>JARVGQ010036491.1:0-15685 GCA_031762355.1 Hypsolebias martinsi | reverse complement strand
AGCTTCTCAGACCAGCTCGTTTCAGCCGCCTGAGGAAGTAGAGTCTCTGATGAGCTTTCTTGATCAGACTGGTGGTGTTGTTGCCCCAGCTGAGGTTGTCATTCAGGTGCACACCCAAGTACTTGTAGATGGAGACCACTTCCACCACAGATTAGGTGTTAGGTGTGTTTGTTCCTTCTGAAGTCCACAATCATCTCCTTCGCCTTATTCACATTAATGTGAAGGTTGTTTGTCCTGCACCAGCTCTCCAGGTGTTCCACCTCCTGCCCGTAGCTGGACTCATCATTGTTTGTGATGCATCCCACCACCACTGTATCCTCTGCAAACTTTACAATATCACCGACTGGATGGGTAGGTACGCAGTTACACGTTAGCATAGTGAACAGGAGGGGGCTCATCACACAGCCCTGTGGGGAGCCAGTGCTGATGGTTATGGTAGAGGAGGAGAACTCATGGATCTTCACAGATTCTGGTCTGTTGGTTAAGAAGTCTAGGACCCAGTTGCACAGAGAGGAACTTAGTCCTAGCATGATTAGTTTGTCCATCAGGATCTGGGGAATCATGGTGTTAAAGGCAGATGTGAAGTCCACAAAGAGCATACGGACGTAGGAGTCCTTGTGTTCCAAGTGGGTGAGAGCAGTGTGGACCACAGAGGAGATGGCATCTTCTGTTTATCGATTCTCGTGGAATGCATACTGGTGAGGGTCCTTGTTGATGTTAGCTTTGATGTGGGTCATGACCAGTTTTTCAAAGCATTTAGAGACTATAGGGGTAAGGGCTACCGGCTGATAGTCATTCAGGCCAGTCATTGTATATTTTAAACATATTTTATATAAATATATTTATATTTTAAATAATGGCTACTTAAACTACAAATAAATATAAATAAAAAGGATTAAACATGATTCTCACAGTTAATGAAGTGCTGGCATATTTGAAAATTTTGTACACACGCTGAGCTGCTGTGAAGCTAAATTTGTCTGAGAGAAGATAGCTTTGCCCAGGGTTTTATGAGTGAACTGATTTGTGAATGCCAGTTTTGTCACTTACATTTCATAGCTATCTTTAATACAAGTGCATGCAATTTTCCTCATTTTTTGTGGGATTAAATGCTTCACAATTATCCAAGATTTTGCAAAATACCGTGAGTTTCTGAAGGAAAGTGTGGAAAGAATATTTTTATGATAATTTCAATCAGTGTTTGTCAGTGAAGTGTGTATAATTTGTCCAGTTGCAGGTTTTTTTTTTAAATGAAAAAGCATTAGCATTTTACAGACTAAGACTATATATTCCTCCAAAACATTGACAATTCTTTTACTATTTTTAGTGTGTCAACACAAAACTTTAGAGTTGAACTTAAGGAAAAAAAATGATTATTTTAATTTTATGATGCACAGTAATTAAAATTTGTTTATAACTAGCCTAATTGTTAAAATATGTATTTATTTATGGAAACGGGAATAATATCAGATGGAATAAAACAAAAATGGTTGGATGTAAAATATACATGCTGGGAATTGCAAATCTTGCCTTTTTAAATGTACAGTACTTACTTTTTTTTGGTTAGCTGCTGTGCTCTTCTGTCTGTCAGCCAGGTTCCAGCTGATTCTTGAGTGGGCTCTTCGTTTTAAGAGGCCAGAAAGATTTTCATGACACTCAGAGCTACCCACCCCATTGCTTTTTGACTGCAGCTTGTGGAGATAGGTTTACTGGCATGATGTGTGTCCCTTAACGACTGATAGGATCATGAGATGGGAGTTCCCATGAAGTGCAAGATGAGCCGTGTCGGCACAAATTTAAACATGTTTGCTGTGTGATGCCTATCCCATCATATAACAAGATATTAGTGTTAATTATGTTTTCACATTTTATTTTTAAAATTCCTTCCAGCTCTTCTTAGTTTTGGACATTTTAAATTAAAAATATAAAAAACTGTTTCCAAATTCTAAGATTGATCTAAAGCAAACACCACTTTTAAACCTCATTTCAGACTGAACCAGAGAAATTACATCCTGTCCTTGTCAGTCACGTTTTTGTTCAAGGTGTTCCTTATTTCTTTGTAACATTAAACACAGGATATTCCCAGAGCCTAAAAAACACACTCAGACTTGTAACTTAAGATGTGAACATAAATCACCAACATAAATTTTCACTAGGCTTAACAAGTGGTGTGAATTTTGAAGGTTGCTGAATCAATGCTTGCAACAGAGTTCATACTTATGTTCCATTAAAAGATATATAAGTATTTAAAAAATATATTTTAAAGAATTGTGCACATTAGCTGAAAGAAATTGACATCAGAAAGCAGTTTAAATATTTATTTACCAGTAACACACACACATTTACATCAATATGCCATACTGCGCTGTCAATTATGAATATCATATTAGTTTCAAACTATAATGTATTTTGATTTAAACATTGTAATATTGTGAAAGTCACAAATCTAGTTGTACATTGAGAAGGTTACTTCATTTTAAATGATTGTAATTTCAAAAATCCAGAACACCTTCCATGCAAAAGCAGCAGTACTGGAACAAAAAACAAATAACATAACATCTAATGTGAAAAATTATCTATAGAACTCACTTTTACACACACATTTTAACATTTTAAATCTGATTTACAACTAAGTGGGGCCTCATTTTCAATGTGTGATGCAACTGCAAATTGTCCATTGGATGTTTGAGAATAAGGTAAAGCTAAAGCTTCCCAAATTCTGTACTTAGAGCTGTATTTTCTTTTAGAGATGTTTTGCTGCTGGATCATATTTCATGACAATCTTGTGTTATCCTGCTAACAGAGAATAAGACAAAATAAAAACAGCAAAAAATGAAACTGCTTTGGCAAAAACATTGAAAATAATAAAGCAACTAAACATTTTTCATACATGTAAAACAATCTTCCATTTAAAACTTAACTCAGGTTAAGGCATCAGGTTTTTGCACATTAAGACCTTTAAATGGCTTTTGAACTTCTATTGCATGAATTAGCACAAAATGAATCAAAACAGTATATTTAGTTGGTTTTAATATATGTTTTGAATGTTGAAACTTATACAGCACAGATAGCAGAGGTTGTGGAACAAATATTTAACATGACATGTTTGCACCATTATTATTAGTATTGATTTCCACAAATGTTAGGTTTTGCTCAGCTTTGCTCAGCTCTGAAATACACGGTTGGTGGAGTCCCAACATCCGGGATTTTGCTTCCGTCTTATGTGATCATTTACTCTGCAAAGACAAACAGTGACCATTAGACCCACATAACACACTTTAAAACTCAGGTGCATTCTGGGAAAGACATACCTCTGACTGTTAGTTTGGTTGAACTCTCATCCCTTCCCAAGGTGTTTTCTGCAATAACCTTGTATTCCCCGGTATCTTTAGATCCAACCCTCAAAATGAGCAGAGAACAGACTCCGCAGGTGTTGGAGATGAAGTAGTTGGTGTTGGTGTTCAGGCTGATGTTGTTGCGGAGCCATGTCACGTGAGGTGTTGGGTCTCCCTTTACAGCACAAGTCATGTAGCATTCATATCCTTGAGGAGCGGTGTGCGTTTTCAGTGGAACAAAAAATTTGGGAGGACACTGTAGATCGCAGGTCTTTGACTCTGGCATTTTCAGAGTGAATTTTTCTGTAAGAAATATATGTATTGCAACAATATCAGTGGCTAGAATGTTTTAAAGACCATTGCAATATTATTAAACATGCTGAGTGTGCATGCTTGGAGCTTGAAGCCTGCCATTCTTTATACACTTCACTATGGAAACATACAGCTGATGACATCATGTGACATTATTAATATTATTATTATTTCTTTACAGTGGTGGATGTGCACTTTATACATCTCGTGGTTCAAATGAGTATTACAAAGACATCTTCATCTGTTTTCAAAGCTGACTTTAAAACAGATGATGTTTTTAGGGCATTTATATTTAAATTTTTTTAATTTCTTTCGACTGCTCCCTTCCTCAGGGGTCACCACAGCAAACTAACTCACATGAAGACTTGGCAATTGTTTTTACACCGGATGCCCTTTTTGACACGATCACAGATCACAGAGCTACCACAGCCCTCTGTGTGGAGCAGAGAGCTGCTATCTAGGGTGCATATGGTGGGGGTTAAGGGCCTTGCACAAGGTGCCATATTTTTTTTAAGAAAGTAAATTATCAAAAGGACTGGATGGTGCAAAGGCTTACATGTCAAACCATCGTGAAATATAACAGTTTATTATTATTAATTTTTAAAATTAAACATAGTTGAAGTTTGTGGAGCCTAGCATTTTGGAAGTACTGTACTGTGATTTTATTAACTATTGTTGGAAGTGGTTGTTATTGCCATGAAATAACAATTTATTTTAAAATGTCATGGGCCGAGATGGTGTAGAGGCAGGGGAGCTGACTCAGGACCCAAAAGTCCCAGGTTCAATCCCCAGTCTCTGCACATCTCATGGTGTCTCTGAGCAGCACACCCTATCCCCAAAATGCTTCCCAGGCACCCTCAATAGCTGCCCACTGCACCACCTGGTGGTGGATGGTTAAATGCAGAGATCCAATTTCGCCTTTGTACAGGAACATACAATGATGACAATACATTACACATTAATATTATAATTTAAAAAAGCTAAGTCTGGTCCTCTGGACTAATTCCAGAGGACCATATTTAGCTTTTTTAGATTTTGCTACCTGGATTATTGAGCATGCATCAGGGTATTATTATAATTATTATAATATTGGTGTAAAATAATGCTAAACAAGGTATTATCAAAAATTTACCCTTTAACATGACACTGTTTGTCTATTTTCTCAGTTGAACTACATCTTTGTCACTTTGTGAATGTTTGCTTAGCATAGACCATGCACCTCACGTTGCTGGTGCTGAGGCTGTTAAATGTATCAATTTCTCTGACTGCACGTCAGGATACCAGCATTTATGTACAGTACATTGCTTATGCTGAGCACAAAAACATTTGTGTAGTAACCCAGTCATTGTCTGGTGAGAAAACAACAACAAACTGTACAAACATGCCATAAAATGTGTAGAAGTCAGCCAGTATAGCTTTTTTCTTTTATTTTTTACATCTTTGACATTTTTTTGAGAAATATATACTTTTTGAAACCTGTAAAAACAGTGTAAAAAGGGCCTTCATGTGGCTAGCTGTTAGCCTAATCTGAATGAAGAAATCTGGCCTTCCTCCATTTTGACAACATCACATCAGAAATGACCAGACTATCCCTTTAAAGGCAATGTCAGAATTAAATAAAAAGCTGTTTTTCTACACACTCACACATAGTCAAATGTTTAGTAAAAACATGAAAATGGCAACCGGTTTGAATACCTTTTTTGGCAGGAATCAGCCACTTGGTTGATTCTGAAGGTTTGGAGCAGCCCATGTCGTTTTTAGCATAAACTCTGAACTGGTACTCTCGGCCCGGCATGATGTTGCAGGCCGTGAATCTATTGTTGAAGATTCGATCTCCAATAGTGTGCCAGGTTCTTTTGACCGAGTCACGCTTAGTCACCAGGTAGTGTAGCCTGTCATCTCGTTTCTCATCAGGAGACGGGGTCCATGAAATGGTCACGGTGCCAGGCACATTTTCATCCAGCTCCACGGGACCAGATGGCTTCGGCTCATCTGGAGGGAAAACGAAAAATCATTTTCAACCAGGAGCCAAGTTGACACAGTAAAAGAGCAGAGGGCAGCTGTATATGCAAGTCACCTGTGACTCGAATTTCAACGCTGAATGTTTCTTGGCCTACAATGTTTTTGATAAGGATGGTATAAATTCCAGTATCCGAGCGCTCAGCTGAAGGAATCAGAAGCTGAGATGTACGGTCAGCGTTGCTGATGGTGACCTTTTTAGACACAGGAACTCCATCCTTCAGCCAAATTACATCTGGCCAAGGTGAAGCCTACAAACAAAAATATTTATACATTATTTTTTTGTTTTTAACACATATGTCATAAAAGAAAAGCCATGAATATTATTAATCATTTCTTGTTTACCTCAAAGTTAATGTTGAATCGTGCTGAATTGCCTGCTCTTACAATCATAAAACTCTTGATTTTGGCATCTGTGAACCGTGGCCTCACTATGTAAACAGCAAATTGAAAGTTTTATTGTTTGTGACAATAACAAACAAACAAACAAACAAAAAAACAAACAAACAAAAACACTCAAAGTATCTCTATTGCCATAATACAAGTTATAGATTAAAGTAAACCTTCAAATATTATTATGCTCAACTGCAGCTGTTTGATGTTTTCACTAATTATTATTATTATTATTATTATTATTATTATTATTATTATTATTATTATTCATGCTTCACCCTATTTGTGATGAAATCTGTTGTTTTCAGGCCTTTTATTATGAGACTAACGTTCATCAGCAGTTTTCAGGATTTGTTTTCTGGATAGGGTTTTGGAGAACAGTGCCCAAGAGTGTCTGGGTTTCTTAAATACCAATAATCTGGATCTTATTGCAGTTTTGTTTTTGCATTTTATTGTTAAATGTAACTGGGACCCTGTGTACATATTCTCGTTCCACCACATTTACCACATGCGATGCGTATGACAAAAAATAAACTCTGACTCTGAATCATCTACAAAGTGAGACATCAGTGGGTACTACTTTACAACAAAGTCTAAATAAAAGCATTTTAAAGTTCTCTTTAATAGTAAACTAAACTAGAATTGGACATTTTGTCCCACAATCCTGCACCCAATGCATGTGGTTAGGGGTATGTTTGGTCCTTTTTGTCACAAAATTAGATTTAACAGCTAGATTTGAGTGCAAATTTACTTACCAGGAGGTGGCGTGGCAAGAATGTAGTTGTCGAGCTCCTGAGGCTCCCCCTCTCCTCCATCATTAGTAGCAATGACTCTCACCCAGTACATGGCCATTGACTTCATGCCCTTTACTGTATATGAAGTCATAGTTGTTGCGTTTGAATTGCAGCGATCCCACTCTGTATTTTCTGCTGGTCTGATCTCCACAAAATATCCCTTCGCTTCATCCGCAACCTCCTTAATGTCCTTAGGTGCGGTCCAAGACAGGGACAGGGTTGTGTAGGATGAATCCGTCACTTTCAAGTCAAGGACTTTTCCAGGAGGCTCTGTATCAGACAATTCAGTGTCAGCTTTTATATTTCACACTAATACCTCACACAATTAAAAAAAATGACAGCCGTGTCATAATGTATTTGAAAAGCCACTTACTTTTCGGGTCCCTGGCAAACACAAACTCAGATGGTGAACTAAATTCACCAGCTCCAGAGTCGTTGATTGCAGCCACACGGAACTCGTACTCCATGCCTTCAACCACATCTTTAACAGCAAATCCTTTACCTGGACAGCCGGAATGTGAATATGTGGTTAATTTATTATAGCAGCAATTGTTTTAACACTTCTAAAGTGAAATGGCAGATACATTATGGAATAACCTTTGATTATTTCATTTGGTGGGTGGACTAAGCCCCAGAGGTTGCTGCCTTTCTTGCGTTTCTCAAGGTTGTATCCCAGAATGTTGGTTCCTCCAGTGTCAGAAGGAGGAGACCAGGTGAGACTGATGCAGTCCTTGAAGGCACTGGCAACTTTTGGTGCTGATGGTGGTCCAGGGTATGCTGTGCACACACACACACACACACACACACACACACAAAAGAAAATAACCCCACTGCAAGAAGAAATTAAATTCTTTTCCATTTTGATCATATTAAAAACACATTTTATGTATAACTAATGTTCTCTATTAAGTTGGAGAATATTGGTTGGTAAAGTAAGTATGTTTGTTTATGGGGTCACCAACACGGTGCCCATGGACACCTGCTCGCCCGCAGGGACCACGTTAGTTGCGCCTGGGGCATGTTTTAAAAAATAGTGCACATCATCAAGGAGCACCGCCTAAAAATTGTCATTATGGTATTGTGTTTTATTAAGTTAAGTAATTAAATTTGCATGAATGTCAATTCGAAATGAAAATAATTAATGAAAACTTTTAGAATAAAATGTTTCACTGATACAGCTTAGCAACCTTGTCTGGAGTCAAAGTTCTGATTGATGTGGAGATGAACTGAGGTCTCTGTGAGCAGCACAGCTACAAAATGTTTTACCTTGCTGAGTAGAGGAGAAAGTGGCAGAAGAAAACATAGTATTTTCACAGTAACTGGGAGAAAGAGTTTGTTAACAGTTATGAAAGACAAATTGCACTCCATCGCACAATTACAACTGGTCCAAAATGCTGCAGCCCCATTTTTAACCGGTACAGGCAAAAGAGAGCACATTACACCAGTTTTGGCCTCCCTGCATTGGCTCCCGGTTCATTTTCGAATTCAGAAATTCAGAATTCGAAATCCTTCTGTATGTTTTCAAATCTCTGAACAGCTCTGCCACCTCTTATCTCGCTGATCTGCTGCAGCCATATGTCTCACAGCTCTGGCTGAGGTCCGCAGATCAGATGCTTCTATTGGTTCCAGGAACTTGTCTTGAGCTCAGAGGTGACAGGGCCTTTTTTGTTGCAGGTTCCAAACTGTGGAATGAGTTACCACTACATGTCAGGCAGCCCCCCTTTCTCACAGTTTGTAAGTCTTGCTTAAAAATCCACTTTTATTCCCTGACTTGACAGTGTGATTTGTTTTTAACCTATCTTTATTCTACAATGTTAGCCATTTAGTTATTATCTTCTTCTATTCTGATCTTTGTATTTTTTTACTGTGTGCTTTGCATGTTTGTTTCTGTTGTACAGCACTTTGGTTGGCCTTGTTGCTGATTTAAGTGCTTTATAAATGAAGTGGTATGTACAAAGTATGGTATGGTATGGTATGGTATGGTATGTGGTTTGTGAACATCTCAACTGATTAATTCAACTTCAAGCTGTAATTTTAATGTTGTCCAGGATCTTATAGGGGAGTGTTAATTCTAAGGTACTTGGATAACTGTTTGTCCTGAGGTTACCTTTTGTTCCAGCTTGAATGTCCTCTGTTTCCATCAGCTCACTGATGCCCAGTTCAGTTTCCACTCTGATGCGATAGCAGTATCTTCTGCCATGATCCACATCACTGTCTCTGTATTTGGCTTCCGGACCAATTGGCCCCACCTTTTTCCAGGTGTTCCGTCCAATTTGTTGTCTTTCAAGTATGTAGTTTTGGATCTTGCAGCCACCACTGTCTTTTGGAGGTCTCCACTTGAATTCAATAGCAGAGGAGCCGGCTTCAACAATCTCAAGAGGTCCCATTGGAGGTGTTGGCTTATCTGTCATAAAATAACGTGGCACAAAGAACAATAATTCAACTGCACAACACATCTTTTCCTTTAGTTTTGTTTTATTGATTAAAAAGCTATATGTAGCAGAAATACATATGTTTCTTTAGGATCTTCCCAGTACATACCCAGTACATTGAGCTGGCTGATGGCCTCAAGTGTGCCAAATTCATTTTTGAGTTTCATCTTGATTTCACCGCTGTCTTTACGCTGCAGCTTCAACATGAGCAGACGACTGCTTCCCTCTGACATCTCAATCTTGATGTTGCCTTCTTCTGAAAGTTCTTCGCCCTCACGGTACCACTGAACTTTTATGGGTTCTCGCCCAATGAAGGACAAATTGAAAGTAGCCTTATGTCCCTTTTTCACAGTGACATGCGTCTTAAATGCTTCTAGCTCCTCAGCATTAAATCTGGGTGGATCTGAAATCACCAAAATACAGAAACAAATTTAAGGTTTATGTTACAAATTACTGTTGGTTGCCAAAACGTGAAGACCAATATTCATAAAAATGCCTCCTCCTGTGTTCTTCAATCATTATAGTAATTTATACAATTCTTTTTTTCATTTATTTTAATTTTTTTTTTTACCCTCAACAACTATTTCAGCCTCCGTCTTGCGCCCATCTGCTTCAAATTTATATTTTCCAGCATTTTCTTCCGTAACTTTGAGAATTTGCAGCCGGTGGAAACATCCCTCTTTGGAAATAGTTAGGTCATCAGATGATTGAATCTGGGGGGGGAAAAGCAAACAACGAAACAAAGACACTACTGTGCTTAACTGCTTCAGTAAATATCTAGCAAATACATTAGATGATGATTTCTTACTTCGGCTCCATCTTTGTACCAGCTTCCTGCACAGTCCTCGCTGCTTACTTTACACTCCAGCACTGCTGCTTCTCCAATAATGGCTTTGCAGTCGGAAAGGCCAGCTTGAAAGTGAACTCCGGGTTCTGAGAGTTTAACAAACAAGTCAGTAAAATGATTCCCCTCATCCCAGTCCTCTCCGGCTTCATCCATATAGTTTATTTTAAATTGGGAACTGACAATCACATTAAACACAGCATGTTTTAATGTAAATTATTTGCAGTTCATGTCTATATTTGCGTGATGCCATAGAAAATATATATGAAGATGGTGTATTGTTCAAGTTGTTAAAAGGTTGTAAGAAAGCATTTTCACGCACTTCATAAATTATACTTGGTTATTAAGATTCAGCTTAAAATCATGTTTTTAGAAGGTTTCCTTCAATGCAGCTATCCTGAACTCTTCATAATGCTCAAAGGAAAGTCTCCGGTGGAATTCATTTGCATCCTTTCACTTCTTGACTGAAAGACAAGCTATTAAGAAATGAAACCTCCCTCTCGGTGCTGGCAGCTCCGTGGCCATCTGAAGAATTTATTGCTTTGTCTGACATGAATTCGGTCTTCAGTGAAATTACAGACGAAAAAAGGTTTAGAGTACAGAGATCCTGCAAGGTCAACTTAATATGTCCTCCATCTCACAGGTCTAAGAATGCATGTAACATCCAAGCAGAAGTGTTTCTGTTGCAGGATTAGGAGCATAATTTCATCCACTGCGTATAACTAATTCACCTCAATGCACCGATTCATCCTGAGTTAATGCTTAAAACAACAAGCAGCAATGTTAACACAGATGCGCACAAAGCACAGATGGATTCGAGCACTGCAAACACAAAACACAGGTTGACACATATAATTTTATGCTGCTGTCCAATCTGTAGGTCAGTTAAATTATTTTAAACAACAAAGGTGACTCTGCTATTAACCAACATCACTCATACTTTTTTAGATGTATAAACAACTGTTAAGAATATCTCTCACACATTCAGGGTTCAGTCTAAACAAAACTTTGGCAGTAAGAGACAAATGCGTGGTCACACGTCTAATCACTGGAAGAAGCATACTTATCGATGACTTATGTAGCGATGACGTCTGCCATGCAGCAGTTTTTGTCCTGAAGTCTTACCACTAACTGTCTGCCTGCTTTGATCAACAGGCCTGGCCATGCATGGCCTGAACATCTGTCAGCTGCTGCTGGCTCACCTCCATCACCTCCTCTCACCACTTGTAGGAGATTCATGACAGCATGCTGCTGGCACAGAGCCAGTCATCCCTGGCTTTACTCTTGTTACTCTTTTTTTTTTTCTCAATTTTAGTGGAAATCACCAAACATTTCATAAATCCAGTGCTGTTACAAGTAATATAAAAACAACAAAAAACAAACATAAAAATCAGTAAGGATGGCAACTGAAAATGTCAACATTAAATACGAATAAACATAGTTGTAGAAAAGATAAAATGCAGCTTACATTTGTTCTGTATGTCTTGCTGCGTCAGATCTATTTGTTTTAGGTTTTCAGCTACACCGAATGGCTCGAGGTGCTTCTGTTGGCTGTTCACTTTTTCCAGTTTTTACAGTCAGCGTTATTAATCCACACAGGAAATCAACCAAAAAACTCACAGTAATTTAAAGAAAAAACACGTCCATAAACATAGAATAACAGTTATGCTCAAAACACAAATATAGACACTCTATATTTTGTTTAATATCAAAGAGAAGGAAATGCCTTTTCAAATAGCTTATACTGTCACGTACTGTGTGCTTATGGCATAAAAACAGACATGATTAATTTAGCATTTAAGTTTGTCTTTATTTCAGTTCGCTATGTCAAAGTTCATAGATAATAAAACAGTAATATGAAAAACATATTCATAACAAGGCTTGGATACAAAATTAAGTGTAAAAAATAAAAATAGGAAATGTGTTAAGGAAAAAAAATCGGATTTAACTTATGCAATAAACTTCATATAACGGTTGGCCAAAAAACTTCATTTTTATTTTTACATAATTCACCTCTATCAACTATCTTTTATATGTTACATCCTTATTGCATGTTCAGTAGTCTGATCATAAACGCAGAAAATATCAAACTTCACTCAAAGTTTTCATTTCCTTACTTCCTGAATCAGGTTTTGGAGATAAAAGGTGTCTCCCTGACAGTGACTGTACAGGTTATTATCATCTGAACCTCTAAAGAAACACGAATAAAAATACATTTTAATGTCCTAATAAATACGGCAACACATCCAGTATCACATAAAGAATTGATCACTTACCTACAACTGTGTCAGGAATCAATGGACCAGCCCTGATTCGTTTTTTCTGTTTCCCTCCTTTTCCTCCGTCTTCTCCATCTCCTTCATCTTCTCCTTTATTCTCTCTTTCTCCTCTCACACTTCCTTCTCTTCCCTCCCCCTCTTCTCCCTCCCCCTCAGTATCTTCATCAGAATCCTCAAAGGAGTCTTCATCTTCTTCCTCTAAATACTCTTCCAAATCTTTACCCTCAGCACCTCCAGCTGTAGCCCCTGACGTGACACCTTTCGCTGCACCGTTAGCTCCTGCTGCAGCACCACCGGCACCAGCAGCTCCACCAACATGACCAGCACCTGCAGTCCCACTGGCACCAGAAGCTCCAGCAGCTCCACCACCACCAGCACATCCACCCACACCAGTAGCACCAGCAGCACCCCCTGCACCAGCCATGCCACCTGCACCAGCAGCACCACCTGAACCAGCAGCTACACCGGCCGCACCAATGGCTGCAGCCCCAGTTCCAATGCCATCACCAGCAGAGCCAGCTCCTCCGGCACCACTGGTGGATGATCCTGCCCCACTACCAGCACCATCAGCACCAGCTCCTTTTTTCTTAGTTTTTCTTGCAGCTCCATCCTTTCTAGCTGCAGCCCTCTTGGACTTGGCAGCAGCTTTCGCCGCAGCTTTGGCCTCAGCCTCTGCCTTTTTAGCTGCTTCCTTCTCAGCTCGGGCGGCTGCTTCTGCCGCTTCTTTCTCTGCTAGAGCTTTTTTTGCTAGTTCCATTTTTTCTTCCATTTCTTTCTGGTATCTTTCATGCTGTTCCTTAGCTATTCTTAACAGCTCTTCATCATCGCCTGCACCCGCAATGGTAGTTTTGCGTTCTCCCTTCTTGGCCTTTTTGGAAGCGTCTTTGTTAGCTACGAAAGAAAAAGAATGTGGCATTAATTCAAACATTACTTTTTATATTATTTGCATTTAAAAAAAACACATTCACAAAGATAAATGTTTGTCACCTTCAACAATAAGCCAGGCATTGCAAGACTTAATTCCTGCCACAACAGCGTAGATCCCAGCATCTAAAGGCTTGCAGTCTTTCACCAGCAGCTTGTGGATTAGTTTATCTTCTGATACAATTATCTCATGTTTCTCGCTGTTGGAGAGCAGAGTGCTCTTGCCGTACCATTTGAGCTCAGCTATCGGTGCAGTTAGGACACACTGAAAGAGGGCATCCTCTCTTTCTTCTGCTTTGACCTCTTTTATTTTGACAGCAAAGTCAACTTCAGGAACTGCAGGATTTAATAAAAAACACCAATCAACAATACATTTAAAGTCATCCATCAGTTTTGTTCATTTACTTTTAGTGGTTCCATTTTTTTTTATAACTGCTCATACTCATGGTGCAAGTTTAATTAATTTGAGACTGGATTCACGGTAAGCATAAACTCTTGAAGTGGATTATTTAAATGTAATATGCTTCCAAAGACATACCTTTAAAATCTGTGGAGAATACATTGACTCCCTCAACGTCCACTGAATAGAGCCCCGCATCTTCCTTATTTAGGTTTTTAATTGTGAATATATATTTTTTGCCGACTTGTTTTAAATTATGCCTCATTCCTTCACTCTCTTCTTTAGTGAACGGAACCATAACACCATCCTATATTGGAACACACAAACATTTTTTTTTATACAGAATAAACAAATAGCAGTGAAATATAACACAAACTGTATGTTTCACCTTGTACAAGTAAATTTTGCTGCCAGAATCCAAAAGATCCATATCCAACTCAATTGTTGCACAGTCATCACCTTTGACCTCAATAGGTTTTAGTGTCCTGATATGTGTGATAAACTGTGAAGAAAATGAATGTGTTAATACAATGCATAATAAAGCTGTTAGACAAAATGACAATAAACACAAACTGTGTTTTAGAGAAGGCTAGCTCAACGAAACGTGTTTTTGCTGTAAGCCACGTACCTGCGCAATCTCCTCTTCTCGCTCTCTTTTCATTTCTGTAAGTTTTTTCAGCATCCCGCGGAAGTCTGTGACACTGTACTCAGCACAGATCCTCTCGTAATCTTTCTTCTCGGCACTAAGCAGGATTTCCCAGACTTTTTCATCTGGTTCCATTGGCTTTTGCTCCCGTGTTCCATCTGCATTACTGCACAGCAGAAAAACTGTGAAGCTACACTGCAACAGTTGTTTTTATACCAGTACTAACACTGAACCAGGGGTCTGCAGCCTGTGGCTCTGAGGCCACATGTGGCTCTTTAGTTCCTCAGCTGCAGCTCTGTGAAGCTTTGACCAAAACTTACAGGAAACTTAATTGTTCTGGTGTTTATACACACAACAAAAAGGGGTAGTTTTGGCTTAAAAAAAAAATCAAAAATCAAATTTCTGCAAATGTTTGTGTCACTAATTTTTTTTTTTTTTGCTGTATTACTTCAAAGTGAGATACTTCATTTCTCCTTCTGCCACGTAGGCCTGCAGAGTTCAGTGTTATCATTTTCATCTAAAAGGTAGAAGATTTTATTTATTTACATCATAGTTATTTTTTGTCTCAAAATGTAAAAAAAAGTCAGTAAATGTTGAAATTCATGCCCCCTCCAGCTTGCTCAAAGTGGCCCATGGGCCACCAGTTGATCAGTACAGTTGTAGCAGGTTTCGTGGCTTGGGGCTCTTTTTTATTTAATGAGTGAAGGCACAGAAATGGCTCTTTGATAAAAAAGGCTGCAGACCCCTGCACTATATGAATGTCTGATTAAAAATACTTCTTTTTTTTTTTTTGGGCTAGAAAATTTGAGAAAATAAAAATAAATATTCACCGTTTTTTAAGCTTCTTTCTTAGGTCTGTTGGATCTGAGAAAACATCAAATAATCTGTTTTGTAATTTTAAGTATTTGACAATACGATTTTGTTTTTCATTGTTCTTTTGTTTTAATGAAAGCAAACAAACAACAGCAACAATGTAAACGTGATGTTTAAACCTCACCTTCAACTTGTAATTTTTGAAGTTCCTTTGTCCTGGAAAATCCCACTGTGAATAAACAAAGTAAATTTGTTACTCAATATTGTTTTGTACAGTTTTTCAGACATAGATTAAAAAAAAAATGATACAAATCCTACTTTCAATAACATTCAGGACAACGGTGCAAACTGCTCTGCCATATTCGTTTGTTGCATAACACTTGTATGTATCTGCATCTTCTGGAGCCACTCTAGGGAACTGATGAAATACAAACAGAATTAAAGTTAATTTACATTTTTTTAATTATAAAATATATATAAGATACATATATATA
>JARVGQ010035168.1:0-15732 GCA_031762355.1 Hypsolebias martinsi | reverse complement strand
TTCTTTTTTCCTCAGAATTTGTACCTCACCGTTCATATGCAGGAGCAGCCCATATATGTATGTTTTTCATAATTTTCACAAGTTACATTTTTTTATTTTATTGTTACAGACTTCCTGCTGCTGACTTAACATTTTCCTTAGACAGAGCTAGGTGGTCATGGATCCCAGCACTCTGCTCCTCTTGGGGGCAGACATTTGTGACATAGAGCGAACGCCCTCAGGTATCTACATGTATAACTCTTGCTCAGGGTTTTAAATTCCCCACCATAACTCCGCCCACTCTGTCATCATGTGACCATAAGTCTAACCCGAATGACCAACGAGGTACTCTCGAGGACCATCCCCCAAGATAGACGTGCATTAATGTCTTCAGATCGTTCCCATATTTTACGCTTCATGCACAGATCTGTTCTTTTGTTCAGCGACAACGGAAAATGCGCAGAGAATTTCTTACGACGTAGCTTTCAAGTTGAAAGAATCAATGTGGCTGTTGAAGAAGGAAACAAAGCTGCTTTGCATCAACGTGTCGATGGTCAAGCATTGGAGACACAGAGCAGTCAAGTCTGGTACATGTCTTGATAAAAGTTTTTTTTAATTATTTTTTATGTGACATCTTTCTGTGTACGGTAAATAGGCGTTTAATTATCGGGATCTCATTTTAAACTCACATCCAAACAGAAACATTTATCTTATATTTAGTATGTGTGGCTTGGACACAGGTGCATTCTGTAGCTCAAGAAGTACAGTATATATTTTAAACAAGAACAAAAACAAAAGTGCTGATGGAGCAGCAAAACTTATTTGAACCAGGAGGAGAGGAAAACATAGAGCAGACACAGACCATGACACCGTGAACGGATAATCGCCGGATACCAGGGGAGTGAAAACACACAGATTAAATACTAGACGCTTATGAGATGAATGGGGAACACCTGCAGCGATTAGGATTCGCATCAGGTGTGCATAGGAGCAGAAACACAAGGAGTAGAGAAACACCGGAAGGTGCAGAGAGACACCGTCCAGTCAGAATCGTCTCATTACGTTAACGACTGATGCACAAAACATTTGCAGCCGACCTGCAGAAACAATACTTTTTCCTAAATGAATTTATAAATAATGTAGCAAACAAATATTGACTAGCAATGATATTTCAGACACCCCTCTTCTTCAGAGATGTATCAAGAATGAAATGAGCGTGGAAATGTGCACAGCCTCACGCCAACTTCATGGCTGGCGTATGCACGTTCCTACGGTTATTGAGCCATGGAGACACTTACAGGTAATACTGGGAACCAGTTAATGATGTGAAGATTATTATTGTACATACCGGACACACGTGGTGCACAGTTACATCCACATGTATGCAATTAGATGATGCAAATAGTAGGGAAGACAGTACTTTTAACAACAATGGCTTTAACCTTATAGCAAATAGCTCAATACGCGAAGAACATGAAACAGAGAGGGTTTTCTGGTCCACAATGACGACTGGCCTGTTAGTTGATCTAGACCTCCACAGACCTGGCCGCACTGGGGTTCCTAACAGGGGGAATCCAGAGGGAGCTGGCTGACTGACCGAGACTGTTCCAGTCGACCCTGAGCCGAGCCAGCTGTGTGGGATGGAATTAACCATATGACAAACAAGTACATCACATTCCCTATGATGCAGTTGAACAGGCCAACATTAAAGCACAACTGTACACGAGAAGCCAGGATCTTAGTGAGTGCCATATTGTTATAACACTGTTTCAGCTTTTATTGTGCAGAACATATCATAGGGTTGAATAGTCCATCTTTAAACTATAACTATTCTCAATGATGGCAACCAATTCACCAGTTCCCATTACTCAGAGAGGTGACCTTTGTTCAATAGTAATCCAGTTATGCATTCTACTTTCTGATTCATCATTTATCTGTCTATAAAACATTAGAGAATCTTTATTCTGACTCTTCCCTGTCCAGCATTATTGGCTAGTACAAAAACCATTAAATAGCCTATTTATAAATTGTCCAGTGCTTATTTAAGTAATGTAAAAATATATTATTTTTATATTACCAGAAACAGTAAGTATTGTTTGTTCAGTTGTGTTCACTTTGCTATTTTTAAATATATACAATAATAATACAATAAATGTGGCATTTTACCACAAAATTACATTTTTATCACCTTTTAACTGGTATTGATCCAGCTGTGTCTGTGGCCTTTATGGATAAATTATATTTTCTTAATTTACAATGAGTATTTTTATTTTTTATTTTTTTTACATTTGTGGTTGTGTCACAACTCTGGCTGTGCCTTTTTAAAGTGCTTTTATGCATTTTAAATCCATAAATTCTCTATTTTTCTCTCTTAATACCTATGTTGATGCAATGCCAAAAATCACACTTTGAAAACAGTTTTAAAAAAAACATGAATCCCAGCAGCTTGGTGGTTTAACATCTAAACAAGAAGTCAAAGAGAAGCAGCACGGACGGCTCTGTCCGGTGGTAAACTATCAAATACTGTACAGTATAAGCTCACAAAAACTCACAACTCAGAATGCTAGAGTAGTCTGTATCCTGGTTATCTGCTGAATTTGGTTTCTTAAAGCCCCAGAAATGCACAATAAGCTGACAGAATGGAGTCAGGCTAGTTATGACATTCTTAGAACAAACCTTAAATCTCCCCAAAATACTAATATTTACCTTTATAGCATAAAATAAGATGGTGATTTGTGAGACACACAGAAGATAAAGTGCTGATATTCGTAACTTCAGTGCTGGTCTCTTCTTTTTTAAATTTTAACACTGTTACAAAAACACACATAAGTCATTAGTCCTGTCAATACATTGGTGTTAGCCAGGTGAATACTATATATATTTTAAATAAAGTACAATGCCCAAATGCTGTTGATGTCAATACACATTTTAAATAGAAACAACTTTTTTTCCAGAGCTAAACTTGAATGTGTTTTTTACCACAATAGTTAGAAGTCTGACCTAGCTGAATCATGTTTACAGTTACAACTATGTATTGGACAAATAAAAATACAAGTGGTGGGTAAATAACTTAAATTATACTGCAGATCATACAGCAATGCACAGCATCATCAGATGTCATTTACATAATGTAAAAAAAAAAAACAACAGCATCATAAATAATTAAGGATTAGACATCCTCTTGTATAATTCCTTTTTCTTTTTTTCCCCAGTGTGTTTAAGAAATTAGGGGTTGCTACATATCACAAACGTTTCTGGTAGCTAAGGTGGTGGAAAAAAGTGGCACCCATCAGGGCTGTGTGTTGAGGCCCTTCCTTTTCACTCTGCTGACATGACTGCGCACCTACCCATCCAGACTGTCATATTGTGTGTGGTTGGCAGATGAAATAGATGTGGTGGGATGCATCATAAACAACGATGAGTCCAGCTACAGGCAGGTCACCTGGAGAGCTGGTGTAGGAAGAACAACCTTCACATCAATGTAAAGAAGACGAAGGAGGTGGTTGTGGATTTCAGACAGAGCAAACACACCTACCCCACCACCCTCAAACATAGGAGGATCTGTTGTGGAAGTGGTGGGCTCCAGTTACAAGTACTTGGGTGTACACCTGAATGACAACCTCAGCTGGGGCAATAACAGTACAGACCTGCCTGATCAAGAAAGCTCATCAACGACTCTATTTCCTCAGGCGGCTGAGACGAGCTGGTTTGGGAAGCTCAGCCCTCACCTCCTTCTACAGGTGTGCACTGGAGAGCATCCTGTGTGGCATGGAGGCTGCACAGCTGCAGAAAGTAAAGCTCTGCAGAGAGTGGTGAAGGCTGCACAATAGTCTGTTGGAGTCAGTCTCCCCACCATCACAGACATCTACACCTCCAGATGCAGGCAGAGGGCCACCTGCATCATGAAGGACCCCACTCACCCAGCACACATAATTTTTGCCCCGCTCCCCTCAGGCAGGAGGTTGAGGAGCATTAAGTGTAGAACTACTAAACTGAGGAACAGCTTCTACCCTGAAGTTGTTAGACTCATAAATCCCTAACCAGGATTATCACTGTGAAAAAGAAAAATATATATATAATAAAACATACATAATAATAACTGTAATGCAACTTTGATTGGTGATGTGTGCTGCTGATATCCATGCAGCTGATCTTGTGCTGCTGAGTATTTCATGCTGCTGTATTCATTCATATCCATCCAATAACACAGACTCATGTTCTGGCTGCTGATGTTAATGCCATTTTGTTTTGCATTATTAGTGTTTAGTGTACAGTATATCTTCATATATAGATCTTTATTTACTGTTTATTTTTACACTTTATATTTTGCTATTGTTTGATGTAACTGGGACCCTGTGTACATAATTTTGTTCTACCTCATGTACTACCTGTGGTGAAATGATAATAAAATCTACTAGAACTTAAACTTGAGTCATACAAGACATGGGCGGGGAATCCATGAACCTGCAGGTATTTTCCCGTTTAGAGCTCATTCAATTTATAACAAGAGGATTATTGTCTGTCTAATAAACAAAATAATTATACTGACATTAGACCATCGTTGTCCATTGATGCTAAGCTGGTGAAATATAAAGAAAAAACAAACACTGGAAACAGTATATAATCAATAAGGTAGATTAACTTGGATTTTTATGATCCATGTCATTATTTCAACTAGAAGCAATGTCCATCCTGCATTATATTTCATGTTGTCTGTTTCTAGTTATGTGGGAGGACAGAATTAAAACTAGAACAAGATAAAATACAACAAAAAATATACCAACACAAAAAGCACCAAGGTGGTTAAAAGCAGGTTGGAAACAAAAATACTAATTTCTAATTGTTTTAATGAAAAAAAAAAAAGAAAAAAAAAACATAATTGCAAAATCATGGCTGTTAGAAGAAGCATTAGAAGCTCTGAAGTTAGACTTCAGGTCGAATGAAGTGTTAAAGCTGCTTTAAAAATGAAAGATCTCTGCAAATGTCCTATACAATTAGCCCACGTTGCATTATATGCCAAGATAAACCATACACATTTTCAAAACAGTCAGAAGACATCAAACGCAAGTGATAGAGAATAGGAAATTAAATACTAACAAGACTGTAGTTACTTTTGAAAGGTGCTTTGCTAATATAACAATCTTGCTGGTACACTCTGAAAATGATTTATCATTTTAATATGCGATATATTTCACTCTCCAGAGGATCTCCAAAATATAATCACTTTCTGATCGCTGTTGATCATTCTGATACTCTTATGTTCCAAGTGACAAACAGCGCAGTGAAATGTCACATAAAAAGTGGCCAATCATATATTTACAAGCTCCTAACATCCAGTTAGTCTGACTAACCATTTTAGTACTTCATACTGATGAACAGACATTTTGGTCTTCCAAGCTGCCTACCAAGAAAATGGGAAAATTTTTGAAAATGGCTCCTACAGTGTGAAAAATTACTACAAACAACAAGTAGCAGATCATAAATCCATCCTGTCTCTTGCACCCAGATATAGATGAATGTCTCTGCTTGCTGATTCTGAATTGTTCATTACAACAAGCAGTGATGTCCCAACAAAAACCTTTAAAGAAGTGGGAGGAAAACATCTTGGGGGAACAACTACTTCCCCGACCCAGTGGGGAAGTAACCTTGTCACAGTCATCTATCTTAGTTGCACAGGAGTTAGACCTACTGACACAGAGAAACTGTGCCAGTCCATGCAATACCTGCAACACTGCTGTGATGCTACAGTACAATAAATAAAATGATGGAGTTCACCTAAAAAACTACAGAAAATACTTCAAGAGGACAGGAGTTTAGATGAAGATGACGGATATCCAAATGCATAACCTTTGGGAGCTGTGGGACCTTGGTCAGCTGGTGCAAATGATGAAACAGGGTTAGAAATAACCCAACCCCACCACAGGTGACTCCTGACCTGGTGTGTCAGGTGAAGGTAATATGAGGAGGTTGAGGGTGACCAAGGTCACGAGAGAGAGAGAGATAGACAGATGTCTGGGGAGAGGTGGGAGGAAAGGCGGGACGAGGGCATCGCTGTAGTGAGCGCTCACTCAGTCACCTTGAGGCTGGCTGTGTTTACAGAGCTGTCAGTAACGTGGTGAAGCCGGTCCCGGGAGACACGGGCCACAAGGGCGATGAGAAAATAATAGCTTCTTCTGTCAGAGCTTAAAGGGACAAGGGTCTGACGGACATCACTGGGAATTAAAGCCAGCCTATGGGACATGTCCCACCCTGACCACCTAAATACAAACACTTAAACAGAAGGTAAGTAGGATGAAAATAAAACATTAGTTTGACCACTGGAATCAATATTTGTTGCTTTGATTATTTGTAACATTACTGAAATGAGCCCAAAATTGTCAAGTCGTTGCACTTGCAAAGCACCAAAACTGTGTTTTTAGGATTATGCCTCATAGTTGCTTATATCCAGTCAAGTTTTCTAATATCACAGGGGATTTTAGAGAAACTTTTATGCATTTTTTAAAACCTCAAACAAATGATAGCAACTTTTAAACACCAGCTTTTCATATCCAATATTTTTATAAGCCTTCTAAAAATATTAGACAATCACTTATTCATCTCAAAGACTTGTGGATTATTTGATTTAAGAACTACTATTCTCACAGCCTTGCCAGCCAGCGCTGTGGTCCATAATGCCTGACTCTCTTTGAATGCATCAGCAGAGATAACTCTTATTAAGTTGAACATAAAGAAGTACTGCATCGGGAAAAAAAGTGACTGATTTTCTGTCTTTGAATATTTTCAAGTTTCCGCAAGACAGTTTTCATATTCTGGCAAAACAACTAGTGGCATCCAGGCAGGATGAAAATCAATTTAAAAGCTTTTTTTTTTTTTCCTAGATGTTTTGGAACATGGTTCTGGTTTGCTTTGAAAGCAGGACATGCTAGGTTTGACGTAAAGCCCTTTCTTTACCTCCGCGAGGACAAAGTGCTATAATGAAATCCATTGCCACTGTGGAGTCAGCATGACCACTGGTGATGAACACAACTGGAAACCACTGCTCCATCCATAAAAGCTGACTTTAAATCAGGGTGAACCTCCATTAAAGGCTTGAAAGATAGCCTAGTGGAGCTCATCATTAGTACAAACACTCAGAAATCATGGGGTAGCATCTGTTTTCTGCACATCCTCCCACATCAATGCTCAGTGTAGTAGGCCTCCGGGAAGAGGGGGCGTATACACGACTATTCCCCTGCCCCTTACCATGAATAACAATCGCTACCTCCAGGTAATTAAAGGGGACAAACGATGTCCACGGGGCCACACCAGCCCATCATTAGCAAAGCACAACTATGGCAGGATGTGTACACACAAGAGGAGAAAGAGACTCTTCACACATCCATTCAGGGAGCATAATGGTCATTGATTTGGAGTGGTCTACCAGAGAGCACATTTCAATGCATCTATTGCACAGATTAATCCATGTTTCTTTCTTTTTTATTTTTTTTACCTACCTGTGTTAATGCAGTGCTACACACACACATTATGCTTTGTTCTCAGCTGGCTCAGAGAGGGTGTCTACTGCCTTTGTCTCTGCCGGGGGGCCAGACACAATGATGAGCTGCATAGTGATGACCCGGCCTGTGGTACAGATCTCCGAGGCTGCACACAAGACACGTGCGAGGCTCACAAAGACAGATGGAAGATTACACATCATGCAAATTGATGTGCACACATACACAATTAGAGTAAAATTTAATTTGCTGCGAAATGAGAGCACATTGCACGTTTGTGGCCCAAACTGACAACGGACAGTCAGCAGCTAACTTTGTACTCTTTGTGACGCATATTGGAACTGGGTATTGACATCAAATACAGAGTTAGTGCTGCGTCTGCACAAACTTTGGCTCTATGTTCAAAGATGGTGCTGGAGACAAACAACACTGTGAAGCAAACTCGTTTTCTGAACCCAAACCAATTCTTTCACACAACAGAAGTGACCTTGTTTTTGTGCTATCCATGGCGAGTAGCATCAGTGATGGAAAATGAAATACATAAACGCTTCCTGCCATCGTGTTTGTTGCAGAAAACACAGAGGGTCTGTGAAAAAGGTAGCTTGAAAACTCCGGCAAGTGAAACGCTATAATACTGCTGGATACTTTTACTAGTCAAAAGTGACATCAACATGAAAAGGGCGAGTTAGAGAAAGATGAAACAAATGGCTCTAAAAAGAGAGAAAACAAAAAGGAGGTCCACTTTTTCAATGATAAATATTAAACTCCAAGCAGCCCTTTGCCGCCTCTGCCAACATTTCCAGCTGTGTTCTTCAAATGCAGGACACTTCTGTGCAAAAAAGACACTTTAAAAAACTCAAAAATGAAAAACACCCCAGTGCCTCCCACTGGGATCCAAGCTGTTTTATGACTTTAAAACCTGCTAAATAATGCAGCACCTTACCAGAAGAGGAAGCACAAAATAAAAGACTACAGAAACCAAACCAAATGCTGGGTAGAGCGGGTGCCACTGATGCAGTGTGTCTGGATCCTTTATGTGGAGGTTTGTCACAATAAGAGCGTGTTCCAAAAGGGGGAGAAGAAAAATCAAGATATGGTACAGAGCAGCACAGGAGGATGAGTTTTCATCCTGCACCTTAAAATACTCAGACCTGTTATGTTGCGTTTATCATTAAGCTGAGATACAAAAGGAAGTTACAGTTTTAGTAATGCTTATTTATAATGAACAAAAATATAAATGCTTTCGTTTTTGCTCCCGTTTTTCATGAGCTGAAACAGACGCCATCAGCCCATTAAATGGCCGTTATCAGTTGGTACCTCCTAGTAGGTTTAAATGTATGTTCTTATCGCTGATAATATGCAGCTTTCCTCACGTGTGATAGCAGATACTTTATGTTGTTAGCTTTATTCAAATCCTTTATTCACAATTTACCTAATACTTTTAAGCTGGATATGAAGGATTTACTTCAAACTAATTCCAGATTTAACTTTAATTCAGTATCTTAAAAAACTCACTTAAGAGAGGATATGAAGGTTTGTCGTTTTTTATTTGTTTGTTATGAGCAACATTTTGATCAGTTCACATACAGTGCAGCAATATATAAAGTACTATAATTATGTTCAGATATAACTCTAACCCTAACCCTAACCTTACAAATCTGTGATAACCGACTGAGCCCACTAGGAGGTACAGTCTGAAGGAAACCTGTGGGGATGATAACAACCGATAACGTCCATTTAATGGGTGAAAACATTTGAAGCATGGCTGAACTAAAAAATCTGAGACTTTTTCTATGTGCACTGTAAGGCTTTTTCTCTCAAATAATGTTCACATATTTATGTAAATATGTGTTAGTGAGCACTTCTTTGTCAAGATAATCCATCCGCCTCACAGGTGTGGCAATCCAGATGCTAATTGGACAGCATGATTATTGCACAGGTGTTCCTTAGGCTGACCACAACAAAAGGCCACTCTATGTACAGTATGTAGAAATAGTCTTAGCTTTTAAAGTCCAGCTTATGAAAAAATGGGAGGAAAAAACAAAATACTTTATTTTATATTTTTATATGTATTTATTATCTGCATTTTTGTCAGTATGATTATGCAAAAATAACCACAGTTTTATTCAAATGAACTGAATATTGGGGGAAAAGTAACTAACTAAATGTTAGTTCAGATCATGAAAGTATTAAAAAAAAAACTATTTCTAACACTGTTCTTGAACATGTATAAGGTGACAATTAAGTTTTAGTCTTTAAAATATTTATTTGGCTTCATGGTTAGGAAAAAGAAGTCATGGCAATTCAGATCCAGTATCACATTTAACTTTTGTTACTGATTTTCTTTCAGCTGTTCCCTTCTGCAGGAGTCAACACACCAAATGAACTAATGAAAATGAAATAAATGAAATAATTGGCAATTATTTTACTCCAGATGTTCTTCCGCAACTTGAGCTCATACCTGCAACCTAAAGATTACAAGCACTGAGAGACCAAGAGACCACAAACGTGTGTTTATCTGTATATTTTAATGAATATTTCACTTATTTACTAAAACAATTCAAATGATTAGGTTACACTTAAATTTTAAGCAATATACAAGACCTGCTCTCTTGTTCAGAAACATTCTAATAACCATCCAGCAGTTATTCAATCATATGCACAATAAATTGGTGTTTATGAATAATGAACTGCCTTTTTAGGGGCAGATAAATTGATCAATAAATACTAAATTAAGAAAAGAGCATTCTTGTATGCACTTTATCAAATTAATACACTTTACAAGTAAGTATATAAAGCTCACAGTGAGCGGAGTTGTTTAACTAAACGTTAAAAGTGACAATAAAAAGACACGAAGGTATAGTTCCAAGTTATGTTTTTAAGGAATCTGGGTATAGAGGCAGCACGGTGGTGAAGTTGAGAGAGCTGTCGCCTCTCAGAAAGCAGGTCGTCCCAGTTCAAATCCTGGCCGGGGAGCTTTTCTGGGTGGAGTCTGCATGTTCTCTCCATGTATGCGTGGACATTCTCCGGGTTCTCTGGTTTCTGGTCACTGCATACCTCATGGTGTCTCTGGGCAGCACACCTTATCCCCAAAATGCCCCCCAGGCACTTTCAATAGCTGCCCACTGCACCACCTGGTGGTGGATGGGTTGAATGCACAGACTAATTTTGTCATTGTATGGAAACACACAGTGATGACAATGTGATGACATTGTTATTATTATTATTTCCCCCACACACACCAAAAACATGCATGTTAAGCTGATTGGTAACTCTAAATTGTCCTTCAGTGTGAGGGAGAGAATGAATGGTCGTTTGTCTCGTTTATCTCTATGGTTGGACATGGGCGCCAGTGACCCCTGCGACCCGAAAACGAAGAATCGGGAAAAGATGATGGATGAATGGAATCTGGGTAGAGTATCTACATTTCTAGCGTGGTCATTTCACGTTTATTATTTCAGGTACAGCTCATTTTCACAGTCAAAAAACAAGAACTTATGGTGACGACGATGGGTAAGGTCCATTCTTATCATAACTCCTACAGTTCCTCTGGAGTGTCCTTGGACATGCACACCGCTCTTGTCTCCCCCCCTACCCTGCAGAATGTCTGTGTCACATATGTGCCTATGTGCAGGTTTATTTATTTATTTTTATTTATTTATTTTTTCAAATCCAGGCTGTCTTTCCTCGGCCAAGTCTGTTAGGATTTTTTTCCCTCCAAATCCTATAAATGTTGTCACTTTCATTACTTTTTGTCTGTCGAAACAGGTCTTACTTGTAAATGAGTCTTTGAGGCTCTATGTGATTTATCTGTACAAATAAAGGTTGAATGAATGAATGAATGAATGAATGAATGAATGAATGAATGAATGAATGAATGAATGAAGATGGGAAAGAAAGTCAAATTTCAATACCTAAAAAGTCAGAGTGAAAACCCTGCAGGACACCATACTTTTCTCTCTTTTTTGGGGGGTGGGTGGCAGAATCATATTGCTGGCGTCATTTTCATTTTTTTTTTTTTTTTAAACCAACGATATTTGGTCAGGCTCACAAAATAATCAGAGTATGTCACGTAGCAGACTAGATGTAATTCTTTGTTTTAAAAATATCTATAATATAATTATTTTTCTGAAAGATTAAATGAAAAGACAAGTCTAAGACTGGGTAAGTCAATGTTAAATTTATTGGCACAATATTTAAACTAAATTCTGTTTTTTTATTTATTTATTTATTATTTTTTACTTGACAACGTTTGAACTTTACTTGGAACTTGATCCCTTTTTATTAATATAAACTCTTCAACAGAGTTAACGGTGAACAGCGGATGGATTTATGAGCATTATATTGAAGAAACAATGGTTTCAAAGTAAGACAGCTCTGTTCATGCTGAGAACACAGGCAGGCAGGAATCTTATCATCTGATGCAGAGGCATGAAGCAGCTTACAGTGAACGACTCACACCTCTAGACTGGACATCAGTTCATCAAAAAGGCTTTCATACAAAACAAACCCATTCAAATTTAGTGGCAACCAACAATGGGACACATCTTTAACATTTTTTAATCACAGTGAGGAATAGGATTGAACATCTCAATCCCAACTAATCCAAACTCTGCTTTGCGTGGGTTCTATCGGTGTAGTTTTGAGACAGTAAATGCGTTCTGATCCTGAGACAAATCATTGAGCACACTCTCAGCTACATTTCCCATCGTTTCTATTTCACACTTCGTAGAGCCGTGTATCAGTATGACATTACAGACTTGTGAACACACTAAATACTGCTTCCACGACAGTAAGTTCTTGCAGTAAATAGAAGGCAAACTAGCCCAACCCAGAAAATATGACAGCAAGATGCACTAATAGTCCTCATGAATAAAGCCCAAGTCCCATCAGTAACTTGCAATTTCAAAATGAATGCATGTAGTTGTGCTGAGATTGGACTCAGCCTAAATGAGTGATTAAAGATGCATCTCCAAGCAACTCGATGCACATTAGTTCACACAAATGCAAACAGCCAGAGTGCATTGTGGGAGATTTTGGTCAAGTAATCCCCCCGCTTAGCAGTATCAATCTACATATGGTGCTGCAAAGTGTGTTTGCCAAAACTCCCATAGAGGCAATCAGAGGATGTCTTAATTCACATCTTTGATCATCATCTCCTCCATCACTTCTCGTGTTTCTAAACTATGATGCAACTTTTCCCTGTTACTCTTCCAGTGTTCTGTTGTCCCCTAAAATTAACTCAAGAAACAATGTTTAAATAAAATTATGATACAATATTATGGTAAAATACAAAGCCATCTAGCTAAAACCTTGATAGTTCCAAAGAAACATTTTTTTTTTTTATTTTGTTGCATGCACCCACTTTAGTACATGTGTCCTGATTTCGTCTGGATATAACTAATTGATTTGCCACCATGGGTGACTGACATTCCACCCTCAGAGCACCATAATGACGGTGTCATGAGGGAATGATGAGACCCGGTGACGGCTAGCAGCACTCGACCTTTTGCACGAGAGGTCGGGTGTCAGAAGAAACAGGATATCCATGATGTAGGACCCACAACCTCGGGGCTCCGTGGAGATAAGCACCAGACAATGGGGAACCCGGGGTTCTTTCAATCAAGCGTCCTTGCAGGACAGTGGTTTCATGGGTTTTGGCAGTGAAATGAAAAATAAAAACAATAAAATAGAAATCAATCGTCATCAGCCTCGGGGCGTTCAAACATCTTTAGGGTGGAGGATGATGAAGGAGTCCAGCGGTAACTTCTTTTATCATTTTCCGCTGACATAAGGTTATTAGATTTTTTTTTTTTCAGTGGGGGATGTTTCCTGTACTAGAAATGAGCAGATCTGTGGTATTCATTAGGTTTTTCAATCCTTTTGAAGAGTAATTACAACTCAGCTAAACTGAATCCTTTTGCAAACAATAAGACGGAAAACACAGGAATATTTCTGCTGCAGTTTCAGGGGATTCACGAGAAGTGTGTGTGCTTTTCAAAGAACATTTATTCACACATTAGTTTGCGCTGTTGGTTTTTCTCACTGGGTATTGAGGTTTTCTTCATCTCCGAACATCCCTAATCCTGTTAGATGAAATCTATTAAAGTTTCAGCTTTGGCACATGGAAAATTTTCAAACCTGGAGATAAGCTCCAAATTTGCCAAGAAGGCATATCTGCGCTGCCTCTCTGGATTAGAGAGACTTATTGAGGCGACCACAGACATGTGACCAAGCAGTTTACTGTTGGCTTAGTCAGCCATTTTACAAACAATAAACAACAGTCAAATTAATGCATTCATTGATGTTTCTTCTAAACCATGCACCTAATTACTGCCTGTTGTCAAATGATGTTTGTGTCTGTTACCAGAATACCAGGGGAGGATTTCAATGAGACTTTCAGAAAGTAGTCTTTGGATGTACTTCAGCTGAATACACAGACCAGTTCAAGATGGCAGCCGTAGCCAACCTTGAAATAAAACAGAAGCAAATGTCTGTAACTCTTTCAGTTTTACAGGGACTGATCAAACATTAGGCATATTAAAAAAGTAATAATAATTGACAAATTAATCTTTTGATTTAATCTACAACTGATTCACTTTTGGAGCCGACACGTTTCAAGAAGGCTGTTTCTTCTAATCACCATAAGACAAAACACAAATGGCTACACGTCAGTTAGTTTTACTGAATTTATTGTTCTTTTGTCTCCACTTTCGACACTCCATTTATAACTGATTAATTCACATGAAGACTTGGCAATTGTTTGATGCCAGATGCTCTTCCTAACAGACCACTGAGCTACCACAGCCCTCTGTGTGGAGCAGAGCTGTCATCTAGGGCACCACGGGGAGCAAAAGGTGGGAGTGAAGAACCTTGCTCAAGGGTCCAGAGTGCGGCAGATGGGGGTGGAGGCAGGTGTGGGTGCTTCATCTTTCCCACCCACTTTCTTCTTGGGTTTGAACCAGCGACCTTCTAATTACAGGTATGTCGTCTCTAACCTCTGCACCACCGCTATGTTTTACAGATCACCAGGTACAATTAACGTGGGAGCAGCTGAGAGACATTTAAAACATGCTTTAAGTGCAACTTTGTGCAGATGGTCCGTATAAGAAATGCTAAACTTTCTATGTCTGTTTTAAGAGTTATAACTAATCTCACATGATTTTCAACATTTTGATGTAGTGTGATGTTTTTAGATTCAAATTGTTCTAATCAACAAACAAAGAAAGCCTTGACTAAATGAGATTTAAATTAGGATATGAGAAAACAATTTTTGAAGTTGCTCTTAAAAAAGCATTTTTTTTGTAAACTATAGAAAAAACAAATGTAAAATAACATCTAATAGCCTACCTAATAACGTTTAAATAAATTGTAGCTTTAAACGCCTTCTCTCTCTGTGTGTGTGTGTGTGGTTTTTTTGTTTGTTTTTTTTTTTAGAAATAGTGGTTTATGACTAAATGAAAACCACAGAGTCTGTTGGAAAACTTTGCCATTTTATCAGTTTTTCTATCGGTGAAGGAAAACAACAAAAATGTTTATAAAAAATAAAAAAATGAAAATAAAAAAAAAACCTTTGCTTTGTGAAAAAGTCCTGACCCACAGATATTTACTACAAACGAGCAGAGAAAACAGGAGGCAAAGCCACACAGGAAGCAGCTCCTGTGCTGTAAACCTCACTGATGCGCATCAGATTATGAACAATGACAATATAAAAAATAAGAAAGCTTCTGCTAAAAGAGAAAAAATGTTTGTTGTTTACTGTAAGAAATAATGGGGTAAAGTTAAAATTAGACCCCATACAGTTCATAGAACTCCCATGCACCAAATCAAAGTGCACAAAAAGACTGAAAACTTTTAAACTAGGACACCATGATCAGTCTACATAAAACCACAAGAACTCTCCACTTCCACTGAGCCTTCTTGTTTGCGCAGCGCCCGCAGGGAACCCGTCCAGCTCATCCTCATCCTCATCCTCAGCAAACCGTCCATCATCCTCCTCCTTGCAGGCACAACAATGAGCCGTTCAGCTTTTAAATCATAAATGCCTGTCTGTAGATAGAAGCAGCAGCCCCTCGTGCACATGGAGTCTCGCTGCTCCTGTGATGCAGCGAGCCATGTGGCCGGTTGGGAAACTTTCAGCACCACAGACAGAAGACAGCTCCGCCAGAACGCCGCGCGCGCTGTCAGCCTGTCAGTCAACAGGCGGCTTTGACAATCACACGCACACGCAGCTGTCAAGTCACAGAGACCGCCCACCCCC
>JARVGQ010032768.1:0-14317 GCA_031762355.1 Hypsolebias martinsi | reverse complement strand
ATTTATTCATAAAGAGAACGAGCAGTAAGAGCAACTTTACTTAATTTGAAAAAAGGAGCGCTGACGTTGGATTTTACAGGAAATATTAACCCAGAACTGACTTTTAAATTCTGCTCTTTTACTCTTATTAAAGCTATGCATATTAAATAAAACATTTAGAACAAAACTGATGATGTACAGGTTTTTATTAAGACCCAAACTTCCATAAAAACTTGAGCGTTTAGAGGTGGACATAATGCAGTTTGTCTTAGCTGTGCTTCAGCTGTTAGCTCGTTGAGCCATCCAAATAAAACTGTCCAAATAATCTTTCAAGAAGCCGAGACTTTAAATGTTCGTAAGCTTTCCATGTATCCCTCAACGAGGGGAGCGTAGGTTTTTAGCCGTGGTTGTACTGCTTTAAGCGTTTAGCTACTGTTTTGCCTCTTTTAGGAGTTCCCTACTGTTTCATTTTTTTTGTTCATTTTAATTAGTGTTTAGCTAATTGTAGTTTTTAGCTCTTATTTTTCTGGTTTTAGCTTTTAGCAACTGTTTTGTTTCTTTTGGCTTTTAGCTATCATTTAGTCACGTTAGTGGTTTCGAAAACATTTAGCCAGTAGCCACTGTTTTTAGGCTTTAGCTGCTGTTTTGCTAAGTTTAGCTTTCAACTAGTTTATTGCAAATTTAACAATCTACCAACAGTTTAGCTAATTTTAGCTTTCAGCAATGGTTTTGTGAATTTTGGCGTTTAGTTACTGTATAGCTACTTGAAGCTGTTAGCTGTTGTTTAGAAATATTTAGCCTGTAGCTACTGTTTCACAACATTTAGCTTCTAGTTGTGCGTTTGTTTATAGGTTTTGTCTATTCTTTTGCAAATTTTAGGTTTTAGCTATTGTTTTGCTGGTTTGAGCTTTTAGCATCGTTTTTGTTATTTTTGGCTTTTCTCTACCATTTAGCCACATTAAGCTGTTAGTGTTTTCAAAAACATTTAGCCTGAAGCCACTGTTTTTAGGTTTTAGCTATTGCTTTGTTAATTTTAGCTTTCAACTAATTTATTGCAAATTTGACAACTTACCAACAGTTTTGCTAATTTTAGCTTTCAGCTGTTGTTTTTGCTGGGTTCAGCTTTTAGGAATGGTTTTATGAATTTTGGCTTTTAGTTACCAATGAGCTACATTAAGCTGTTAGCTGTTGTTTAGAAGCATTTAGCATGTAGCTACTGTTTTTACAACATTTAGCTTTTAGTTGTGATTTTGTTTGTAGGTTTTAGCTATTGTTTTGCTGGTTTTAGCTTTAAGCAATGGTTTTGTTATGTCTGGCTTTTAGCTATCATTTAGTCACATTACGCTGTTGCTTTGGAAACATTTAGCCTGAAGCAACTATTTTTAGGTTTTAGCTTTTGTTTAGTTAATTTTAGCTGTCAGCTAATTTATTTCTAATTTAACATTTTACAAACAATTTAGCTAATTTTAGCTTCTAATTATTATTTTTCTGGGTTTAGCTTTTAGCAGTAGATTTGTTTGTTTTATCTTTTAGTTACCATTCAGCAACATTAAGCTGTTAGCTGTTTTTTTAATGTACTTTGTAACTTGTAGCTACTGTTTTACTACATTTAGCTTTTGGCTACTGTTTTGTTTTTAGATTTTAGCTGTTGTTTATCTGTTTTATCTTTTGACAAATTTTATGCTAGTTTAGCGCTGTAGAAACATTTTTACTATTTTTAATTTTTAGTTGGGCTTTTTGTCATTTTAGCTTGTAGCTATGGTTTTGTTAACTTTAGCTAGTAGTTCCTGTTTTGCAGTTTTTTAGCTTCTGTTCAGCTTGTTCTATCTTTGACGTTGCAACAGTCTGTATTTGATGCACCAAATGACAAACTTTGTTTATCTTTTGTCACCCACTGCCTTGAAAAAGGTCATCATATAAGCGCTGTGTGTGTTTTTCTGTTAGCAAAATATCTCCTGAAGCTCAACAGTTGCTGGTTAAACGCTCAGAATGTAATCACCGGGTGTTCGTCTACAACTAGTTACCTTTTGGAGTTCACCTGATTCAAGATGGCCACCACAGATTAGCAACAGCAACAAACAGTTTTTAACTCATTAATTTTCACAGACTTTGAGCTCAGATTTGAGGTGGTAGTAGCTGAGGGGAGACCCTGGTACAACTCTGAGGGGCGGCATGCATTCCTCCAAATACTGTTGTTTTCATTGGCAGAGGGGTGAGAAATAGAAGGAGCAGAAAGTAGCCGTTGTGCTTCGGCTGATTGGTTCTCTGTGGCCGATCTGTCCGGTCAGGCACACAGCTCCGGTTTGACAGCCAGCAGAGTGTGAGCCCGGGGCCCTCTGAGCCAGGCACCGAACCACTGGGCTGAAATCCTCTCTCAGTAACGACTCAGCCTTCCTGCACGGACAGCCGGCGCTCACACCGGCTCGACTCTTCCTTCAGGGTCCGGGTTGCTCTGGTTTCCGCCCAGAACGAGCGGCGTCCAGTGCCGTAGCGCCTGTCAGTCACATCCAGGGCTCCAACAAACCGCAGCCGTTGGTGAGAAACAGAAAGATGCAACAGTTTTTAACTGAAGGGAAGTTTTCCCAAGCCTTTGTGGAACAGCGCAACGTGAATCACAGCGGGGCTTGTGGGAGACGAACAATGGAGACTCTTTGAGCTGCTCTGGGACAAAGACGGTTCTTATTCTTGCTTTACTCTTGGGCGGCAAAATAAACATAATAGTTGGAAATGTTTTTTTTTTTTAAAGAGCGAGGAGGAATTAGAAACTGTCTCCTGGACGCCCTGTTGACGACAGTAGCAAGATCTTTGTTTGAGGGCTTTTAGGATGATTGCAGGGCGGTGACGTCTCCGACGATGCGTTGGTGAAAGTTTGATCCCTGGGTAGGATTTGTTTGTCAGAAAAGATGAGACTGAAAATCACAGAACCAGGAAGTGGACTACCATCTGGTCGCCATTTTGTTTGATATCAGATTATTGTTTTCGTCGTGGAACGGAGACGGTAATTAGACATAACCTCTGTCACACTGGTTCATCTTTTAGATGTGAGAAAGTCTACTACTGAAAATGGGGTTGCTCCAGCAAAATCCAAGATGGCCATCACCAAATACATAAATAAATGTGTGTTAATCCACCAGTGCATCGTTTGAGGAAACCATGGTTTATAGCTTTTATCGTCTCCCCACCGCAGAGCGAAAAGGAGGAATTGTAAATATACTTTGTCAAACGGTATTTCCGTGTGAGCCTGTTGTGAGCAACTCGAAAAACAAGTGAGGTACTGACTTTCATGGTCGTGTGTGGTAGCATCTAGGTGTGTGGAAGGTTTCTTTCAAAAATTGCACTGCCGCATCAAAATCCAACATGGCCACCATCATATAGATCTGTAAATTGAACACCCCATCATTTGAGGAACCTATGTTTTCTAGTTTTTATATTGCTTAAAGGTATATCCAGGTTCATGCTCAATAATCCAGGTAAAAAATCTGACCAAGTTCAGTCAGGTCATCTGGACGGTTTCTTTTTTTGTTGAGGCGTTTCGTTCTTCATCCAAAGGACTTCATCGATCCAAGAAGCCACAAACAGTGTCCCACAAGTAATACACTCCCATAGTAGACCAACCAGTTTGCTGGTGATAAGATGGTTTCTGGGGCCCACCCTCTCTCCCGTTGACTCCTCTCAGGCAGCCATAGCCAAAGGGGTTCAAAACATCAAAGTTCATGCTCAATAATCCAGGTTAAAAAAAAATCCAGTAAAGTTCAGTCAGGTCATCTGGACGGTTTCTTTCGTTATTTCTTCTGGGATGTTTTGTCCTTCATCCAAAGGACTTCATCAGTCCTTCATCCAGGTTCACTGAGCATGAACCTTGATGTTTTGAACCACTTTGGCTATGGCTGCCTGAGAGGATTTGACAGGGGAGAGGGCGGGCCCCGTAAACCATCTTATCACCAGCAAACTGGCTGGTTCACTATGGGACACTGCTTGCGGGGCACAGTTTGTTTGTGGCTCCTCGGATTGATGAAGTCCTTTGGATGGAGGACAAAACGTCTCAACAAAGAAGAAACCGTCCAGATCACCTGACTGAACGTTGCTGGGGCTTAAAGGTATAGTTTCCTCAAGTGGTTGGGGTGGCTCTTGGGGGCAGCAAAGTTTAATCTGTGGTGGCCAGGACCACCGTTGGCCACCCCTCGGCTCTGCCATTGCACCTGATTATGGAAAAATGTTCTCCCTTACTCACCAGGATCCATCACTCTGTGCTCCCTCAGACAAGCACAAAGAGAAACTGCCTCTGTTCTTCTACAGTGCAACTACTACCCACTTGAATATCTTGCTCCAAAAACATCATCCCTGTCCAGTTCCAGTCCAGAAAAACACTCATTTTAGAAACTACAAATATTCAGTATTCAAGGCCCTCAGCTACGGGGGACATAGGCGTACCACATGTTAGATATCAGATCTTTCATGTGGCATGGTTGGACTGTAGGGTGTCAAAGTGCTCCTGACACACTGAGGTGATCCATGTGTCGTTGTGCCGTTTCCTGTTTGGCGTTGTCATATCAGGTCAACCAGCAGCAGCAATGTGCTCAGAGAGCTGGTAAATCATGGAGGAAGACTGGCTCGGGGTTTCTGGTTTCTAATCCAAAAATCCTGTTTACTTTACTGCGAGCCCTGTGGGGAAAGACAGAGGAAGGTACATCAGATCATAAATCTCCCGTGTTTCTCCTGTTCTACTCCATCTTCTCCTCTTTATCTCCTTTTTTCTTCCATCTCAGCCGCACTATCTCATTAGCGGTAACCTTGACCTATCCTAAGCTGTGTCTGCAGGACTGCTGTTGCCTCTAGCTGCCACTACAAAGAAGAGCAAATAAAAAGCTAAACTGTATAACAGATGATACATTTTGTTACTTTGAATATTGCTTTTAATATAATTCAATATGACTTCATTTTGTGCTAAATGAGCGAGCGGCAGAAAGGAAAGTTATGAATCACCAGATAATAGGAGTGCGGACCCACACAAGCCCTGTGGAGCTCTACGATGCATTTCATGTCATGCATTGTTTATGCATTTTCCATTTTCTGCTTTACTTTTGTGTTTGGGTTTCAGAAACAGCTCCTGATAGAAGGGCCATGTTATAAATGCCAAGGTCAAAGGTTAGACTTGTATAATTCATCATCTCCATCTTCTGCAGCTGCGCCAACACAGAAAGATAAATCGTCTCCAGCTTTATCATTTTCCTCGCCTCAGATTTTCCCCCCTTTCCTTCAAGTAGCTTTTCCTCCAAATGCCCTTTCTCTTCATTTTACTTCACCCTTTTTAATCTCCGAGTTTATCTGCTCTTCAGAACCTGTTTCCTCTCACCTTCATCCCGATTAAACTGTTCTTTTCCTCTTTCTCGCCCGTCTTTAACTTCAACGTTTTGCACGTAGCGTCTGTACATCTTCAGCTTTATAATTAGTTTTGTTTAAGGCCTCGGGGTTGAAGTGACGGCCTGTCTACATTGTTAGTTGCATAAGAAGCTGAAAGAGAGTGACAAAGTTGACCTCAAATGAGCCCACAAGGCACCAAGGCTGACTCGAGAAGACGATGGAGACTATCCTTCCTTCAACTTCAACAAATTAACTGTAGAATCAAACCTTACACTGCTGTGGTTAAATATGATCCAATAGTGGCTAAATATTTTCAGTTTTAATGCTTTCCTTTAGTCATATTTTACACAAAAGCATACCATATTTTCCACCGTACACGTCGCACCGCCATATAAGTCGCATCTGTCCAAGTATGTCCAATAATGTGGAAAAATCCATAAACGTGTCGCACTGCCGTATAAGTCGCATCTATTATGCGTCACCGCTGACGCGTCGCGTATGTTACGCGTCATCGCTGACAACCCGGAAATGTGGGCGGTGTCTTGCCAAAAAAAGGATTGTGGCAGCCACGGCAGTGCACGGAAGGACTTTAACAAGATTAACATGGTTAAAAACAATTATTTGTTTGCTGAAAATTATAGCAATGATGTGGACTAGCTGAACTTTTCCTTAATAAATGAACGTAATTGTCAAAAAAGCTGGATTTAAAAATTTGTTTAGCGTGCACCCGCACGGGTGGGAACGCTGCATTTCTTTAAAATTTAGCAAAATAAACACCAAAAAAAATATATTTGTTGGCTGAAATTATAGTAAAAGTGTTTCTGAGCTGAACTTTACCTTAATAAATGAACGTAACTGTCAAATAAGCTGGATTTAAAAATTAGTTTTGCTACGTCGGAGCAACAAAATATGCATGTGCAGCAAAAGGAAACCGTGCATTTCTTTAAAATTTAGCAAAATAAACACCTAGAAAAAAAATTGTTGTCTGACATTATAGCAAAAGTGTTTCTTTACCTTAATAAATGAACATAATTGTCAAATCAGCTTGATTTAAACAGTTTCGCTTTGACGGCTCTTCCAAACGTAAAATAAATATGAAATAAATTATAAATCGCTAACGCTAATGCAAAATGTCCATCGAGTGATTACTTTCTGTAAGTTTCATCAAAATCTGTCCTATGGTTATTGAGATATTTCGCTAACAGACAAACACTGAGCTAACAGCTACAACAGCTACGGTGCTACTACATCGAATTTTAGCTCAAACATCTCCTAAAGCTAACCAGTTGTAAATGTCTATCCAGTGATTACTTTCTTTAAGTTTCATCAAAATCAGTTGTGTGGTTACTGAGCTATTTTGCTAAAAGTCAAACAAACACTGATGTAACACTACCGTAGTTCAGAGCTCCAGAAAGCAGGAGGTTGTGCTGCGACAGAGTGAGCCGGAGCAGAGGAGGCTTCTGTCGGACACATGAGCTGGGAACAGTCGGCGGACCCTAGTGGCCAAAAGTGGTACTTCTCCATTTTTTCGTCAGAATGAATTGAAACTGTCATATCTCAGCCAAAAATTGGTCTAAAAAATATGGGGGGGGAAATCCATAAATATGTCGCTTCGCCCTATAAGTCGCAGGGCATGCAAATTAGGAAAAAAAACTGCGACTTATACGCCAGAAAATACGGTACTTTTATTGTTCACATTAGGTGCATATCAGGGATAAAATCTTGCCTTTGGTATGTTTGATTAGTTCAGTGGATCACCGCATAGACTAGAAAATATGAAAGCAGAAGTATTTATTGTAGTACAGTACTGTGATAAGTGCAGAGGAGAATAAAAGCCGCTAAACGGATTTTAGTTTTTCTCATTACAGTAATTCAAACAAAGGGTCATTGTGTGGGATGAGAGTCAAAGTTGGTTCTTAACTGCAAATGGACAGAAAGTCAGTGGAGGTGGTTTGGGCATCTGATTAGGATGTCTCCCTTTAGAGGTGTTTCGGCACCTGTAAGAAGCCCCAGGTCAGATTCAGACCTTGCTGAAGGGATTGTGTGTCTTTTCTGGCCTTTGGAACACCTCAGGGCCCCAGGAGGTGCTAGGGTGTGTCACTAGGGAGAAGAAAGTCTGTTTCTCTTCTGGACCTGTTGCTTCTGTGACCCGACAGTGGATAAGTGGTAAAAGATGGAGATGGTTTCTGTGCCCTCTGCTCATCTACTGTGTTCATATTTATTCTAAATCTACTGCGCAGAGTATTCTCATACTAACAGTCGTAACCAGTGAATTTTATGTGAAAATCAGATAAACCTAAATTAACAAAAACAAAATTGTGTTTTTACTCCTTTTTTAATTAAAAATAAATATATTCCTACTAAAAGCCTAAACTTGTGAAGAACCTTCTTTTCTTACAAGCATATACAACTTGACTAGTTGTCTTGTTAAGATAAGATAAGATAAGATAAGATAAGATAAGATAAGATAAGATAAGATAAGATAAGATAAGATAGAACTTTATTGATCCCGCAGGACAATTCAACTTTCCCTCCCAACACAGTCTAGTACTGTACTCTAAACAGACAGCTCATGTTCCACTCCATCACAGCTTCTCTGATTTGTACTATATATTATCTTACGCTATACAATTCAAACAACAAAACCTGCCATCAGTGCCTTGAATATGGTTTAGACCCTAACAAATGGGCAGTGATGTTTTAATATTCAGAGTCTAGTTAAATACAAATTTAAACCCCCGGCACCAAGTAAATGGTACATGGACTGTACTTATAGAGCACCTTTCTATCTTATCAAGATAGTCAAAGCGCTTGAGGGTTTATTCACACCAGCCCTGTTTAGTCAGCTTTAATCGAAGTCTAGCCTGTTTGCCTAGAAAGTCCGGTTTGTTTGGGGAGGTGTGAATGCGCAATTGAACTCTGATATGGACCAAAAAAGTGAGCTCTGGTCCGCCTAAAAACCTAGATCTCGGTTTGGCTGAAGTGAACTCTGGTATGGTTCGAATGCATTGTGAATGCAAGCAGACTGGAGACCGCTCCAAAAGCAGGAAGTGGACCACAGCGCTGGGCAAACAAATGCACATTTCTCTTACTCCATGCAAAGCCGTCAGCCGTCTTGTGTGAAATACAACATTATGCTCATGCTGAGTCCATGGTTGAAAAATGACAAAACAGAAATCCTAAAACCACTAAAATTTGACGCCACTCCTGTTTTTGTTTTTATTTCCAGGGGAAGAAGAAGAAGTGTCTTCTTCAGAGGTTTATGTGTCGTTTCCTTCAGTAGGCTGGTTCAATTGACTCAATGCAGTGTGAATGAAAACTGCACCAGATGAAATGTAAACAAATGTTCTGAATATTGGTATCCAACTGAACCAAGTCTCCTGGACTATCAGGTGGGAAAAACAACCTTACACTACAACCTGTGCCTTCATTTCCCAGTTCATACAGCACTTTATTACATCTGTAAAAAGACTAATCAGTGCTTTATCACATTCATACAACAATGGGACACACATCAGAGGCAACAGCGGGTTCAGTGTCTTGCCCAGGGACACTTTGGCATGTGACTGCTGGTGGAACTGAACACCCAAAACTTGCATAGGAGGACGACTGCTCTAACCACTCAGACACAACTGCCCCAAGTAGTAACACAATTTATTTGAACACACAACAGTTATCCACCTTGTCTCAGCTGACTGAAAATTAGCTTTTGCCCAGAGACATTTTTAACATTTCTAAATGGTGTTTCCAACGGCTTCTTCTTTGCTGATGGGAGCTTTCCCCCCAGTCATTAGCTTCAGTGCTTCCCCAGTCACCACTCCCTGTGGATCTCCTTTCAATGCTATTATATGGGTCTTCTACTAGAGTCTTCAGTGTTTCCTGAATCTTCTGTGTTACCTGAAGCATTGCCAGTGCCTCAGCTCTTTAAGCTACTTGAGTCTCAGCTCTTCAGGCCATCTGATTCTCAGCTCTTTGAGCTATCCAAGTCTAAAATGTCTGTTTCTTACATACATTGAATCTAACTTTTTGGTTTCCCAACTTCCCAGAGGCTCCAGTCTCCAGGCCTTCTAAATCTCCTATTTCTGGGCTCTTAATGTTCATAGTCTCAATTCATTTCGTGGTTGCATGGGTTTTCTCCGGGTACTCCGGTTTCCTCCCACAGACCAAAAACATGCATGTTAGGCTGCCTTTAGGCCCAGGCCTCCCTTGCCAAAGAGATCTGTGATCTCAATATGATTTGGCTGGTTAAATAAAGGTTAATAATACAATAGTCTGCAGTACTAGCAGTTCCAATTTCTGTTCCTACAGTCCCTCTAATCCATAGGACTGCAGAGTCTTCAGTTCATACACCTGCAGTTCCAGACCCAGCCCCTGCAGTTCCCAGGACTCCAGAGCAATTTCCATCTCCTAAAATCTTTATGCCTAAACTTCATGAGTCATCGTTTCTTAAATTTCCCAGAGGTTCTCTAGACCTTGAGATTCTATGCCTCAGGTCTCCAACGTCTTCACACCTGACTCCAAATACGTGAGGGTTAAGGATGACATCTCTCCCACACCAGTTTGATCAATTCTCTGTCTGAGCTCTTCTGCTGGTTTGGACATATGCTGGTGAAGATCCTTAGTCATCCAGGTCATGATAAATCCAAAATAGGGTTAAAAATAAACCCCAAAACAACTGGACTTCTAATCTGAAGCTGTTTTGCTCACCATCTGGGAGGCTTTATCTATTCAAAAAGTCTTCAGGTTCAGAATAGAATTTTTTTTAAAAACCCTTTTGTGGATCTTGTTTGGACAAGCTCTGGACTGACCACCTGAATCCTGTTGCCAGTCTGCATGGTTTCATGGTTGCCCACCTGAGTTCCATTTCCCATTTGCACATTTTATGGACTGACCCAAACTCTGTCAGTATTTGACAATATTTGGGCTGTCTACCAGACCTCAGTCTCCTGCTTGGGTGAGCCCTGGTCCTTCTGTCTGACCTCTTTCCCCTATATGGAGTTACCATCCTGAACATCCTGTTTTCTGCCCAGATGTGCCTGGTGCCATTTACCTGAACTGTCTCCTGTGTGGACGATGTGCATCTAGCCACCCATCTGAATGCCTTTCACTGGGGTCAGTTGGACAAGGTTGGGGATGAAGATTCAAAGAAAAATGGTACAATTACTGGACAAATTTTTCATTCATGTGGACTCATTTACAAGAGAGAACTGCAAATTTCAAATGCAGAGTTGCACAGTGTGTGTGCATTTCTAGTTTTCTCGTCATGTTAGTCTCTCACAACCAACCATAAAAAACATGCTTTGGATCAATGAGTCCCTTGTCCTTTGAATGAGTCCTTTGACAAAGACTTCCCCAGAATGTCTACTAGATGATGGCATTCCTTCATCAATTTTTTTTTTTTTGCTGTAGTCTATTGTTATCGTTGTCTACTTTTTTTTTGTCTGTACTTTATATGTTCTGTCTTGGACAGGTCCCTCTTGTAAATTAGTCCCTGTGGCTCATTGAGGCTAACCTGTAATAAAGGTTGAATGAATTAATGAAGTTAGACAATGAATCAAACAACTTCTGCACTCAACACCCATTCTACAAACAGTAACGGTCAAAATGACCTTGAACCTTCCACTCTTTTACCTTCCTCTTCCATCATGCTAGATATCACTGACATTGTTCCAGGCCTCAGCCAGTAACAGAAAATAGGTCAGATTCATCTCTGTACAGTTCAATTCAGTATTCCTTCCATTACATTATATTGGGTGGCTATGGCTGAGTGGTTCGAGCAGTCGTTCTCCAATGCAAGAGTTGGGGGTTCGAAACCACCAGCAGTCACATGCCAAGTGTCCCTGGGCAAGACAATGAACCCCTCATTGCCTGCAATATGTGTCCCATTGTTGTATGAATGTGTGGTCAAACACTGATTAGTCTCTTTAGAATGATTTGTTTAATTAGCTTTGTAGAGATCTAGTAGAGTGCTGAATGAATGGGTAAATGAGGGCACAGATTGTGTTGTAAAGCGCTTTGAGTGTATTGATAAGATAGAAATGCACTATATAAGTATTTACCATTTACCATTTATCAGCACTTTCATCCTTCACCCAAACAAAAATCCACTTATTCATCTGTGGAGTCCTAAACTAGCCAGGATGTTTACCATGATTGTACCTGCCTCTAAGTCTTTTTCTCCCTAGCCACCAAACTTGAGACTCCCCAGATGAGACTCTAATACAGTATATCTAATCTAACTAATCTTGCTTCCTTATCTTTGATTGAACCTGCAAAGTGGTGGTGTCCTCTTTGAGAATGAATAAATTGAAGTATTACCTCGAAGAAAAAGTCTCTAGTCCAGTACACCAGCCCTTTAAGACAAGTATCAATTGCTTTAGAGAAAGGTGAATCTGTCTTCAGAAGTTCTAAATCCACATCAAAAGCAACCTGAAATTTAATGAATATACAAGCACATATGTTGTAACATAATTTCAAAATTGGCATTAAAACTGTCTTTTTTTTTTTTAATACATTTGTTTGATCAAAGTACCCATAGAAAGATCTGTAAGACGGATGCTACCTTTGCAATCACATTAAGTGTGACACAGTTGAAATTTTGCAGCATGTCGACTTCCATATCATTATCAGCATCAGCTGCAAGCTTATCCATCAGTTGATCTACCTTCTCATTGAAGGTGCCCAGCAGACCTTTCAAATACCTGTAAAGAATCAAAGTTTTAGCAGAACCAAACTTCACATCTACAAGGTACCAGAAAAATCTTATACAGTAGTTCCTCATTTATCGTGGGTGTTTGGGACCACGCCCACCGACAATAAGTGAAAAACCGTGAAGTGGGGAGGGATACAGTAGTCCAAGTTCAGTAAACTTTGTTGTGACATGCGTCAGGCTGTGGTAACACCCATCACCCGTTACTCCCAATCTCCCTCCTTAAATAAACAATTTAAATTTAAATACCTGTAATGTAATATTTTAAATACACAATCCATACAGCATGGATTGTTTATTTAAAATATTACAGTATTTAAATTTAAATTGTAGAGAAGAGAAGTGAAGCAGGACATCAAAGGATAACACACAGCTTCAGCTCATGCAGCACGGAGCAGAAATGTACTTTTTGATCAATTACACTTCAACAAATGAACACAGAAGTTCTAAAATAATTAAAAATAACTTTTAACACTTTTATATTTTGTGATTATGATGATTTTTACAATGTGACATACTTTGAATTTTACGTCGGAAGACAAAAGTCTATCGGTGCGTCTGGACAGCAATGGGTTAAATGCAGTAGGAGAAATGTGTGTGGTGGCAGAAAAGGAAATCAGCTGATCGGCTGCAGGAGGGAGCTTTCCCTTGCACTTGTGGACTGCACACATGGTGCAAAAACATTTAAAATTATTTATTTTAAATAAACAACCCATGGCTTATCCATTAATCAGCCAAAAGTTTCATGTCCAATCTTACTTTGAAAATCCGCAATATAGTGCACCCGTGATTAAAGAAATGCGAAATAGCGAGGGATTACCGTACTCATATAGTAACTAGACAAAAATTGCATAGAAAATAAATCAAAACATTTTCTACAAACTGATTGAGAAAAAACAATGACTGAAAACAAAGCATAAAATACAGTAGACATCAATAATAGAAAACAATAAAACTCACAAGGTGTTAAAGGCAGGGTCCATGATCCGGCGCTGTTTATACCACACCTCGTGATTCTGTGCTGTTATTAGGCCATTGCCCAAAAACCTGCATAATAAAAATAAACAAGTGCAAAATTTGAAAAAAAAAAAAGGTTTAAACTTTTTTTCTATTAGAACAAAAAATAATAATTTGATGTTGCAGAATCTTGTCAACTTCTCTCACTTTACAAACCTATCAAAATAAAATATCAAGAGGACTATTGTCTGTTCTTTATTAATCCCTCTGTAAATACATAAGTTATCACTCGTTTTTCTTTTACATGCAATACAAAGTCCCGATTTTTGAAAAAGGGTTTTGCATAGTAGTTACTAGCAGTTGGCATCTTACCTGCAGACGATTTAGATCTAAGCTTTTAATTTGGAAAATCAGGGATGATTCTCAGGAAGCAGTTACTCTGCCTGGTTAGCTTATCAAGTAACATTTTTAAAACGTGAAAACATTCATCCACATTTTTCCAATTATTTATGGTCATAGAGGCAACAGATCCAAGAAGGAAACTAAGATATCCCACGCTCCAGCAATACACTACAGCTTCTTTGGAGCGTTTCCAATAAGCCATTTCCAGGGCAAAGAGGAAACATAATTCTTTCAAAAAGTATTGGGTCTGCCCTGGAGTCTCCTCCCAGTGGGACATGCACAGAACACCTCCAAAGGGAAGTGCATAGGGGAATCCTAATCAGTGTCCAAAATCTAATAAGGATCCAAAATATTGTTTATTAATTATCAGTCTCAAAAAAATTATAATAAATCTTGAGTCCTTCTCTAGTGATTACGATAAATCAAATTTATATTAAGACTCAGATTCAATGAAACACAATCATTCAGTTGTAAGATTTTTGTTGACATTTATTATGAATATATCAGTAATAATAAGCAATGGTATCATATGAATATGACATACAATATCTTGTTCTTCTTTCAGCTTTTCCTTCTTCAGGGGTCGTCACAGCGAATCATCCTCCTCCCTCTCACTCTGTCCTCTGCATCTTCTGTCCACATTCCAAGTACCTCCGTGTCCTCTCTAACTGCATCCTTATATCATCTCTATGGTCTTCCTCTTTGTCTTTTTCCTGGCAGCTACAGTTCTAACATCCTTCTACCAATTTAGCCACTGTCCCTCCTCTGGACACATCCAAACCATCTTAGTCTGACCTCTCTAACTTTATCTCCCAGCTGCTCCGCTGAACAAGAAAATAATTAATCAGAGGAGATTAGCTCCTCTGATTACGTGCACGCGCATCAGCAGACAGGCAGTGCTGCCTGTCT
>JARVGQ010029262.1:0-15981 GCA_031762355.1 Hypsolebias martinsi | reverse complement strand
GACACCCTGGACAGGTCTCCAGTCCATCACAGGGACACAAAGAGACAAACGAGACAAACAACCATTCACTCTCTCACTCATACCTAAAGCCTATTTAGAGTTACTAATCAGTCTAATCAGTCTACATGTTTTTGAGGAGGAAACCAGAGTACCCGGAGAAAACCCACACATGCATGCAGAGAACATGCAAACTCCACTCAGAAAGGTTCCCGGCCGGGATGTGAACTGGGGCAACCTGCTCACTGAGAGGTGACAGCTCTATTATCAGTGGCACCGTGCTATAAATTGAAATGTGTAAATGAATGTTAGAATGCAGATTAGCATTAGGACATAGTTGTAATTTTATATATATTGTCTGTTCAAAATACAAGATCATTTTTAAAATTAATAAGTCAACGTGCCCTGTACATTCCACTTCTTAATTTATATTATATTATTCATATAGGTGTCGTACAAATTTACAGAAGCTCACAGCACTTACTATCAGATAAGTAGCAACTACAGTAGTAGATTTATTATCATTTACTGCAGTTTTTATAGGAGTTCTTGAAACCTTCAAAGCATTTTTGTTTTGATCAGTGTTAAGAGCAGGTATTTTTATTTTACTTGAACCATTTCTCTTTTTGCTCTCACCTATTTTAAGCTTTTAATGACAATTCAGCTTTAACAAGATGGCCAACAAAAAATATACTTTTAAATGACAATTCAGTATCTTGAAACATATTATGTATAAATGTGTATATTGTTTATGGTAGGAAAATATAACACGCTAAACTATTATTATTGTTGTTAGGAAGTGAAAATTCAAAATGGCTGCCATTCTGAATTGTGTCTCACAAGGTTTTATATTTCGTAAAGGAGTTTAGACAGTTAATAATTATAAGGTTTGAATGTGTATTATATTATGTTTTATTGTAGAAATAAAACAAAACTTTTTTTCTGGATTACTGTATGATCATTGTACGGAACTGAAAAATAAAAATGACTGCACTTTATTTATGCTGGGTGACTAGTTAGCAGTAGTATTTTGAAAAAGTACAATGTACAGAAATAACAAGGAGAATTTCATGTTAAACACTAGGAACACAAAGAGTCATAAAGCAGTTGGACATGCCATGAAGCCAATAATGCTCACCTAATGAAAGAGTCAGAACTGCAGGATTAAAACAACTGATGGGTAGAGTGACTGCAGCTGTGACTGGTCAGACAGATGCTGATGGGTGTGACTGGAAAAGTTCTATGGGGAAGTGTCTAGTGGCACAGAGGAACATGAGAATGAACAGAAAAACTATTATCCAATCAATTATAAAGCCTGTCCATGACCCTGAACCACTTCACTGTACAGTGGACCATGACCCTGAACCAGTTCACTGTACAGTGGACCATGACCCTGAACCAGTTCAATGTACAGTGGACCATGACCCTGAACCACTTCACTGTACAGTGGACGTGTTGTAGAGATGAACTGCAAGAAGTGGATTTGTTCTGACAAGGTGTTGCCCTAAATTTTCCTGCTTTCTTGACAGATAAATAATTTCACTACAGCAGTTTGACAAATGCAGAAATGTAAATTACCTATCAGTGCTTTCAGCCACGTTGCTAAAATTATGTTTGGTTACTGGTGAAACTCAATCTTTGATCACAGTTTGGAGCACACAGTGGAACAGTTGGTTACTCGATTGCCTTGCAGCAGGAAGGTTTTAATCCTGGCTGGGGCCTTCTTACCTGTAAGGGTGCATGTTCTCTCTGTACAGGTGTGGGTTTTCTCTTGTTACCTCTCACAGACCATAAACATGCATGTTAGGCACCTGGAGTTGTAATCTGTCCAGGTTGAAACACTGCTGGAGATAGAATGGTAAATGGAGCTTACTTATACAGTATAATGCTTTCCAGCCCCCTATGAGGGGCCTCAAAGCGCTTCACTGTACCAGCCATCCACCCATTCATACACACATTCATACACCGGTAGCGATAAGTGTCTTGCCCAGGGACACAACAAGGTATGCAGTGACTGGGGATCGAATCCGGGACCTTCCGGTTCTGAGCTGGCTGCCCTGCCTCTACACCCTCTCGGCCCTTTACTGGTGAATGTGCCCATGACAATGCATATGATCCAGTGAGTTAAAAAATTAAAATTAAAAAAAGATTGAAATGTGCTATTTTTATTGAGTGGAAATTGATTTTATTCATAGATACTTGGTCCATTGAAATCATAATAATTTAAAGACAATCAAATACAGAGCGCTTCCGCTTGTCCAAGTGAACACCAGATGTAGTTTATGTCACTTCATAGAGATGTTTATTATCACACTGATTATCTTATTATGCATGAAGTTTCTTTAGTTTGTCAGGAAGTAAATCATACTAGATCTGTGTAATATTATTGTTGTCTTAGCATTTCACAAGCAGCACATTTGAAAACTCAAAGTGTGCTCTGTTCAGTATTTGTTCTCTGTGGTCTAGAATTTTTTCCTCTTCTCCTGATAAAGCACCTGGGCTACACGGTGATGGGTGAGGCTGCAGAGTCTTAAAGAGGCTGCAGAGTCTCAGACTCTGCGAGGGCGGATTAATTCACCTCACCTCCTCTGAGTCTGATCTGACCCCAGGCTCAGCATGAACTAATACCTCCCCACAGCCCAGAGCGCTACACCTCCCCATGCAGGAACGCACAGGCCTGTGGTCAGTACACTTGCACCTCCTGAGGCATAGAGGATTTTTGTTCCCTTTTTTTGTGTGAGTGGCAGTGATAGTGTGGGATGTGGGGGGTGGAAAGGAGCAGAATTTTAAATCTTTCACTTGACCTTCTGGCAGACTCTGGAATTACTATTGAAAGTAGTTCAGGTCGACACAAACTTTAGAACTATGCATTATAGTTTTACAATGAGCTGACTCAGATGAGCAAATACTTCTGTTGCATTTTTATTTTCTTGGTTGTGATTCATATCATTAAGAAAAATTAGATTTTTTTTTCCCCCAAGGTTCCATCCTCGGTCTTGATGTTGGGATTTTGACATTCATTTTTTTTATATTATGACTTTTTTGGTGAATGCTCCCGTCTGCAGAGGTCACTACACTGACAGGACTTGCAATATTTGGCAATTGTTGTGGCTGAGTGGTTAGAGCAGTTGTCATCCAGTGGAAGAGTTGGAGGTTTGATTCCACCAGCAGTCACATGCTGAAGTGTCCCTGGGCAAGACACTGAACCCCTCATTTCCTCTGATGTGTGCTCCATCGTTGTATGAATGTGATAAAGCACTGATTAGTCTTTGTACAGATCTAGTAGAGTGCTGTATGAATGGGTAAATGAGGGAACAGATTGTGTTGTAAAGAGCTTTGAGTGTCTTGATAAAATAGAAAAGTGCTATATAATCACAGTCCATTTACCGTTTTTACACTGAATGACCTTCCAAATGCTTCCTAAGTAACCTGGGCTTGAACCCGCAACCACAGGATTACAAGACCACAAAGCTAGCACAACCCTTCATTTTTTTAATACTGAAAGCATTTCCAGGGTGATTTGTTTGAGGACTGAAAAGACTTTGGATTTTCACCTCAGAGGGGTGAAAATAACTTTATTCACTAAACAACAGAAAGAGTACTACAAGTCAAAAAGCCACAGACAGAAGATGTGCTACAAACTTTGGCATGCAAGACAGCAGGCAAACTGAATCATGTTAAGGACTGCCAATGTCTTATGAATATGAGTTTAGATGATTAAAAAAACTAGCTTCAGTGTGTGACTGTACAGTTCTCAATTGGTAATGTCTGAATGTAACAATATAGCTTATGTTAGAAGGCAATTCCCTTTCTGTCATTTTTCAGTACAGTATCGCATACATTACAATAAGTACCTTATATGATAAAAAACATACTCAAACTTATATTTCCATCGACTTTGGTTTTGGTGTCTCAACTCCCCATCTGTCTCCTGTTTGAAAACCTTCTGTGTTGTGAAGTATATACCACAGGGTTGGAAGGTTTGTATCATCAAAGATCCAGGAAGAAACAGGCAAATAAACAAAACCCATTTTATTTTGAAGGGTTCAGGAAGTATTGACTCGTTTCATCTGTGGAGGAAAGGGTACAAAGATTAATGTGTTTGTGGAGAGTACAGGCCTCCTCAAAAGATTCTTTCATTTGTCCTCATGACTTTCATTTTTTTTTTAAGGTGTAGGATGATTCCTGGATCCAGGACAGGTAAGTGGTGTAATTTAGGATGATTGGGAAGAGAGTAGAGCCAGCAAGTTAGAGTTTACAGGCCGAGCTGATTTATCCTGTGTGTTGCAGAAAGGATTTCCAGGAACTGAGAGATCCTTGAAAGAATCTCTTCTCCAGATGGCAATTTTAAAAGATTTACAAAGTTTGGAACAAGAGCTTGATAAGACTATCTTAGTAAGAGACACCAGAAGAACATGAGTTGAGTAGAAACATACAGGTATGTGTTAGGATTTTGTGTCTCTCAGTCAGGAGCATACAAGTCCTAGTCATAAAATTAGAATATCATGAAAAAGTTTATTTATTTCAGTAATTCCATTCAAAAAGTGAAAGTTGTATATTATATTCATTCACTACACACAGACTGATATATTTCAAATGCTTATTTCTTTTAATGTTGCTGATTATAACTGACAACTACAGTAATGAAAATGCCAAATTCAGTATCTCAGAAAATTAGAAAATTGTGAAAAGGTTCAATACTGAAGAAACTTGGTTCCACACTGCAATCAGCTAATTAACTCAAAACACATACAAAAGCTTTTAACTGGTCTGTCAGTCTAGTTCTGTAGGCTACATAATCATGGAGAAGACTGCTGACTTGACAGTTGTCCAAAAGACGACCATTGACATCTTGCACAAGGAGGGCAAGACACAAAAAGTCATTACTAAAGAGGCTGGCTGTTCACAGAGCTCAGTGTCCAAGCACATTGACAGAGAGGTGAAAGAAAAGATGTGGTAGAAAAAAGTGTACAAGTAATAGGGAATAACAACACCCTGGAGAGGATTGTGAAACAAAACCCACTCCAAAATGTGGGGAAGATTCACAAAGAGCAGACTGCAGCTGAAGTTGGTGCTTCAAGAACCAGCGGCTTCGGATGTTGTCAGTCCATTAAATGGACGTTATTAGTTGTCATCACCATTCGTATCGGTCAGACTGTCCCTCCTGTACCTCATAACAGGTGCAAAGTTACGTTCTTATGGTGATTTTCGCTGTTAACAGGCAGAGTGTGACGTGTGCAAACGAGGAAGTGTGTTTTTTTTTCCCTTTGGCTGACGTCACCTGTTTCCTAAACGTAACCTTACACCTGACCAAGACGCCCAAACCTAAACTTAACCACCTTGCCCTTGTGCCTAAACCTAACCAAGACCCGAAACGTAACACGAGACCCTTTACTGTAAACCTAACCATGCAAAGCTATGTTGCGTTAAGCTAACAACGTAATTTTGAACGTACTAGGAGTAGAGGAGGGGCATTTTGACCCATACTTATGGGGCTGTTAATAAGTAATAACGGCCATTGAATGGTTGATAACATTCGAAGCGGGTGTCCAGATTGGGGTAGGAACTCAGGCGACCGGCCCAGAGACCACCCATTGTTTCTTGGAGGTGATGTCCGCCTGGATCCTCCCCAACTCAGGCCACAGAGAAGCGAGGAGGCCGATGACCCTGCAGCAGGCAAGGAGGCTGGTGACCCCGAAACAGGCGTAGAGGCCCGTGGAGCAGCAGCTTGCAGAGAGGCCCATGAATCCTTAGAAGGTGTGGAACCCAATGGGTCTGGCGCTGGTGTGGAACCCAGCAAGTCCAGTGCTGGTGTGGAACCCAGTGGGTCCGGTGCTGGTGTGGAACCCAGCGGGTCCGGTGCAAGCAATGCAGAGCACGTCATCTCCGATGATCGCCTATGCATAAGGGTGTGGGTCATCTTCCCCGCAGGCCACAGACACGCAAGTGCGGGAGTCGTCCTCCCCCACACACAGACACCCAAGAAGGCGGGTTCAGCTACTTGGACCTCGGCTTCATCAGCGGGGCTGAGTTGAGCGGCTCCTCTGGCCATCAAGGGCTGGACTGTTTTGCTGGCTGGTCTCTGCAAGCGAGAGCTCGACTGAAACCCTGCTTGCGATACTCTCACGCTGGACACGAGGAGGACCAGCGGGTTGCCCTAGACCTCCACCCCACCCCCGCCGGCTATTTACGTTCAGGCCTCATCCTGTTTACAAATTAAGCCCCGCTCACTGCCATCTCTCCCAGTCATTACCAAACCACCACTGGTATGTCGTCAGGTCCTACTGCCTTCCCCTTCTTCATTCTTTTCAGAGCTTTCTGGACTTCACCCTCACCAATCTTTCCTACTTCCTGGCCCACAGTTTCTATGACTTCTATTCTTCTTTTCCTGTCATTCTCTTCATTCATTCACGCCTCAAAGTACTCCTTCCATCTTCCCATCATGCTCTCCTCACTTGTTAAAACATTACCATTCCTAACGCGGTGGTGTCTGGAACGTAACCCCCGCGATAATCAAGGGACAACTGTACACACATACATGGAGGTGTGCCATGCTTGTTTGGCTAGGATTAGAAACAATAAGAAAAGGTGACAGAATTTGTGCACAGTCCATCACTGTGCCAGGTCCCCCACACAAACCCTAACCCCCCAACCAGGCTTAAAGCTATGCCCTCACTCCACTGAGGGTATCGAGTAGGGCGAGTATTATGTGGACGATGGGCCCAGGGTTCCTGTCAGGCTCCGGGTTCAGACTTGGCAGTCGGGGCTAAGTTCAGGGTGAAAGGGCAGGGTTATGTTCAGGGAATGGTCTATGGGTTCAGAGGGATAAGTTTAGAGAGAGGGGGGCTCCCGGGTTAAATTAGGGTCAGTGGCCGAGTTTAGGGTTTGGTTTAGGGTCAGAGGTCAGGAGGTCAGGTTTAGGAAAAGGGTCAGGGGCTTAGATTTATGGTATGGTTTGGTTTAGGGTCAGAGATTTAGGTTTGAGCAATGGAATCCTGGGTTAAATTTAGGGTCAGAGCAGATGGTTAAAGGTCTTTGGTCACATCTACAAAAAAAAAAAAAAAATACAAAACAGGAAATAAAATCACGTCAGTGATTCTTTATCTTTGATTTAGCACTTTGAGTGTGGTAGTGTCCAAGTTCTGGATCCAGACCCTCTCTGCTCTCCTTCTTTGGTCACAGACCATGTAGTACTGCAGCCTGCAGTACTGTGGTACTAACAATTCCACACATGTGAAATGCTGGACCAGAGGAGTGTGTGTTTTTTCCTTCCTCTTAATGTTATATCTGTTCTGTGTGAACCTGGTCAGCGTGGTGTTGCCCGTCTCACCAACGTACTGTGAGCCGTAAAGCTCATCTGATCAGATACACACAGTTTTTGGATCTGGGGTTGCCCATTTTATCTGTTGCAAAGACCTTTTTGTTAAATTTATTTTGTACCCATTTAATGGGCACCTCTAATTTTGTATGGATTAGATGGTCTTTCAAGTTATTATTTCTTTTGTAGGTTGCAATAATCCTGTAATTTGTTAGTTTTTGACTTTCCTCCTGAAATTTCTTAAAGATGTGTTTTACATTTCTGACTATACTGCAGAAATGGGAAAAAAAAGGTCACAAAATGTATCATGGGGGTCACCACAGTAGGTCTGGTTTGCTGGAAGGTTTTCAAACACTTTCTCAGGAAAGACTTTGAGTCCCCTCTTCTGGACAAAGCTGAAAACAGCACCTTGGTGGCAACTTGAAAGTCAGATTGTTGTGTACAAACTGTGGAATCTCAAAAGTTGTGGTTTTATTAATCCAGTATATGTGCTTTGGTTGGTGGCTGGTTAGGGTTAGGGTTAGGATAGATTCACTAAAATATTTCTAGTGGTTTATGAGATTTTGTGCTAACAGCGTTATTACGACAATTAATGCCAATTCACATTCACATTACGCGACAGTTACTTAAAACATTGATGTTATAAATAAATATGATTCATAATGTCAAGAGCTCAAAATATATTTTGAGAAACGACTTTACGCTTCCACCACACCAACTTTTAGCTTAGTATACAAAGTATTTTAAACCGACTGAGTACTAGTCGTGTTTGTGTTTTTGAGGTCAGTTGCTGTGGCGGCCATTTTGAATTGGATCTGTTGTAGATGTACACTCAGGGATCACTCTCCATGAGCTTCATTAAAGATTATTGTTGGTTTTTGAGATGTATGGAATGCAAAGAAGAAACACACACACACACACACACACACACACACACACACACACACACACACACACACACACACGTGGGCAAAAATATTAATGTTTCTGGTCTTCAGCTGAGGGTAATGATAGTTGTCTGGTAAATAGACTTTAATCTCTAAAATATTTTTTATGGCTTATTCTGGTTTGGATCCATCCATCCATCCATCCATCCATCCAGGCAGGAGTGCAACCAACTGGCCTGAGCCTCATTTCACTCCTTTAGATCCAGAATTTTGTTGTTTTGGTCAGGAGTCTTGTCCATGTGGATTATTTAAGTCGATTCAGTTTATTTTATTGAATAACGTCACAAAAGAAGTTGTCTCAGGGCACTGTACAAAAACGTTGACATACATTATAAAAGCCAATCAATAAAAGTTATTTATATAAGGAAGCCAGCAGACAAATTGACTCTTGACCTTGTCACAGTCTCCCATACTGAGCAAGCACAATGGCAACAGTGGAAAGGAAAAACTCCTTTTTAACAGGAAGAAACCTCCAGCAGAACCATTTTTAATGTACAGTACATTAATTATAGTTTATTAGGGGTAGAAATGAAAAAGACAAATATAGTTACAGTGATTTAAATATTTAGTTTTATTACAATAAATTTCAGAACAAGTCCTCCCTAATGTTAAGACCTGAAGGATAAACATCTGAGTTGATTTAAAATTTTCCAATCAGTCAGCAAACATTGTTTATACAAATACAAAACTGCTGAGTTTGATGATGAGATTTTTACATTTGACGTTAACAATGATGAGCAGGTGTTTTTGTGGATTTTTTTTTAAATTTTATCTTTGTCAAGTGTCCATTTTAGTTTCTTATTCTCTTTCACTCCATCTGCTCCTAAGAATCTTTGCTTCATTGTAAATGTACTTTTAGTTTGTGTTTGCTTATTTTTTGTATCCATTCGGCTTTGGATTCTTTCTCATAATTCTGCATTTCTTCAATGTTTCGTCTTCGCTTTGGCATTTCTAATATTAGTTTGGTTTCAAATCAACTAAGTTGCCAATCTGAAACTCTAATTTTTTACCTTTTTAGAAACCACAATCATTTCTGTGCTCTTTGTGTTGATCATTTATATTTTATTACATTTGATGCCTGCAGTATTTCATAAATCTCCTATGAAAAAAACTGAAAGTACTTTTAAAGTTTTCTTTCTCATTTCCAAAAATTAAAATTAAAGTTAGTGAATATCTGGTTTCTTGAAATACAAAAGAATAACTTTCTTTTGTCCTTTGTTGGACTTGTTCTAACCGACAAAGATAAAAATTGATTTTGTTTTAACTTTTTTTCTGCCCTGTGTTTGGTTCCTCTTCCAACACGGTTGCAAAACAAGAGATATTTTCTACCTCTGCCTTACTAATAATAAATAAAAACAGCATTGTGAAACAACAGAACAGCATTTAAGACTCCTCGTCTTCCTGGTTGTTCACAGTTTCTGGGCTAAATCCACCCAAAATGGAGACTGTGCCCTTCTGAGCAGTGAGGATCCAGTAGAGATGAACTGGGACAGAGCTTCCTGTTGGTCCACCACATATTTCATCTGCCAGCAGCATCTCTGATCACATCCCTGTTTCCTGATCAAGCATTTCAACTTCAACTTTTCAATAATGCAGCAAATCATTTTACCCATATTGTGCTCCTGTCAGCACCTTGGCAGCACAACGGCTCAGTGGTTAGCACTGTTGCCTCACAGCAAGAAGGTTCTGGGTTCAAACCCTGGTTTGACCTGTTTGACGTTTGCATGTTCTTCTCACGCTTGCGTGGGTTTTCTCCGGTTACTCCGGTTTCCTCCCACAGATCAAAAACATGCATGCTGGGCTGCCTTCAGCCCGAAGCCTCCTTGCAAAAGAGAACCGTGATCTCTGTGGGATTTGTCTGGTTAAATAAAGGTTAATAATAAATAAATATATCCAGAAAGAAAATTAATGAAGCCTATCATATAAGATGAGCCTAACAAAAGCTAGTTTGCTTTACTTTCTGTCTTTTCCTGTTAATCTGGAATCATGACAGATAATTTGTACTGAATGATTTATTTTCAATCTAAAGTCCAAGTAAAAGTCAGTAATTTAGTCTTAAAGGGTTTATTTTTTGTACCGGTATATATATAGGCCTACTCGAGCAGCTACATGACAAGTTCTACCTCTCTAACCCTGCATATATTGATGCTACATGATGCACTGCTATAAAAATAACACTCTTTTTTCCTCTATAGCTTAATACTGCAGGGATAATTGCACAGTTACAAGAAGGGACAGGAAACACGGTTCATCAGACTAATCAGGCAGAATCTGATACTACACATATTTGATGTCGTGGTTCTCCTCTGGCTCGCTCCACTGCTCCATCTCCAAACCCAGAGTACTGTGACGGATCATCTTCCAGTTGGCCCGAGCCGTCTGGATCCTGCTTACACTGGTTTTAGATCGAAGGAACGAGGATTCCTCCAACGGGTCGGACTTCTGTCCCTCTTTGTCCTTCTCGTCCTCCTTGGAGAAAAATTTGACGTAGCGGCGAACCTTTTGCTTCATGGAGTCGTTTCTGTCTTCAACCCTGAAGCCAAGAACATGAGCAGTTATAGCAAATGTACCTCATCAGTTTCTATTTCAAACTCAACCCAAGGTGGAAAAACACAAATAAGAAACTGATTAGAAAGATAAAAACTGCACAGTAAATGTACACATTTTCATTTAAATACAGCTTTTTTCCTGGTTGCAGGTACATATGTTTTAAAACTGATCCTTCCCCTCATTACATTGCAGAAAATGGAACAATTTAAAGCCAGTGTCAGCTCGTGAAGATGATTATTGTTTTTTTTTACAGTGAGGGGGCCTGGCGTATTCATTGCCCTGCTAAGGCCCACTTTTAGAACAGCCCCTTGCAATACTAAAATCCTGCACCAGAACCAGTAGCAAGTCATATAATCTTGTTTAGGCCTGAAAATGTTACCTCTGTAGATATTAAAACATAAGATAATTTCTCACATAATTTCAGTCCATGTTAAATGGCTCTATAAGGTGGTGGCGTGCAGCGCCATATCTAATTTAGAGCATATTTTTTAAAATTCCTAATGAGATTTTATTTATCTTTTCATTTGTTTGCAGAATTATTTGATGCGCCAATGATGAAAGGTAAGATAGTCCATCTGTCTGTTGAGCTGAGCACAGACCTGGACTTCTTGGTGTTAAACAGCTTGTATGAAGTAATTTGCACACAGGGACTGAGCTGAAGTGCTCCTGGCCCAACAGTATTTTCATACCTGAGATACCAACGCTCCTTCAGGCCAAAGTCAAGTCCACACAATCCGAGCCGAGGCCACAAGCAGCGGGGAAGCCTCCTCTCCAGCATTAACGTTGTGGCCACAACCTGCACAACAACATCTCAGCTGTAACTGTGACACAGCAGAGCTCAGTTCAGTGAAAGCAATGATTATGTTCATTCAACCTTTATTTATACAGGCTAGTCTCATTGAACCACGAGGACTCATTTACAAGAGAGACCTGTTCCAGACAGAGCATATAAAGTACAGACAAAAATAACAATTAACAATAATAACAATAAACTACAGCAAAAATGCAGTTAAAATAAGAGTAGAGAATAAAACAATACCTCAGAGTACGGTAAAACACGGTGAAATACTAAAAACAAAAACATATCTGCCTTAATTTTTCCAATGACATTATCAAATGTTTGAAACCCCTTAAAAATTAAGGTGGACAACTTCAGTTCCTTTGCAAGGTGTTCCAGATTGCAGGAGCAGAGTAGGAAAAGGCCTTTGTGCCAAGTTCAGTCTGCATGCAGGGAACGCTGTAGGTAATGACTGCCTGAGAGCGCATGTTGTAACTGCACTGACAGCGTGACACGTGGAAGAAGATGTAAGAAGGTAGCAGACCTTCTTCTTCTTGTTCTTCTGAGAGCCTTCACGTAGACAATGATGATCAACTGGCCAAGGAGTACAGAGTGCAGTGATGGAGACGGTAGTTACAACCAGTTATGGTTCTTAGCACATCGTAGGCAGCATCTAACATCTGCGAGGAGCTGGCAGGGACATCCATGTAAATAATGTCACAATAGTCAATGGCCGGTAGGAAGGTAGCAGTTACAAGGCATTTTCTGGCATTCAGAGATAAGCAAGATCTATTACTGAAAAAGAAACATAGTTTTAATTTCAGTTTCTTTATCAAGTTTTCACTATGTGGTTTAAAAGAGATGTGCATCGACCAAAATTCCCAAGTATTTATAAGAATCTACAAACTCAATAGGAACACCATACATGGACGAGATAGGAGGAAGGGTTACTGGCACATACTTTCTGCTGGAAAACAACATCCTCTTGATTTTATTAGCATTTAGCACCAGCTTGAGATGGAATAAGTCTGACTGAATTATGTCAAATGCAGACTGTAGAAGCTGGAAAAATTTGGCAACTGTGTTAGCTCAGCAATAGTCAACAGTGTTGTTGGCATGGAGATGTAAGGAGACGTCAGGAATGTTTTGACCTACATTATTTATATAAATTGTAAAAGGAGTTGGACCTAAAACTGAGTTGTGGCACACCATTGGTGACTATTAGGTAGCTAGATGAAGCACCATATGTTGAACACATTGCCTCCGACCTGAGAGATAGTTTGAGAACCAGCCAAAAGTGTGATCTGAGAAGCCAATATCTGAGAGCTTGTGGCATAAGATGTCATGATCTACAATATCACAGGTTTTGGACAGGTCTAAGTAAAGTGCAGCACAGTAATTCTTAGCATCCAGAGTTTCAACAACATCACAGAAAACCTTTAACAAAGCAGTCGTGCTGTGTTGTTTTCTGAAGCCAGACTGGAGGGAAGATAAAATATAGAGTCCAGTATTTATCGGTTTTTCTAAAACCTTAGCTAAAATACAGAGCTTGGAGATTGGTCAATAATTGTTCAAAAGAGCTCCTCTCTTCAATAATGGAAGCACAAAAGCGGTTTTCCAAGAATCTGGAACAGTATTATGTTGTATAGACAGATTTAAAATGTATGACAAAGGTTCTGCTATAATTTGTGCAGCTAGATTTATGACGTATGGGGGGGGGGGGGGGGATCCCAAAGAAAGGCTTGCTCACAATAATGCTTCATATTCCATTTTACAAAATAGAATCATTCTAAGTTTAAAACAAGGCATTCTTGTATTTCTAACAGCAGCAATTACACAATGGTCGCTTAGATCATTTGTAAAAACACCAAACCCAGTGTATTTATGCAGCATGTTTGTGATGATAAGACTTAGGAGAGATGATTTGGCAGGGCACTTTGGATTAGGCCTAGTGGGACTATCAATGATCTGACTGAGGTTTTCATTGGGATGTAAATTAGATAAGACAACAGGCTTTCAGATGTGGTGGTAGGGGTCTATAGCAGCCAACAACAGCCAACAATTGACCAATAGACAGTCCAATGTTTAGGGCCAAGATTTCAAATAGTTTAGGAGCTGATTTAGTTGTGTTACCAAGCTAGATCTGACGTATATTGCTACACCTCCTCCTTTTCTGGGATGATCTAAGTGATAAGTATTGAAACCTTCAATTGAAACATGTTTGTCCAGAATATATTTAGTTAGCCAAGAGTCAGAAATAATAATATCATCACCAGTAGAAGAAGCCGAAATCCTTACCATATTTAATTTACAAAGGCGGCTACGAGCATTAATATGCACAAGGGACCAATTTAGACCTGACATGTTTTTAAGATCTGTTGGCGTACTACATGAAGTGAGAGGACCAGGATTGGGTTGAATACCAGTCAGCAATGAAAGCATTACAATCAGACATTTCCGAGAGTTCTTTGTGGCAGTATAATTGTTGGAGTTTATATTGTAGTTCTTGGTCCTCATAAACATATTATGATATGTGTTTATGAAAAAGTGGTTATTATTATGTGCTTACCTGAGTCCTCCAGAGCTCATCTTTCTCCTTGAAAACCCTCCAGTGTGTGTCGCTCATCATGGCAATCAGAAGATTGAGCAGCAGGACGTAGAGAACCAGAGAGTAGGCGACATGCAAAACGTTGACAATGGGGTTTATCTTGATGGTCGTTTCCACCGGCAGGTTGACCATGCCCACGCTGATCTCAAACTGAGAGAAGAGAGTGTTGGAAAAGGAGCCGTACAGAGGATTGCCCGTTGGATCCAAGGTCATATACACCATCCAAAGGGCTTGGAAGAATAAAACAAAACCAGTAAAGATTGCGATAAAACCCTAAAATGTCAAGTATGGTGCCAATTTGCTGTATTTTTGAGAACATACTCACAGGTGGAAAAGCCCATCAGCAAAATGATACTCATAAACATGTATTTGATCAGGTCTTCAAATACAATCTAGGAAGAATTTGGACAAAAAGACGGAAAACACAAGCAGGTGAGCTTCAGAAACATAAATCTGTGGTTGTGATAAGAAATCAAACTCTAAAACCTGCAAGAAACTTTTACAAACCTTCTGTATTGTGATGACATAAGGCCCGAGCAGTTCAAAGCCACGAGCGAAGAACATGACATTGCACCAGCCGAACACCAGACTCAGTAACATGATTTCAGCCTCGCCCTGCACCCCGCAGATTCTGAACACGCACAGCAGCACCACCAAGGACGCATGGCAGATGCTGTACCAAAAAGCAGCAGCAGGATTAGACAACACGGCAACAATATGACCCCGCTATTCAAAGACTTGTGTTTTAACTCACAGGATGACGTGGAAAGGTCCTCCAAGGGCCGTCTGACCAAAGTAGCGCTTTGCTCCCACTCTCAGTATATCAGGGATCTGTTGGAGATATTTAGGGAAGATATTTTAGCGCTGTAACATCGAAAACACAAAGATAGAAGATGATTCACACTCTGACCTCCAGCACCAGGGAGATGATGGCTCCCAGCACACTTATGACCTCTCCCACCAGCCGCAGACTGTCCCCGTGAGTCACATAACTCTCCTGATGTGGGAGAAATGAAATACTGTGAGCTGAAATATCACACGTTTCTTCAAATTATAGTGAGTTTAGTGTAATGTTTAGATATGTGCTGCAGGATGCAAACAAATAGGTTATTGTGAATAGTTTTGTGAGTGGGAGGATAAACTTGTTGTTGTTTACACTTTTTTATTCATTTTTTGCCTCATTTTGAAGACATGCCAAATTCTAAGAATGCAGGAAAACAAGTTGAAGTTCCTTTTCTGAGATAACTGCGAGTAAAGCAATTTAAAGCCTCAGCTTTCCCGGAAGAGCTTTTCAGAGCGATTTACCGGATAGTTGATGCTTTTGTTCTGTTTTACTTGGTGAGTCGTGCATAAAAATAACCATCATCATCAAAAAAAAAAAACTCAGTGTGAGGAGTAAAAAAAATTTAATTCAAAAGTCTGAACAAGTCAGACATGTTTTTTAGCAACAGCTCTTGTGGCTCAATGAAGAGGAAAATTAAATGTTTAGCAGCAACCAGGAAAGACAACAAGGTGGATAATTTTATGAGAAGACAACCTGTAGGAAGCAAACATCTCACTGTTAATTAATGAACTCATCACTGCTTATAATTGTAGGGAGACGTGGTTCAATAGAGCTAGGATTTTTCATTAGACTAGCTATGGTACTAAAATGGAACCTGGGATTATTTTTATTCTTATCAATTAAAGATGAATAATATGCAGTTCTGGCAAGGTCTATTCGGGGGTTCTGGAGAGGAGGGTCCGTCTGATAGTCGAACCTCGGATCCGGGAGGAGCAGTGT
>JARVGQ010026243.1:0-16116 GCA_031762355.1 Hypsolebias martinsi | reverse complement strand
TCATGGGGTCCAAACAGCCCCAGGGACAGCGCAGCGCCAGCCCCGCCCCCGGCAACCCCCCAGGCCCCGAACCCCCCGATAGTCCAGAGCAACACCCGACGGCCTGCCCCTCCCCCGGACCCCACCCCCAAAAAGGCACCCAGAGAACCAGGGGGGCAGGAAAAATAAATAATTAAATAAGACCCCAATTCACACACCCCCACCCTCAGATGTACTGATGATGTGTGTTGTTGTACAGTGCCATTAAAAAGGAACGAAGAAGGAGCAAGGGCTGGCATAATGCCAGTTTCCCCTTTGACGTTTGACCCTTTTCCAAACATCCTGGAACATCTTTTATAAAAAGAGGTGCACCAAAAAAAAAATGTCAAATTTATGGTGAATTCCCAACGTCTGGGTCAGATTTAACAGTTAAAGGTTCTTTGTTTATGGTAAATCATTAAATACACACACCAGCTGTGAACATGAGAACAAGTGGAAATCTAATAAGAGCATGGTGCAATGATTTACTGACTGGGTCTGACTTGATTTCACTCTGAAACCACAAAAACAAGCTGCAGAACAGCATTATTGTGCTGAATTAATCAACGTGCTCTCTGAAACCGATTTATGGCAACATTTATTCCTCCCAAACCTGCATTTATCTCTCAGAGTTTATATTTATGTTGATGATGAGCGGAAGTTTCACCACCGTACAGCCTGGAACATTTTCAGCTGAAGAGATGAGCTTCGCTTATTTTACACCAAAACAGTTAAAAGTTCATGGCAGAGTCAGAGATTGTTACACTGTGGCCTAAAATGATCCACACTGAGCCTTTAATGTTAACAAAACTCAAAATAAATAAATATTAAATGAGTGACATACTTCATTATCCTCTCCCCTTGAACAGAACATCTCATTCTCTAAGTATTTTATCACTATCATGAATTATGGGTTAACAGTATAGATTATGAAATTACCAAGCAGTTTTTAAAACTGGGGAGTGGTGGCGCAGATGTTGGAGAAGGTAAGCCTGTGATCAGATGGTCGCCGGCTCAACTCCTCGGACAGACATCAAAAATGTGGGTGGGAAAGGTGAAGCACCCACACCTTCCTCCACCCTTATCTGCTCCCCGCTCCCCTCTGGGCCCTTAAGCAAGACCCTTAACCCCCCACCATCTGCTCCCCCAGGCGTCCTAGATGGTGGTTTCCTGAGGATGGACCTCAAAGGGAGCAGGTACAGTGAAAACAAAAGGGGTCCAAGAATCGAGCCCTGTGGAACCTTGCAGGAAATAGGCGCTGAAGTCAACATTAACACAAAAGCGCCAGTCACTCAGATAAGAACAGAACCGTTCTAAACAGTTTGAGTACACCCGCTTTGTGTCCGGCTTCTGAGCAGAAAGAAAAGATGAAACATCTGATTCATGAAAGAGACGAACTAAGCGTGAAGAACTAGTTTCACTTTCTTAACAGTTCCGAGCCGCATTTAAACAAATCTCTGAAGCTTCCTCATTAACAGTTGGTAAGGAGCTATTTTTGACACGAGATATGAGTTAATTGGGAATCTTCAGAGACGTTAAGTGCACTTTACATCTAACTTATGAAAAGTTAATTTTCTAAAAGGTTCATCTCTCCATGCACTAACGATTCCTCCTGTCTTTATGTTTAGACGGAAACGAGTTGTTTGTTGTAGATACTTTCTGTAAGACATGTTTAGGAGTGAAATAAATCTTTAACATCGCCAATAACAAACATCAACTCCTTGTCTTCTGTTGCTGACAGCCACTCACCCCTTCCCTCTGTCACCTGTCCATTTCCATGTCTCTGCTTTGCCGTCCCACGTCTTCCTCTTCATCAGCATCTATCGGTGTAACATCAACCCTCTAGACGCCACCTGTCTGTCATGCTCCCCCCCTTATTCCCATCATTGATGTCAGGTAAGGAGTCTGTCGTCCTTAAGGGTTACCGGTCATGTTGACAGCAGTTTGTTAAGAACCAAAGCCGACAGCAGAGCTATGCAGGAGGGGGGCGTCGGCTGACATGAAGGGAGGGGCTCTAAATGTTGATTTGACAAAGGGTGAAAGACAGATGCCAAAACAGAACATTCACCTTGTTTAGATGTGTTGGACAGACGAGGATGAAACAGGCAGAAAGATGTTTGGACACTATGAAGAGAGCTGAAGCCAAACTGAGAACCGGTCCACTAATGGACTAGAGTCATCATCCACCTCTTTCTGTCTCTCTCGGCGCAGAGATATTTGTAGCTGCTTCCAAGTTACTTCTTCCTTTAATTGATCTCCCAGGGACGAGAGACTCTGCAGCTCTCCTCAATAATTAACTGACCGGTCTTCAGCCCAGGAGAGGTGAGGGAAAAAAAAAAAAAAAAAAAGGAGCCCGAGAGGAAACGAGTGAAGCAGGCGGCCCCTTAACGAGCCACTCGAGTGGTTTCAGCAGCTCAGGACAGGCAGAACTAAAGAGTCCGATAGAAACAAAGAGGAGGGACAGGGAGGTGTAGAGATGGAACAGGAGTGGGAGAGAAAACAGAAAAACAGATCTTTGGACTTTCAGAAGAGCTTATTCCCAGTCCGGCCTCTATATTTTGAGCTACAGGTCCATAGCGTGCTTCAGCTAGGCTGCTTCAGATCTGCTGTCCAACACTTTCAGTAGGAAGGAAGGAAAGTGTGACTTGGAAGTGTTTTATGTGCAGTAGCTTTGGCAGCCAGAGATGTGTGACCAGTGTCCTTTACTCCCACCTGCCCATTCAGGTCTGTTCCACAGGGCCATCGCTCAGAGTGGCACGGCCATCTCCAGCTGGTCCGTCAACTACCAGCCCCTCAAGTACACCAAGATCCTGGCCCGGAAGGTGGGCTGCACCTACTCCGAGACAGCCGACCTCGTCGACTGCCTGAGACGCAAGACCTTCCGGGAGCTGGTGGACCAGGACATCCAACCGGCCCGCTACCACATCGCCTTTGGTCCTGTGGTGGACGGAGACGTGGTGCCAGACGATCCTGAGATTCTCATGCAGCAGGTGAGGAACTGGACTGTCTGACGGTGATGACACTACAGACAAGTCTCGGAGAAGGTGTGTCTGTGACCTTTTAATCCACGTTAGAGACCTGGCTGTGACATTTAGCAGCCGGTGTCGACTCACACTCAGTACAGTGAACAACAACAGCTCTGATGGTGGAAGAGTGTAAAGCCATGATTCAGAATCTTTATTTGTGTCCCCATCCCTTTAAAAAACATGATGTGCTATTTAAATTCTTTATCATAAGATTCAGTTCAATTCATTTTATTTGTTTAGCACCAAGTCACAACAGAAGTTGTCTCAGGGCACTGAACAGAAACTTGTTGAAAACTGTTGAATGGAAGGTGGATGGTAACTGGAATTCCTTTAAAGAATGCTAGGCACTTTCTTTTCTAAACAGTAAAAATCCCCTATAGAAGAACAAAAAATTAAAAAGAACAAACTGGAACATTTTAGAAATTCATCTCATCCCAAAATGATCAATAATCCATGAACGATCAGAAAATGTGACGACTTTAGCTGCTTTCCTCTTACTTCTCTAAAAGAAATAATCAGAGGTGGGAACCAAAAGGTCTGTTACTTTGAGTTTCCATTGTATTGTAACTGGTACAATAAACTTCTACAGCTCCAAAAGATCATTATTTTAAGATGTGAGGGCTTTAATCTATAAACTGACACACGTTGGAGGAACTAATATGTAAGAGAGCTTTTTACTATCTCCTGTTGGAAAGAATACAAAGTATTTAAACTCATTACGCCAAAGCAGGAAGTAGATTTTATGTCTTCCTCCCTCACTGATTGTGTGATGATGGCCTCGCAACAATAACTACTCATGAATGGCAATGCTCTATTTCACATATTTGTATTTATTGAATTAACTATAACATTTATAATAACAAATAATAGTTTAAAGTGAAGAAATACTGAATTTGTAATTTTGTGTTTATTGATGGTGACTTTAGATTGGTCTTAATTTGATCATTAAACATGTTGTTCCCTTCTTTGGCCATCAGGGGGAGTTCCTCAACTATGACATCCTGATCGGAGTGAACCAAGGAGAAGGACTGAAGTTTGTGGATGACAGTGAAGACAACGATGGCATCTCTGCCGCAGCGTTCGACTACACCATCTCTAACTTTGTGGACAACCTTTATGTATATCCTGAGGGTGAGGGACACCAACTCACACATCTGTCTTCAAAGTCCCCTTTCTGCTGCCTACAAATGACACAATCCTGCAGCAAAACTACTCCTTTGGCTCATTCTGACAGTTCTGAAGTGACATTTTTCTGGGATATGTACAAAACAAACAAAAAAACAATGAAAATAAAGTATTTTTGCAGGTATTCTGTTACAAACACAGCTTATGAAAACAAAAAAGTATACATACACAGCGTTTTGTCAAAATGCAAGTTTGTACAACCACATGTGGGCAAAAGATGAGAAAAGATGAAATGTGAACCCTGACGTATGCCAAGACAGGCATACTAATGAGACTGTCTATCATGGAGATTATCTTTCACCGCGGTGGGTCTGTGCTTTGGCCTTTGGGGCTCTGCGGGCACTAATGATGTCGCTCATCAGCCCCCAGGCAGCCAGCTCCCAATCACAGTGCTGTTGTTCCTAACAGATCAGCATCGCAGTGGCACACCGTCAAAATACACACGCATTTGAATAATGCAGTCACGCTCCCTGTCAAACTCTTGACAGTCATTCTGGAAACAGAAAGACAAATTCTGCTTCTCGTCGTGTTGCGTATCTCACCCCTGTATGTATGTCTTGCTCACATGCAGAAATGCACCTTTGCCTTTTACCAATCCTGGTATATGGGTTCATTTTAGCAACCTTTACTCACCTTGACCTTCTTTGACTACATTTCACGTTTTCCCCAACAGGTAAAGACATCCTGAGGGAGACCATCAAGTTCATGTACACAGACTGGGCGGACAGGGACAATGGAGACATGAGAAGGAAAACTCTGTTGGCGTTGTTTACTGACCACCAGTGGGTGGCGCCAGCAGTGGCCACAGCCAAGCTCCACGCTGAATTTCAGTCTCCGGTTTATTTCTACACGTTCTACCACCACTGCCAGACTGAGACACGACCTGAATGGGCTGATGCAGCGCACGGAGATGAGATACCATATGTGTTTGGCGTGCCCATGATTGGTGCCACAGACCTGTTCCCGTGCAATTTCTCAAAGAATGATGTGATGCTGAGCGCTGTGGTCATGACATACTGGACAAACTTTGCCAAAACTGGGTAGGTATCAATTAAGATTGATCTATTTTAGGTTTTGTGTGTGCTCTAAGGGAAGATCTATCAAGAATCTCGGTCTGAAGTACTTGAAGCTTTTGTTGTCTCTTGGATTATTCTGTTTGGTTTAATGATTTGTGAAAACCTAAACCTTTCTTCTTCCTCTGTTTTCTATTAGTGACCCCAACCTGCCTGTTCCTCAGGACACCAAATTCATCCACACCAAGCCCAACCGCTTTGAAGAGGTGATCTGGGCAAAGTTTAACCCAAAGGACAAACAGTATCTCCACATCGGCTTAAAACCTCGTGTTAGGGACAACTACAGGGCCAACAAGGTGGCCTTCTGGCTAGAACTAGTCCCCCATATTCATAGTATACGTGGGCCCTCAACAACCACTACCCGTTTGCCACCTGGCCCTGGTCCAGGCCCTGGCACCATCAGACCCTGGCCCAGGACTCCAGGTCCTCGAACGACTCGTCACCCTTACCCAACATTCCCTTCTGAAACGGAGCCTGAGGGCTCGGAGCGTCCACACCAGGACCTCTTTCCCGGAGACACCCGAGACTACTCCACCGAGCTGAGTGTCACGGTTGCTGTAGGAGCCTCTTTACTTTTCCTCAACATCTTGGCATTTGCTGCCCTTTATTACAAGCGCGACAAGCGGCACGAGATGCGACGGCACCGGCTGTCACCTCAGCGAGGCGTGCCGGCCAATGATCTGGCTCACAGCCAGGAGGAGGAGATTATGTCTCTGCAGATGAAGCACTCGGAGCACGACGCTCACCACGATATGGAGCCCCTTCGACCGCACGACATCCTACGACCCGCCTGTCCACCCGACTACACACTGGCACTGCGCCGCGCCCCAGACGATGTGCCACTGATGACGCCAAACACCATTACCATGATTCCCAGCACCATCACCAGCATGCAGCCTCTTCATGCCTTCAATACTTTCCCCTCCACCGGCCACAACAACACCCTGCCCCACCCCCACTCCACCACCAGGGTATAGTAGCGACTAGCTCAACACAGCGCCACCTAAGGACCAGGAATACTGGATCTCCTACAGATCTAGCAGAAAGGTCTCTGGATGTGGGCCTTTATGATACTTTATACTCTTGTCTCTCTTAAAGGAACTCCACAACCTCCATCTTGTGCTGTACAGCTTAGCAGAACCCTCCACCCTTGGTGTCTGGAGACAGAAATGAACTGCAGAGGAGCAGATGGTCAGTTTGGAGGTGATTTAAATCATTCAATGAGGGTCTACAATTTTCAGTCTAAAGGAACTGTCAAAGGGACAAAGGTGTATTTGCTCTTTGATGTTTTCTCTTTTTTTTACTTTGATGTCAGTTATCTCTGTCCCTTAGTGTGCTACGTGGATTTTATTTTATTTTTCTACATCTGTGTCTTAATTATAGCCTTGTTCCTCTCATTTAAATTGTGGGTCTCTCTCTTCTTGATGCTCTTGATGTACTGAGATGTTGGGGGAGTGCATCACGCACAGGAAACATGGCTATGAAATATTGGTATCTGGGATTTCATTCTACCAGCATATTTGGTGCCAACTATGTACTAGTGTGTTTGCTTTCTCATCAAAGGAAAAAAAATCTAGAAAGTCCTGTTTACTGTCATCTAACAGAGACTGTATGTTTTCAAGACAAAGTGCCAAACTGGCTGTCGATTGTGGTTTTATTTTTCATCTTTGTTTGCTTGTTTCTTTCAGGTATTTGGCTTAAATGTTTTGTTGTGGAAAGATTTATTTTGCTGGAAATATAGATATAGAGAAATGATACTATATATAGTTCTATATAAATGTGTACAAAGGAGAAAGTATATTAAAAAGGGGGTTTCTCAGTAGGGCTCTATGCATGAATTATTTTTTAAAGATGACAACATGGGGAAAGGACACAAAACTTTTTGATGCACGCTTCCAAAATCGACTCAAACATCTTGGTCCACTTTCTGATTTTTCTAGCTGAACCCATCAGTAGTTCCCAAACTTTATGAAATTATGGCGCTTCACTCAGTTCATCCAAAAGGAACGAGTCATTACTAAAGACTTTGCAAAGTCGCCGTTTTGGACTCACTATTTGTTTTCAATTATTATCACAGGTGTCGTGATTTATTAACTTATTCCTAATACGGTGAAGAAGCAAAACCATCAGAAAGCCCATCACCTGTCTGTATGATGATCACAGCACGCTTGTACTGTTCTATTCCTTTAACCGACCAATCAAACTAAATAATCCGCTTCACCATAACTTTGATTTCTTCCCTCGGTCTGGCCCTGCTGTTGTTCTCAAGTGCGAGTTCTCCCAGCTGTAAACACTTTGAGGAGAACCGGTGCACCTCCAAAGAAGTTCTGATCTCCGCAAAAGGTTAAAACAACACAGGTGATGTCTGCTGTTTCTGATGGGGCTTCTTCCATTTGGTTAGCAACACATAATTTTTTCAGCCCTGCAATTCCCCACTGATTCTCAGATGAAGATGTCAAACAGATGAATCCAGTCCATTAGCAGAACCATCGGATACCACAGAAACACGTGCATTATGGGAGAAGTCCACCACCGTTGCTGTCTTTGCTTGTGTGTTAGCTTTAGCCTGTTTGTTTTCTATTTTATTACTGTCTAAAGTGGTGGGAGAGGTCTTGAATGGGGTGGGGTGATAGCTGCTCCGGGCAGAGATTTTGTAAGCCCGTAAAAATGGAGACGTGCACAATTCAAATCACAAAGGAAGTGAAGGTGGACGGTTGCTGCAGAGGACAGCAGGACAAGAAAGGGGACATTTTACGGGTGAGCGACTTTGGAATGAGATGGAAAGACTCACCGCCTTAAGAGAAATTGGGATCAGAAAAGACGGGGAATGATGAGTTGATTCAGAAACATGGCTGTCTTTCTGTCCACACTGTCAGCCAGAGGAATATCTGTGAATCTGTCTATGTGGAACATGTCTGCCTTTTGTACTCACATTTAAGGGAAAGGAAGCAGTCCGGGGTTGTGAAGTAAACCTCAACAGTTACAGAGATCTCACTGAAGGAGCGAAAAGAAACGAGATCTTTAGCTCCTGTCTGCTCCTTTTACTGCTGTTTTATAAGCTAACACCAGAGGGCGCCATTGTTGAGGGTTTAATTCGGTCAGGAGGAAATGTGAAGAAGACATCTAGATGAGATTCATAACTGTACATTTTTATGTGTAAGATCAAACAGATGAAATATTTGTAAATATTAAGTTTCTTGTTTTTTCTTTGTATGTTTGGGGGGTGGGGGGTGGGGCTGAGTGAATGAACGATAAGCTTAGTTTGTCTCATAAAGACAACAGGTGCAGTTTGAAATAAAAGAAAAAAGCACACTCCATTAAAGCTTCATTTTAAAATAAGGTTTTATTTTTAGATTTTTATAATTGTGTTGATTTGTGTAGCATCATGATTCCTGAGGAAAACCAGGAACGTTACTGTAGCAAAACCTCCCCGAAGCCCTGAGGGCCAAAGATCATAGCATCGCTAGCTACAAAAAGAGTTACTACTTCCATTTATTCTCATTTATCTTTAATTTTTTCTTTTTTATGGATCTGTGTTGCATGACAACTTCAAATTCTTCATATAAACATGTGACCAAGACTAAAAGCTTTTCTTTTAAAAAGCAGCTCTTTCACTAAATTCTGGTCAAATGTTAATTCTGAGACAGCAGTCCAACAACACACCAACAACAGTTTATAGTTGGGATGGTGTGCTTCTGACAATTCGGGACGTTGTGGGTCAGTGGGCAGAGTACTTCGAAGATGACCTCAATCCCACCAGCACATTTTCCACTGAGGAAGCGGAGCCTATGGACTTTGGATCGGGCTCTCCAATCTTTGGTGCTGGTTGGTGGCTGAGCCCAGGGGTTGGATGAGATTCGCATGGAGTTCCTTAACGCTCTGGATGTTGTAGGATTGTGTTGGCTTACATGACTCTACAATATTATGTGGACATCGGGGGCAGTTCTCCTCAATTGGCAGACCTGAGGTGTGGCCCCTATTCAAAATGGGGGACTGTAGAGTGTGTTCCAACTACAGGGGGAATCACAATCTTAAGACTCTGTGGTATGGCCTATTCAGGGGTTCTGGAGAGGAGGGTCCGTTGGATAGTCGAACCTCGGATTCAGGAGGAGCAGTGCGATTTTCATCCTGGTCATGGAACACTGGACCAGCTCTACACCCTCAGCAGAGTCCTGGAGGGTGCATGGGGGTTTGGTAAATGGTAAATGGAGCTTACTTATATAGCGCTTTCCAGCCCTCTATGAGGGGCCCCAAAGCGCTTCACAGTACCAGCCATCCACCCATTCATACACCGGTTGCGGTAGGCTGCCATGCAAGGCGCCAGCCAGTCCTACCGGGAGCAACTCGGGGTTAAGTGTCTTGCCCGGGGACACAATGAGGTATGCAGTGACCGGGGATCGAACCCGGGACCTTCCGGTCCTGAGCCGGCTACCCTGCCTCTACACCACATCCCATCTCGGCATAAGAAAGGTTCCTATCAAAAACTGGGTTGCCATGTCAAAATCCAAGATGGCCACCACTGTATATACAGATCTAAACTGACTACGCCAAAACCTCAAAGGAAACTATGCTTTCTAGTTTTTATATTGTCAGAACGCCTCACTCTGATCTGCCACAGACAGGAAAAAAACACTCCCTCTGTTCTTCTCCACAGTGTAACTCCTCCCCACTTTAACATCTTGCACCAAAAACATTAAGGCTTATTCAAATTCCCTGTTTGATTCCAATCTAGAAAAAACACTGATCTCAAAAACTACAAACATTCACTATTTAAATCCCTCTGTGATGGTGGACATCAGCGTACTGCTTGTTAGTCTTCGTCTGAGCTGCTGGTACAGACAGACCCTTGGTTATAGCTCTAACTTCAGGTTGGTTATGTGCACAGGTATTATTTTTCCAACCGCTCCCTTCTTCAGGGGTCGCCCCAGGAACTAACTCACTCGAAGACTTGGCAATTATTTTTTATGCTGGATGCCCTTCCTGACTCCACCACAGACCACCAAGCTACAGCCCTCTGTGTGGAACAGAGAGCTGCCATCAAGGGTGCCTGGGGGAGCAGATGGTGGGGATTAAGGGCCTTGCTCAAGGGCTCAGACTGGGGCCAATGAAGGTGGAGACAGGTGCGGGTGTTACACCTTTCTCACCTACATTTTGATGTTGGTCCAGGGAGTTGAATCGGTGACCTTCCGATCACAAGCCCACCTTCTCTAACCTTTGTGCCACCGCTATTAAATGTATATTTGTGCAAATCAGTCATGGTTATCTCATTAATTCAGTTTGGTTTATTTATATAGCACCAAGTCACAACAGAAATCATCTCAGAGTTGTGGTTATTAAGGGAAATACGTCTTTAAATAGCCTGGTTGGAATGGGATCTAGCAGACATGTGGATGGTTTGGATGAAGCTATTATTTTTGACAATTCAGAGAGCTCAACAGGATAAAAACAGTCATAAATCGAGTTCTAGTGACATTTTAAAAGTTGCCTCATCAGACACAGAACCAGAGGCGATAGTAGGAAGTTTGGTTTGGATTTTTCCCCTAATTGAAATAATTTTATTTATAAAGAATCTCATGAACTCATCACTACTTCTAGTTGTAGGGCTATGAAAATCAACAAAGATATCATTATTAAACCTCAGATATACGTGTGTGTGTGTGTGTGTGTGTGTGTGTTAATAAAACTCATCATGACATTTAAACAGCAATTACTGCACAAGCTGTTCTGACTTCTATCACTTTTGTTTTTATAAGATGTGTGATAATAAAATCTGCATAAAGATACAAAAATATTTCTGTCTGAAAGTGAAATCACATCAGATCAAGTTATTATTTTTAAAGTGGCCTACCATCTTGTGGCGTCTGTACTTCTTGGCTTTCCGTACGTTTTTGAGGAGTCGACAGCCCATCTTTTTGGCGTACCACACAGACATGAACATGGTGTAGTTAGTTTTATTGTTTGTCCAGCTGGTAATCCAAAACAAATGTTGATTTCCCCCAAAATAACAAACACAACCAATAGAGGATTGCTAAGGCAAACTCTCAAAGCTTCAAAAAACTTCACCAAGTAGAAGAAAAAGGCAACTGCAAAGCTTGCTGTTCCATCTGGGCCCTGCCATAACATCTGGTAAGGAACTGTGGAACACTGCCTCGGATAAAACTCTGTATGCAATTTAAACTTCCACTCAGCTTAAAGAAGATTTAAGTCTAAAAGCAGCAGAGCAGAATCAGTTTCTTCTTCCTGAGGTTGAGACTTCATATGAGGAAGCTGAGCTCCATCCTCAACTTCTGAGTTATAGAAACATCTTTTTTTTTTTTCACATGAAGGCTCTTAGTGATCCACGACCTGCTCATCTGTCTTCAAAAACCATAAATCCAGGACAAAAACAGCAGGTTTCCAAACAAATCCTTCGGCGGTTTGCTCTGCGTCCGTGCACGGCGATGATGTCGGAGCCTCCCTGCTGCTGGTCTGAGCTCAGTGAGAGAGCAGGTTATTATTCCTGCTGCTGTACTGCACCCCTCCCATCCCTGCTGCCGACAGGGGAGGGAGGAGAGAACGGGGAAGTTCGATGGCAAATAATTAGCTGTCTCTCTGTATGTTGTGTGTGCTGCTGATGTGAGAGGGGGAGGATTTATTCTTTGACTGAACATGGAAGGACAGGCAGCTCGAACCGGCCCGACTCGTCCACGGTAGCATCATGAACTAAAAGGAGGCTGGACGCTACAGTTCTCCAGTCAGACAGACAGGTGGAGGTTCAAACATGACAGTGACAAGCGTAGATATGGATTAGTGAAGTTTTACCACAGAAGAAAAAAAATCTGATCTAGCTCGCTGCCAAAGGTAAAAGGATGATCGTGTTTTTGAGATTGTAAAGAAACTACTGAATGCACATCTACAACTAATTAATGTTCGGAGACAATCACATTCAAAATGGCTGCCAGAGCTAGTGAAATTGGACAAACATCAAAGCAATTATGTCTCTGAGCTGAAATTTGGGGTGGTAGTAGCTGAGCCGCATCATCAACTAATACACTAAGCAGTTCACATTGTGCAGTTTTTTTTTTTTTCACTGCAAACCATTGGTTTCACTCCCGCTTGCCTGTTAGCAACATATCTCGTGGACCACTGGACACATTTGAAAGAAACTCTCAGAAAGAAATCAATGGAACAAGGACTGACTTTTCAAGTCAACCCAAAATCAAGATGGCCAATGCAGCTAATTGATTTAACCCAATATGTATTAAACTCAGGCAAGATATGGATACTGAGCTAAAGCAGGATGTGTAAGCAGCTGAGAGTCATCCTAAATACATATTTTGAGGGCAAACATGTCATCCAATCTTGTGATATTACGTCACACATGCCGTTTACACCGTCTGGCCAAACCGACTCTAACCACCTCATCGTGAGATGGTCTTAGTAAAGAATTCTGGCATGAACGTTTGGATCTTGCAATGAAGGATCAGTGATGGAAACTTTGGATTACATGTTTATTATGGAAGAAAAAAAATCATGATATTTTTGCTAAAAATGCTACAGCTAGCTGCAGCTGCTGTTGCTACCTGTCCCCCGTTACAGAGTGAAAAGAGGGAATTGGAAATACCTTTCGTCTATCCGTGCATGTTGTGAGCACGATCGCTTGAAAAATAAGTGAGGTATCAACTTTCATTTTGTGTTGTGACTGCATCTAGGCATAAGTTCCCTTTGAAAAATTGGGTTGCCACATCAAATCCAAGATGGCTGCCATCATAAACATTTATCAACCAGCTACGCTGATCATTTGACGAAACTATGCTTTCAAGTTTTCATATCGCCTGAAAGTATAGTTTCCTGAAATAAGTGAGGTGGCCAAAGATTCATCTACAATAGTCAAGGCCACCAGTGGCCACCCCCCGGCTCCTCCACTGCACCTGGTGGTGGATACAATTGCTCCCTACACTCTAGATAAATAAATAAATAATTAAATAAACAGTCTGTCCTTCTCAGTGTAACTGCAACACACTTGAATATCCTGCACAAAAAACATTAAGGTTTACTTGCATCCCTTTTCAATCCCAGTCCAGAAAAACACTCAACTCAAAAACTACAAACATTCATTATTCATATCCTTCACTGACAGGGGAGCTGTTTTAAGACAGCCCCTATCTATCTCAGACTCTGACTACCAATCCTGACTGAATTAAACTCTATTTCTTTAAACTGATATATTTTAAAAGAGCTGTCTACAACAGGTAAGATACTCACTGTTTGTAAACTTTTACCCAAAGCACCACTTTAGAAGATCTCAACAATTGCTTAATGTGATATAGCCAGGTCTCTCTTGTAAATGAGTCCTTGAGGCTCAATGGGATTAACCTGCATAAATAAAGGTTGAATGAATGTTACGAATAAACTGTAAAGTTGTAAATTAATCTAGCATACAAATATAATTATACCAGTATTAACACTGCCAGTATCATGTACAAGTGGAAGAAATGACGAATTTGTGAGTTTTCTTAACATTCAAATCTTTATAAAATAATAAAAAAAAGTCTTATTACGTCGACAAAGGCACATATTTTCGTTCAGTCAGCTTCTTCGTAGCTCTCAAAGCTTTTGCTTTGAGCAAGACAAATCAGTAATCATGTAACATGTGTGCACATGGCGTGCAGAGAAGCTTTGCACATCAAATTTACCCAAGGTCAAACGCTGAAGGACAAAGCTGTCGGCTGACGCTCTGATCCCAACAGATAAAATCTTTCCAAGCAACCTGCAGGATCTAATGCTCCTGCTCTCCTGACTGCAGACGTCTCTATCCTGGACTCCCATCATGCAGCAGGAGAGCGCAGCCCTTCTCATCCTGCTCTCTCCTTCCCCAGAGACACGAGCTGCGGCGGCACGGTAATTAAACGAAAGCTGCAGGGGCGTATTCAAACATTTATTAAAGAAAAGTCGGGAGGGCGGAGAATGTAAAGATGGAAGCTGACCGTGCAGGAAAAGAGAAAAGAGTTGGCTATGTTGTCTGTTAGCAAAATATCTCAAGAGCCATTGGACAGAACTGACTGAAACTCTCAGAAACTAATGATGGGATGGACACTTACAACCATTTAACCCCAGTTTAAGATGGCCGCCACATCCAGTCAACACTAGCCAACACAAACATGGATGAAACTCTGATAATTCAACAGATATTGAGCTAAAGTTTAACGGTGTCGTAGCTGGGAGTCATTTATAACACACACTCCGAGCTTTATGCATTGGGTGACATCTTTGCTTAAAACTTTGGCGTTAAAACCTAAAGTCAGCCCTGTTTGTCTTTTAGCAAAATATCTCACAAACCACTGCTCAAATTACAGTGACACTCTCAGGAAGTAATCATTTGATGTACACCTACAGCTGATTCCTCAGTTAGAAGACATTATCCAACACAAAAACAGCTACAACTCCAGGAAGAAAACAGATGTTGAGCTAAAGTTCGGTGTGGTAGTAGCTGAGACTATTGCACAACACATCCTGTGAGCACCGATGCTGTAATATCAGTTGTACTGCATCTGTTCCTCGTCATCAGGAGGTGATCTCAGTCTAGTCATTAAAGGTGGAGGGTGCTGCATATTCCTTTAAAAATGCTAGGCCTTTAATTAAAACGAAAGAGAACATCATCTAAAAGCATCTCTAAAGCACTCTCCTTGAAGTATTTAGTCCTGTAATTAAAACAAACAGGATACAGAGTATAATTTCAATAATCTCGGCTCTCACCCACATCGTAAGGAATAAATGGAGATAAACGAGGCGCAGACCTCCACTCTGTGATGATTAACGTAGCTTTTACCGTAATTACAAACAGTGATAATTTTCCATTTTGAGATAATTGCCTTTGGCTGCCATTCATTTGAGATGTTGGTACACAAAAGGAAAAGTGCAGACACATCTGTGTACAGGCACAGGAGTCTGTTTGGATGCTGCTGATATAACGCTGATGATCATCAGCACCCACAGAGATAACCACACAAACCACACCAGGGTGAAACTAGTTCCAAACAGCTATCCTGCCCAAAACTCGGAGAAAGATTTCTGTAAAGGGAGTGACTAAAAGGAAAGAAGCTCCAGCAGGGGCACAGTTAGGATCTTTAAACAAGGGGGCCCCAGCCCAGAGATCTTTGAATTCTTGGCAACAATTTTAAGGTGCTTTAGAATAAAAGAGTCATTAGTGTATTTGCAAACACATGCATTAATTAGAAAAACAAAAGATAATCAATTTGACATAATGGTCCCTTGTCTCAGCAAAGAACGGGAAGTGGAAATACCCTCCATTTGTCCGTTTGACGTGTTTTCAACATGATAATTTGAAAATTAGGTGAGGTAGCAATGAAAAGAATATACTGCTTATTGATCTGCTTTCTGATACTTTCAATATTATTTTCCTGTTAATAACCATATACAGTAGTCCCTCGCTACTTCGCGGTTCGTTTATCGCAGACTCTCTCTATTGCAGTTTTTCAAATTAAGATTGGACATGACACACTTGGCTGAATGATGGATGAGCCGCACGATCGGCATAGAAATTTTATTTAAAAGAAATTATTAAAAATTACTTAGCACCTCTTGCACCTATGTGCAGCCCACACTGCAGGATAAACTCCCTGCTGCAGATGATCAGCTGTTCACTGTGCAGCGGAGGAGTGGGCGTGGCCAAGAGCGCTTGCAGGTGACATAGAGCAGAGGAGGCAGAGAGCTGAAATCATGACATGCTGTGCTCTTTTAGAGCATTTAGAGATTAGAAACATTGTTTAGAATATTGCAAGAGTGTACGAAGGGTTTAAAACACCTTTATATAT
>JARVGQ010024828.1:0-16185 GCA_031762355.1 Hypsolebias martinsi | reverse complement strand
CTCGGGGAGTGCAGTAACATCTCCACTGTCATTAAAACCTGGCACGGGTCCATTTTGGGCTCTCAGGTTTGTTTATGTTCATCACGGAAGTAGAAAGGAAGTAGAACCATTTCTTCTGGGGTTTTTTAAGGAAGGCACATGTCAGTACTTCTTTTCAGAATAAAAGCCCACTGCATGTAAACGCTTGTCGTGAACATATTGTACCCATGTACACAAACGATACGTTCGGATAATTTAATCTGAATACATTTCAATCCGTTCAAAAGAATTTTGCGCGTGTAAATATAGCTATTCTTTTTTCAGTCTGATTAACTTTTGCACTCTATTTTATTTCGTTCTCATCCTCAGCGTAAACTTACTGCCTCCTCCTCAACAAATACATTAACACAATTTTATATTGTGCATTCTTATTTAGTTTTCTTTGTGCTGTATGATTCGTAAAACCGTATCAAGCACATTTTGGTCCGACCTGGCCCAAATTTCAGGTCGGGCTATAGGGCTCAAGCCAGAAATCGCAGCTCTACGTTGATTGACTCCAGTCTTTGAGAAACAAGTTTGATTTTGATCAGATTAATGAACTTGTGGCTAGTCTGAATGAGAGCAAGACCAGAAATCTGCTGCCTTAAAATGACGCCAATCCCATAAATTTATAAAGCATCATGCAAAACCTTTACATCGACGTCAGTTTTACATTAAATGTGTGTTTCAGCAGAAATAAACATGGTTACTTTAGATAGGTTTAAATTCTATAACGTTTAAAATATTGGTGTTTTCCCTTAATTGTATTTGCCCTTTTAGCCCTTGTTTTGTTTAATTCGACTGATCAGTTTGAATGTTTTTACTTTGTGTCCATTTTGTTGTTTGATGTTTTAAAACCGTAACTTTGTCTTTGTGTCTCCGCTAGTCTTAGTCAGGACCCGCTTGTAAAAGACAGCTTAGATTTCATGTGTTTTCCCTTGTAAATAAAGGTTTTGTAGGACTGTCACACCATAAGTGGTCCACATTTGCTCCTGTAAATAACCATAATTACACATGAAAACCTGAGAAATGTGGAAACTGACGGGGTTGTAAAAGTTTATAAAGCAGTGTTTGCATGAATTGTGATTTTGTCTTTACAAGTTGTTTTAGGACAGCAGCAATCATCTTTGGTCTTTACTCCGACTAGCCTTTAGCTCATCTATCCAATCAGAATTTAACTCTGTTGTGTTTTTGTCTTAATTGTAATGGTTGTGTCAAACTTAAAAATCTGCAAGAAAAAAAAATTATCCAAATTAAAGTCAAATTCAATACCTACAACAGGTAAGATATTGTTTATACGCTTTCCACAAAACTGCTCTTCAAAAGATCTGATCTGTCACAATATTTGTCAAGTTTATTTTAATGTTTACCACCAACAAACTTAATTTTTTTTAAATATTTCCAATAATGTGTCAATAGGGTGGGTTTCCAGCTCTCCAGGTTTTCGGGCCTCTTGCAGCATCTACACTCGTGATATCCTTCCTGCTGTGGGTCACACAGAGACGGATAGCTAAGGCACTGAGTCACCACTGACAGAATCGCACTCCTCAAAGGAACTTATGCAACCTCGTGCATTTTTTTTTTAAATTTGTGTTACAATTTTTTAGAAGTGGCTGTATTTTACTTTAGGTAAAGTGGGGAAAAACTGACTTATTGTACGAATATACAGTACTGTAATTTCAGTGTCAAGATACAGTAAACATTTTAAATGTTACATTTGTCATAAATGACAAATACGGTTTTAGTATTTTTTTATTGCAGTAGACTGACAGATAATAGTGAAAACTATGAATGACTCATCTATTTGAGTGTTTACAGAAATGTCATTTCCTCGAGCATGTTCAGATTTTGAGCAATAGTTGTATGTTTTTACTCTGTTTTTTTAATTACAATTTTTAAGTAGATTGTAAGGCAAACCACTTCAACTTCCATGTTTAAATGGGCTTTAACCATTACGTAATCACTTTAATGCACCATAAACAGGATGTTGCGTTTGATTATGAAATTGTGTAATTTTAAGTATTACAGCCCAGTAATGCAAAATGAATGTTAAAATCCATAAGTAAGTTTTGTATTTGTTTCATAAAGTGTTGCATTACTGAGTATTTGGAAGAAAAATGTCAAGGACAAAAATGTTTTTGTGCGTGTTGTATAATTTGTTGTTTTGGGAGATTCATCCTATTGGAATGTGAGGTAAAATTAAAAAAAAAATAAAATAAAAAAAATGTAGATCCTGAAACTTTTTGGACCAGTGTTTGGCAATTTTACAGATTTTTTTTTTTCTATTTTGTGTTTTAGTCCTAATATGAGAACAAAATATATCCATTACTTTAACCACTAATGCCTTTTCAGGTCACTGGTATCCAGCAGTCACTGTGTGAGATAAGGGGGACACCCTGGACAGGTCTCCAGTCCATCACAGAGTCACATGGAGACAAACACAACCATTCACTCACTCACACCTAGGGACAATTTAGAGTTACCAACTACCGGTATGCTAGTAAAATTTATGGTTCAATCAAAGCGCAGCCACATGAGAATCATCTGCTGCCTATGACAACAGAAACTTGTCACTGGTTGCTTGTCAGCACTGGTTTGTCTCACACTTTTGAGTGATCGGGTCTTTAAAAACAAGTCTCAGGAATTTATGAGACCAATGAAGTTTCACTGTAATTACAAAACATGATGGTTAAATTCATGTTGTGGTCGACTAACGTCATGTTCAGATGGGCTTCTTAAATATTGACATCTTGCCGTTTTATCACGATTTTGAAAGGAACCATAAAAACAAAAGAACACCATTTTAAAGGTTATGCCATTTCTGATATACATTTATTGCATGCTAAAAGCACGATATAGTGTGTCGTGTGCAAGGACTCGTGCACACAAACTGAAATGAAGGCTGTTCACTGGTCCACGTTTTTAACTCGCAACACCACTGGGACTGAGGTGCACGGGATCATTCCCAGTTCTGTGATGACTAGATCCACAAAATCAGGCGGCGTCACGTCATACACCAGGTTGAGCAGACCAAGAGAGGGCACTTCCTGCCAGTTCTCCAACTGAGTTTTACCTTTACGGGTCACGATGAGGTCATCTGGGTCATCTGGAGAGGAACGATGAAAGTTACAGGATGGATTCAACAGCAGGTGCTTCGTTAACAACAAGGAAAAACACTCTATAAATATAGTTTTTAGGGAGCAGAAACTGCAGACTTTCCATACCGAGTTCATTGGATACGAAGGAGTCTGTTTGCACCCGCTCACAGAACTTGTAGGTCTCACAACAAACCAGCACAGGCACGTTAAAAGCTTTGGCCACCAGAGCAATCTGAGAAGTCCCAACTCGAGACATGACGTAGCCGTTGGCCAAGAGAGCGTGAGCGCCAAGGAACACCTTTGATACCTAGAAAAGAACAAAAACTTTCTTCCAGATGAATCTTCTGACGAACCGCTTTAACGTGGCAGAATCAGCACCTTCTGTAATTTACGACAGCTTTCCCATTACCTCTGGAAGGATGTAGGAGACAGCCGAGATGAGGACGTAGGTGCAGCTGATGCCTCTCCGGACGAGGCACCTCAGAGCCTCCCTGCCCTCCAGCCGCGGCCTGCTGTCCACGACTATGACGCGGAACTTCCTTCTTTTCTCAAAGGCCTCGAACAGGATGTGGTTGACCAGAGAAGAGCTGACGGGGGTAAAAACGTTGAGTTGTTGTGGAAGGAAGAAAAGCCAAAAATGGAGGAGAAAGTGTCTGGACACATTTGTGCTTATTAACGTCTGAAGCAGTGCAGGAGACAGTTTACAGCCACAGTTAAAATATGTTAAGTGTCTTACCATCCATAAACTAGAATAACGTCACCATCGCTGATCTTTTCTATGGCGGACTCAGCAATAGCTTTAGCAGCAAGAATGATCTTGTCTTTAATGTACAACTCCATACAGCAGAGGAGTTTATTCTTTGCCTAAAACAGACAGAAGAATGGCAGGTTATAGGTTAGGTTTTATTTGTCATGTGCAAAATGGACACGAGGTCAACAATGCAATGAAATGTTTAGGACTAGAAACATCTCGACTCACCTCCCCTCACCCCCCCCAAAAAAAATAAAGAAAGAAAACAAGAAATATCAAAGCATGCCGCAAATATACTAAAAATATTACTAACATTAAAAGAAATACTAATATACATTTTTTTAAAAACACTACTAACATACTAAAAAAATACTAAAATATACTACTGAAATACTAACATACTAAAAAACATAATAAAAATACTACTAACATACAAAAAACATTATAAATACTAACATACTAAAAACATATTAAAAATACTAATAACATAATAAAAAACATAATAAAAAAGACTACTAACATACAAAAAAAAATAAAATAAACTAAAATATACTACTAAAATACGGGAAAAAAAATACCACTAATATACCGGTACTAAAAACATTAAAAATACTAACACAGTAAAAACATGTTAAAAAATACTAATAACATACTAAAAAATGTAATAAAAATACTAACATACTAAAAAAAATTGAAAAATACTATTAAAATACAACAAAAAAAAACTATAAAAAATACTACCGTACTAACATACTAAAAAAAAAAATTACTACTAACATATTAAAAACATTCAAAAATACTAATAAAATACTAAAAAAACAAAATAATACTACTAACATACTAAAAAAAAACATGAAAAAAATACTACTAAATTACTAAAAAACATTAAAAAAACTACTAAAATACTAAAAACAAAAACAGTACAACTAACATACTAAAAAACAATAAAATACACTACTAACATTAAAAATCATACTCAAAAATACTAAAAAAAATTAAAAAATAAAAAAAAACAACTACCGTATGCGCCAAAATCAAAAAAGAAATACATCTACAGTGTGATTCGGTTAGCAGTGAGGTTCCTTTCATTTCAATTACTGTTGACTTTTTATTTACGTAAAACTGTGAATTGTTTTTTTATGTTGTTGTATTTCTGTTTTTAAATTGGAATTGAAATGAATAAAGATTAAAAAAAAAAAAGTCATGGTTCTATTATGGTCTTGTTAGCAGCTTAGCAGGTCCGGTCCTCAGCTTGATGTTAATAAGGACCACAGCAGCTGCCCTCACAGACCAAAGTCCAGAACCGGATATGTGGGACGCTTTAAAACCTGTAACGTAGCAACGCATACACCAACCTCCTCTTCCTTGCATTGACTGGGAATATTGGAGATTTCTTTCTTGACATATTTGATTGCGTTTCCCATGCTGGCTGACAGAGGACGACACTGATTCAAGAAACTGCAAAAACAAAAGGCTAATTATTATTTTTAATGTACTGAAGCAGTGGAAATCAGCTGTTTGACTTACAAAATATTAAATTATTAACACAGAGTGGCATTTCTGAATAAAACTAATAGTTACGTAAACATTCATGGCTAAACTGATTTTTTTCCTTTTTTTTTTTTTTTTTTACCTGATATAAGGTTTCAGTTTATTGACCAAGTCTCTAGATAGCTCTTCGTTTGGAGGTGTAGTATAGTCCCTTATTACCTGATGATTGAACAAACAAAAAAAATTAAACGGGGTAACTAATGAAGATTTGATATCAAACCCTGCTGCTGTTAATTCTCTAAACTGGACTTCTTTCTTGACTCATGCAGATGTTTGGCTTCTCATCCGAGTAACAAAATGTCAGAAGAAGCAAAACATCTTCAAGAATCAAAAATTAAGACCAGTTTTCTAAATCAATTTGTTAGGTTTGATTTCAGTCTAAATTCAGGCTTCAAAACCAAGCAGAGAAAGCATGTTTTTTTCTCACTTTGTAAGTAATTTACATGTTCGTGGAGAAAACAGCGACACCTAGTGGCTCTGAAAACATTCGCACCTCAATCAATCTTCCAGTAAAAAGCAGTTTGTCTGTACAGAAGTACCATGTCTGTGAAACATAACGTAGGACGGATGTCTGAAATGTCTTGGTAGATTGTTTAAACAGGATTGTTTACTACTGATAGTTTATGCCATCTTAATTACAAATTACTCTTAACAAGAGGCTGTGGCTGAGTGGTTAGAACAGTTATCCTCCAATGCAAGAGTTGGAGATTCGAGTCCACCAGCAGTCACATGCTGAAGTGTCCCTGGGCAAGACACTGAACCCCTCATTGTCTCCGATGTGTGTCCCATCGGTGTATGACTGTGATAAAGCACTGATTATTCATTGTATAAATATAGTAGAGTGCTGTATGAATGGGTAAATGAGGATACAGATTGTAGTGTGAAGTGCTTTGAGTATCCTGACAAGATAGAAAAGTGTTGTATAAGTACAGTCCATTTAACAGGTATGTTTTTACAGGTCTATACTTTATGGAAGAGCACCTGTTTGAAGGCGTGAAGCAGAGCAACAGAGCGAGCGTTTGACCCCGCCACGATGCCCTGGGAATACTGAAGGCCCAGTCGAACAATAGCAGGATGAATCACTGTTGAAGGAATGCTGCAAACAGCAACAAAAACAATATTCATCAACAAGACAAAAAGCCATTTAAGGGAATGAAGGCTAAAACTCTCCAGCCTGCTACTCTTTATGGAGTGCAGCCAGATTTACCTGAGTTGTTGTGTTAGAGGGGCTTTGCGACTGTACTGGTGAAGGTGAGAAAACAAGCTGACTTTGTAGCCGTAGTCTGAGCGTAGTGGGATCTGAAACAACACAACGCACAACTTTTCTGACTAAAAGTAAGATCAAAGAAAACAAATTATAGAACAACCTTGACACAAAAAGTACACTAAATTAATAATTCTCAAACCTCAACCAACAAAAAAAAGCCACAATATTATGTGATTTTATTTTGCTGCTGAAGCACAACTTAATGATTTAGCAATAGAGCAGGATGGATTAAACTCAAAACCCTTCACAGCAAGCAGCTCAGCGCTTTAGGCGATTACTGCAAACACAACAGCTACAGTAAAATGAACACGTCTTGAAGCGTCTCTGTCCTGATGGGAGGGGAAAAACAGCCTAAAATACTAACTGTAAATGGCTGACTGTGTTGAACTGCAAGCATTACGGGTTAGTTTTTTATAAAACACTCTGACCAGACAATGTTAATAACACACACTGTTTAAAACCCCCACTTTGATACCTCTTTAGTAGCACAGTGAACTGGTGTCTGAAAGAAAGCGTTAGGTACAATCACGTACAATTCTGACTGACGGCAAGTGTGTGCAAGGGTGAAATAAAGTAATTAAGGCTGTAGTTTGTGTGGATTACAACAACCACACTAAATAATAACATTAAACTCAAATTTTTAAGCAATTCAACGAAACAGTTAAACCTTCCAGTTAAATCATAACTACACAGTGACAGCCTGTATTCAAGGCATGTTTAGTCAAAAAACACTCTTGCTTTAAGTGTTTGTGACATATTGACATGTCCAACCTGTTGTCTTTCCAGCTTCTTAGCCAGCTTCTTTAAAACCTCTGGGTTGTCCACTTGAACGTGTTCAGGGAGCCTCTTCACCACTGAAAACGCAAAGAAAATTTGTTTTAATCTCATGCTATAATGAGCCAAAACAAAATGACCTTGCTTTCTTTGCGGTTGGTCTCTGGGGTGTTTCTAGATCAGTTCAGACAAGCCTAAGCCACCTGCTTTTCTAAACAGGTGTTCTTTTATACAGCAACTTGCAGGCTGTAGGCACAGGGAAATATATACTGTCATTGTTTCGCTGATTATAATTTATCAAGAATCTACAGGCTGACTTTAGCTTTGTAATCACAAAATAAACTGTGATCATAATACCATGGCTCATCAGTATTTCAATGTGTCATTGTCTGACTGTCACTACTGGTGCTATCCTTCACTGTGGGTGCAACAGTACCGGTACCTGGCTGCAGCTCACTGGGCGGTGCCTTCGGTTTGCCAGAGGCAGTCTGCTGTGCCGGATCCCCTTTCTTGCCCTGTTTACTGGACCTCTCAGACTCTTGTCGGGCTCTCCGTTCAGCTTTCAGTTCAGCCTTAGTCTTGGCAGGCTTGTTTGCAGGGGCAGGAGCCTCAGAGGAGGCAGGCACAGAAACTGGTGCAGGAGTAGGCACTGCTGAGGGAACTAACAGCAAATGCAAATGTTATAATAAAATGTAATAATAGTAAAGGTAAGACTTTAATGCATTAGATGTTGACGTGTGATACCCTTCAAACGTTTTGAATCCCTCATAATTCCTCTATATTTTGAGGGTTTACTTTCTTGTAATACTATAAATTGGTCTTGATCAATTGTTCTTTGGGCTTTACAAAGGGCTTTAAATACACTTCTCTGAATGGTTGTTTATCTCGTTTGTCTCTATGTGGCCCTGTGATGGACTTGCGACCTGTCAGGGTGTACCCCGCCTCTCACACAGTGATGGCTGGACATGGGCACGAGCGACCCCCATAACCCAAAATGGAAGAAGCGGGTAAAGATAATGGATGCATGGACTCTGGATGCCTTTTCATTCGTTCTGTCCCATTTTTGTACCCGGCCATCACAGCATATTCTGTGGTGTATGCTGAAAAAAACTGAGGAAACTAAAAAAGTGTTGGACAAAATAAGAAGTGTCGGGCCTAAAAACTACTTACAGAAGATAAAAGTCCTGCGTTTAAGAACCAGGGAGGAAAATCCAACAAAGAGCTGCCAGACATGAGAGGCATCTGCTGTGTAACAACTTTAAAGCTATTAGTTATTTGGGAATCACCTTATTGGTACTAAAATACAATTTTATATGTTAAACCGTGTTATCTTTGATATTCTGCAAAGACTTAGATGAAGAAATAGTTAGTCAGAATAGTTTCCTTGTGACAGGCTGCTGTTTCTTCACCAAATTGTCTGGTATACAACACTGGATAATGAGCTTTATAAGCTTACCGTAAATTAAAAAAAAACTGAAAATGAGTGAACAAGAAAGTCTGGAAATTACTGCTCAAGATTACTTACAAAAGCTACTTGTCACAATAACCACTTTAACGACCACTTATGACAACAGAAGTCTGGCTCCTTGAAGGAAGAATAATATGAAGCTAGGCACGATTCAGGACTTGAGCAGTGATGCATCATCCAAATAATATGCACCTTTCACTGTTGTCTGCAATGGCGGCTGCGACGCTGGAGCAGCTACGGTGGCTGACTTCTTTTCTTTTCCACCTTCTTTTGAAGCCTTGTCATCTTTCTTCTCCTTGCTTTTCTTCTGTTGTTTCTTCTCTTTCCTCAGCCGCTGCTTCTCCTCTTTGGACAGCTCTTTCCCTTCACTCTATTTAGTCCCATATGATTGTACAAAAACAAAGAAATTACAAAAAAATATATATAATTACCATAACTGCAAATAACAAACTCGTGTGAGGCTGTAAAAAAATCATTATAAAACTAAAAATAATAATAATAAAAAACCTTTGAACGTTCAATATCATCTTTCTTCTCGTGTCCATCTGTGAAACAAGCAAAGGATGCATGAGCGTTCGCCTTGATTAGTGTTTAACTTCGTAGGTTTACAGTGTTCACACCAATTAAACTGTTCATTTACATCTAATTATCCATAACTTGTTTAGTAACTCCAAACAATACTAACGAAATAAATGATGCAACACCATCAACGGTCTGCAGTCAAACTACACTGATGCTAACATTAGCAGCGCTTATTTCTGAGAAATAAAACGGCTAGAAGCAAAAACTGAGCACCTCCAAAACAAGAGCTGTGTTATCTTTTTACAACCAGCTAAAAGGCACATCACAGCTGAATATGGTGTTACAAGCCCAACTGTTACGCATATTTCCAGTCACCTGTGACTCCACTGTCAGCCATCTTTACGATGCGGCTCCAGTCCACTTCCTCCACCGCTGCAGGAACGACAGTCTGAAAACCCCGCAGCGCCCCCTGGTGGAAGCATAATGTAATCGCAAGATACGTCACAGCGAGTGGTTGGTTACGTTCATTCATTCAACCTTTATTTAGGCAGGTTAATCTCATTGAGCCTCGAGGACTCATTTACAAGAGAGACCTGGCTACAAACTAAGGGTTTTTACAAATACATCTGTCTTGTTCATGCGCCTCAAAAAAACAAGTCAGGATGAAATGGATTAAAAAAAATAACTAAATTGAACTAATTTGTTAGTGTATTAAATATTTTGTTTTTGTTGTATTTTATGCAGAAATCAACTGGAAGTTGGTTGCACTACTTGTTCAAGATAATGTCCTGCATTAGAAGTTATTTGTTGTCTGCATTTCTTCATTTGATGCCGATGCCAATTATTATAAATCAACTTTTTCATGATACAGTATTGTATTCTAATTTTATGACCAGCACCTACAACACCTAGTCAGAGCTGGTGTTCAGCGGCGGCCTCCAGAGCTTCTAATGTAGCTCCGAGCAGTCATGTTGACCGATTTCTTTACACTTGATGTGCAAGAGCTGTGTTCACACTCTACCCTGGATATTAATTTAAAAGAACAATTGGAAATATACTGCATTACTATTAGTAATCTTTTGTAATTTGATCAGTATGGCCTATGACGACAGCATCATATCAGAGGAATATAAACGTAGAATAGTTATTTAAATGTCTTTGTGAAAGTTTTTGATTATTTTTGTTGTGTGTGCTTTTCGGTTTTCGTATTGGACGGAAAGTGCATTATGTGTCCCGGAAGTAGCCTGGCTGCTGTGCCTCATAGTTATAAACATTAGATTTATTTGAAAGCATCAAAACAGTTTAAGATTAAACAATCTGTAATTTTACCCCCAAACTGACACCATCAAAATGTGGGTAGAAAAGTTGAACCACCCACACCTACAAGCGGGAGAAATTGCCCCACAATGAGCTCTTGAGCAAGGCCCCTATACCCCACCATCTGCTCCCATGGGCACCCTAGATGGCAGCTCTCTGCTCCACACAGAGGGTTGTGGTTGCGTCAGGAAGGGCATCCGGTGTAAAAACAATTGACAAGTCTTCGTGCGAGTTAGTTCGCTGTGGTGACCTCTGAATGGAGCAGCTCTGACATATAAACAACAACTATAATCTAATAGCTTACATAATGTGCAACATAATGAGAGAATGTTGTAGCTTTGCTATTGTTAATAAAGTTGGAAATATGCTCTCATGTAGCTTTAACAAAGTTGTCAGCTTAGTGACTCAGCCATTATACAATGTTTAAGGACAAAACTATCCTCATCCTCTTACCGTAAGGGTGATATGATTGAGAGACACGACGGCTTTAACTGTCAAAGCTGTTTTTCTAATTGAAAACCTCTTTAATCTGATAATATTACCAGTTTATTATCGTAAAATTATGACTTTACTCTTGTAATATCATGGTTTTATGCTAGTAAAAATATGACTTTATTTTCGAAAGATTATGACTTTATTCTCATACTATTATGACGTCATTCTGGTAATACGTATTCGTAAATTACGAAAATAATGTCGTAATACATTACGACATTATTTTCGTAATTTACGAATTTATTCTCGTACTATTTTATTCTAGTAATATTATGACTTCATTTTCGTAATTCCATGACTTTTTATCCTCGTAATGCAACAAAAAAAAATTGTGATTAACGTGGCCATAATATTCCGTCGTAAATCTGACCTGTTAGATTTTGGTCCATTTGAAGTCTCTTCTGTTGAGTTCACTTTGGATGTGGGGTAACAGCCATGTTCAGTTTCAGATACATGTTGTTTTTCCTTCTGAACAGAAGGTAGCAGCAGAAGCACTAGTGAGTCATTCTCTGAATTTGGTGCACTTTGTTTCTCCCAGATTTACCTCAAAGATTTTAATATAAAGTAAACTACAAAATTTATTTAAAACAAGAAATGGAAATATCCATGTGTCTTTGCAATATAACACACAAATATATTTTTAATTGATTTAACAAAAAAATGGATTGCTGAGGCACAGAGGTCAGCCAAATGAGCATGTCCACACTGAGCAACATCATTTTTACACTGAATATAAAACAAATAAAATTAGCCACTAACTGCAAGTTATTTCTGTTAATATATTAATTTTGCCAGTATCCTTTATCCTAAAAAAAGAAATATGAGAAAAATGTATGCCTTATTTATAAAACTGTACTTTTTAATCATGGCCACCAGTTTTGTTCCACCCCATAATAGCATACCAATTCCCCTATGGTTCAGTCCAACTTCTTCAGGACCCAGAAGGTGACATCACTTAAGTTTTTTCCCGCTCACACTGTAAAGACTGGTAAGTGTTAGCATCATGTCTTACCTATATTTCATTGTTTTTATCCACAGACTAACATCATCAAGCTCAACCTTTCCACACTGTTACATGCATAAATGAAATTTAAAATTTTGAGGGGAAAAGAAAAGTGTTGTCTTGGAAAAATAGATTAACTTCTTTTTTTCCTCATGCTATATGCTACCTCATAGCCTAGCTAATATGGACTTATGGCTACTTTTAGCCAAAATCTTCAACCCCATAACATTCAACCACCTAACAAAAACCACTGTTACAGGGGTTGAATCATTGTTACAGGGTTGAAGGTTGGACTGCTCGTAAGTCAGAGAGCCACTTTTCTCTAAACGTTATTTCATTATTATTATTTTCAGATCAGATGGCTAAATCAAATGCAGAGAGACAAAGAGAGTTCAGGGCAAGAAGAAATGCAGATTCACAGAGAAGGGACGAATACCCCAGAAAAGAGCATGAGCGATGGAAAAGAGATAAAGAAGCAGGGAAAAAGAAATCAATCAATGACCTGAGTAAGAAAGCTCAAAGACAAAAGCGCAAGGAGTGGCGGAAGGCTAAAGAAAGACAGAAAAGGAAAGCTGAGATGGGAAGCTGTGGGCCTACCAGTCTAACTCTACATACTCCTGAAAGTGACATTGAAGATGTAGTGCAAGCCAGACCAGGGTCCTCATGGTGAGTGAAATGTGGTTAGAAATAATGCTTGGTTTTACTTAAAAACACACACAAAATATATAGTGGTCAAATTTGCACCCTTGTGTCCTTGGTGCTATGTCATTACTAATGTAACTACTACTTTATTATCAGTAAAACTAATCATTCCTTTCCATATTTTCATCTTAGTCGTTCAGAAGGCAAGAAAGCATCCAGAAAGGCAAGACAGAAACTGTGCAAAGAAATAGAGGTACTAAAAGTGAAACTCAAACATCAGAAGAATCAGACAGAAAAATACAAGAAAAGATTCCAGCGAGCAACCAAGAATAAAGACTCTCCCAGGTCCAAAGTCCACCAGTTACTGAAATGTTGCATTGTGAACAGAAAGGTGAGGAAAACTTTGCTGTACCATGAAACCCTAATTTCTGACATTAGGAGTAAATACAAGAATGCCAGAAATGAAAAGAGGAAAAAACTATTGCTGAGGTTGTTGTTGGGAAGATAGTCAAGAAATACAGGCTGCAGAGGTGGTCTGAGAAAGCACTTGGCTTTTCAAAGAAACGCTGGCGTTTGTGTGAGAATGGCAACCTGACCAATAACTCCAGAAAAGCTTACAACAGGTACACTGATACATCTCTGGAGAGCAAAGTGAAGACATTCTTCACAAGAGATGATGTGAGTTAGATGATGATGGGGAAAAAAGCAAACAATAACAAAGAACAAAATAAAAATGCAAAAACGATTCCTTGTAGACACGATGAAAAATCTTCACAGGAAGTTTCTGGAAGAAAACAAAACTGGTCACATTTCCTATGCCTCATTTTGCCGGCTACGACCCTTTTGGGTTGTCCAACCCTCCCTTTCAGACCGCGACACGTCAGTGCAGGTTACATGAAAATCTGAGCTTTCTGACTGAAAAACTTTGTCAGCTTAAGCTTATTGAATCTTCAGATTTAGAGAGCCTCACAGAACGTATGTGCTCTGACATTGGCAGCAAGGTTTGCATGTATGGAGAATGTGAAGATTACAAAAACAGAATCATTCCCCTCTCAAGCTCATACAGTGGTGCACAGAAGGTGACCTATATGCAGTGGATCACAGAGGACAAAGCAAAATCAAATAATGTAGAGAGCTGGGTCGCTAAAATAACAGTTACAATATTTTTTTGAGAGAATTCAAGAAGAGCTTGCAGAGAGGTTTCACACAAACCTCGTTAAGTTTGAGAGGCATCTCTTCAATATTAAGCAACAGTATGCCTACTATCATGGACTGCGCAGCCGCATGGCCAGTGATGAATGCCTTATCCACATTGACTTCTCTGAGAACTTTTCCTGTAAGTGCAGCACTGAAATTCAGTCAGTGCACTTTGGATCATCCCACCAACAGGCCACGTTTCACACAGGGGTCATCTATGTTGGTGGAGCTCAAGAACCAACCTGCTTTACCTCCATTTCACCATCCAGACATAAGAGTCCAGCTGCCATATGGGAACATTTGAAGCCTGCATTGGACTATGTGCAGACCACACACCCCAAGGTTTCTGTTGTGCACTTTTTTAGTGATGGGCCCTGTTCACAGTACAGGCAGAAAGGAAACTTTTTTCTCTTCAGTACAGAGCTTGTCAAAAGAGGACTGAGAGGGACCTGGAAATTTTGAGTCCAGTCATGGAAAAGGAGCACCAGATGGTGTTGGTGCAGCCTTAAAGAGATCAGCAGATAACCTCATCAGCCATGGCCGGGATATCAACAATGCCTATGAGCTCTTCAAGGCCCTGTCTGAGATGGACAGTTCAATTAAATTGTTTTATATTGAAGATGAAGCTGTTGAGCAGGCTCTGCAAAGAATGCCATCCACCATTCCAACAGTCCCCAGAACCATGCACGTCCATCAGGTAGTTTCTCTTGCTCGAGGGGCGATAACATCGCAAGATGTTAGCTGTATGTGTTCCATGTATGGAAGGCTTGAATGTGAATGCTGGAACACAAAGCATTTCAGCTTTCTCAGGAAAGTCCCATGTACTGTGTCACTAGGGCAAAAACAAATCAATTGGGATGACCCAGAAGTAATAGGGGAGTGGTGTGTGCTCACTTACTATAAAGCACTGTATCCAAGAATTATCCTTTCCATAGACGAAACCAGTGTTCAAGTCAAATGCATGCACCATGCAGGGCTAACCAAAAACAGATTATTTTGGCCTGTACTGTGGTATCCATTTGATGATGTTCTTGAGCTTATCCCGCCTCCTCAACCCGTCACAGGACGTGATTCACGTCACATGCAAATTCAGAAAGAGATCTGGGATCGACTGTCTGACTAAAGGATGAAATAATCATAAATAGGAAGAGCAGATAAAAGAAACCATCCACATTCACTTTCATTCATCACACTTATTAGTTCAGAATTTAGTTCATGCTCATTTACGATGTTTAAGAGCTGACAACAATGTACTTTTTTTCTCAAGACATCTGTTCAATCTAAATGTGATGTTATTTTTAAACAATGTTAAATATTACATATCTAGTGTTCTGTTTCTTTCCTCTTGCTTGTTTTAATGAATTAAAGTCAGTTTTAACTTGATTAAATGTTGTCATTTATTCAACCCCGTTACACTGTGTTCAACCCTGTTGCACTGTGTTCAACCCTGTTACTTTATATGATATTATACATTTTTTGATAGTAATAACAAATATTGAACTAATGTTGATTGAACTATATGCAAAGTTTAGAGAACAAGTAGAAAACATAAAAAGCCTGATCTAATGTTCATGCTAAAGTGTATTTTTAAGATTTATGAAGAATGTTTGTACATTAAGTTTCCATATTCCACTTGAAAGTCAAATTATTATTATTTAGAATCAAATAAAATTTACTTGCAATAAGTTAGTTTACACAAGAGACAGGTGACAACAAAGGAACTGGAAGGATTAGTTTGATTATATTTTAGTGTCATTCTCATACAGGAATCAAATTGTTCTGTTACGGGGTGGAATTTAAAACAATCTAAGAAACAAAGAAATAACTAATAATGTTTGGGATTTCATTTATAAGGTGGGAAAATATCTTTTGTCATAGGTTCAAATAGTTTTTCAGTAGTTGCAATGTTCAGAAACACAATTTTCTGTGGTATATTTTTCTGTAACCTGAGAACCCAAAATGCACCGAATTCAGAGAATCACCCAGCAGTTCTTCCTTTGATTTAATCCTCAAATGGTGTTCCTATTGAGTTTGTTGATTCCTATAAATATTTGGGTATCCTGGTCGATTCACATCTCTCTT
>JARVGQ010024497.1:2616-15189 GCA_031762355.1 Hypsolebias martinsi | reverse complement strand
GAGGCGGGGGGGGGGGGGGTGTTTAATAGCTGCTCCAGGTGTTAGGAGTGATTTCAGGGCTGTACTTGTTGGATGAGGAGAGTGTTTTTATGAGGAGCTCTGTAGAGCAGTAAAATCCACCACACCTCTGCATCAGTGACAGAGAGGAGAGACCCCCTCCACCCCCCTCCCACTCCCATCTTTCATATTGCCTTGGCCTACTAACCCTTACAACACCCCTACATACATCCTTTGACACCACATCACAGTTTATTGCAGACAGAAAACCTCAGGATATAAACATGTCATTTTAAAGAAAAACATATCCTTCACATGTTGGAACCCAATATATGCACGGAAATCTTTTCAGGGGGTCGTAGTACCTGGTCAGTGAAGCAATCTTGAAATCCTGAGACTGCTGGTTAGAGCCCAGGTTGTGCCAGGAATGGTATCAGGTGTAAAACGATTTCCAGTTCTTTCATTTGCTGTGGCAACCCTACTTCTACTTCTTCTTCTTTAACTGTCAACAATGGTGTACCACAAGGCTCAGTCTTGGGAACCATCCTCTTTACAATCTACATAAGTAATGTAGGTCAGATCATTCCTGATGCATCTTTACATTTCTATGCTGATGATACCGTTGTTTATTGTCAAGCTAGAACAGTTGCTAAGGTTTTCCACCTTTTACAGTCTGCATTTGACGTCATTAGTTCAGATTTGTTCCATCTCAAACTGGTGCTAAATGCTGATAAAAACCAAAGGGATGCTGTTTTCAAACAGGAAGTTGGTACCAGCAGTCTTTCCTTCCATCTATGAATGGTGTTCTTATTGAGTTTGTCGATTCTTACAAATACAGTATTTGGGAATCTTGGTTGATGCACATTTTTCTTTTAAGCCTTGTAAAAAAACTTGATAAAGAAATTGAAAGTTAAACTGGGTTTCTTTTTCAGAAATAGATCCTGTCACACTCTGAATGCTAGAAAACACCTCGTAGCTGCAACTTTCCTTCCCTCCATTGAATATGGTGACATTATTTATATGAATTCTCCTGCAAGCACCTTGCAGATGTTGGATGCTGCCTATCACTGTACGCAAAGATTCATAACTGGTTGTAACTACTGTACCCATCACTGCACCCTGTATCCATTGGTCAATTGGTCATCATTAACTTCATGTACTCGCTCAAGGGCTTCATCTTTAAATCACTCCTTGGTCTGATGACTTCATACATCTCCTCCTACACGTCACGTCATCAGTGCAGCTACAGCGTGCGCTCTCAAGACATCATTACCTGCAGCGCCCCCTCAATGCAGACTGAATTTAGCAAAGGGGCCTTCCCTTGCTCTGCTCCGGTTTCCTGGAACACCTTGCAAAAAGATCTAAAGCTGTCAACTTTGACCTCTCTAAGAGATTTTAAACAACTGTTAAGTTCAATGCAAAAATCAACACGGGCATTTTAGTATTTTACCCTGTTTCATAATGTAGCTTATTTTTATTCAGTTTTATATCACTACCTTTATTTACTTTTCATTTTATATGCTTTCTATGATTGTTTATTGTTGTTTGTACCTCATCTGTGTTTTTGTTGTGGTTGTTTAAAACAAGTCTCTCTTGTAAATGAGTCCTCATGGCTCAATGAGACTAACCTGTATATATATTGGTTGAACCAAGCCAAGCTTACTGTTTAACATTATACATTTTCTCTGCATGTCCTTTTCTACCTCTTCCTTTCAGAGGATGAGTTGGACCTTGATGCAGCTGAATTTGATCTGGGCACCAAGATAAAGACTCCCAAGGATGTGATGCTGGAGGAGCTGTCCCTGATGAAAAACAAGGGATCCAAGATGTTCCAGATGAGGCAGCAGAGAGTTGAAAAGTTCATTGTGACTAACGAGAACCTGGTTAGAGTTAAAGCAACAAATGGACTGCATGTGGTGGTGTGTGCACATGTGTGAGCTGATGAGTTCTTTCTTCTGTTCTCACCCTGCAGCAGAACCTCCAGAACCTGCTGACAATTCCTCCCCCTGTTCCACCGAAGCCTGAAATGCCAAAAGCAGAAAGTAGGCTCATGCATTCAAGAAGTTTAGTTGAGCATTCAGCTAGCTTGTTTAGGTTCTATTTTTTTATTTTTAGCTTTAACATCTTATTTCCAGCATCATTAACAAATATCAATCAAGTCATTCAGCACTCAGTGCAGTTTTTACAGAAAATGTAGGTTATCGTGTTGCTTTAAGGTTAATTTTTCTCTCAATAGTTTATTTTACTCTTCTGTTGTGCATTTCAGAGGTGGAGCAAACAGTGAATGATGAGGAAGAAAAGGCGAAGAGGAGAAAGGAGTATGTACCAACCTACGTGTCGCCATGGGAACGGGCCATGCTCAACAACGAGGAGCTGAAAGCCACTATGAAGCCTCTCATGCCAGGACCCATCCAAATCCACCCAGACCTGCCTCAGTACAAGAGTTTCAACAGGTACAACACATGAAATGAACAACAACAATGTGTAAAGTTGTTTAATTTGAAATCAGAATGTCTTGTCAAAAATCATTAGCTTGTTTATTGTGTGAATGTTTATGAAGCACTGGGATCCATTTTTCTTCTGAACTTTTTTGGCATCTTTCTCGTTCCACAATTTTTGTGCTATTTCAACAAATCATATCAAAACGTTCATCTCGTTCAGGAGGAGGGTGCTTTGACTTTTGGTATTGGTGCAACTTTATCTTTTTGAAATATTTAGCATTTTCTGCCATTTTTTTCCTCATACAAAATGAAATGAGCTCATTTTACATCCTTCAGATCTTTAGATGTGTTTACAGCCTTTTACAGCTCCTTTCACATGTTGTTCTGCTTCAGCTTCTTTCAGCTTCCATGAGCAAATTTGAAAAATTTTCAGGTACTCTCAGCTAATTTCAGTCGTTCTTTCAGCTGTTTTGAACTCCTTTCAGCTTTATTCTGCTAACTACAACATTTTTGTGCTTCTTCTAACTTCTTTCTGCTAATTTTAGCTTGTTTTGTTCCTTTGTAATAATTTCAACTTTTTCATCCCAATTCAGCAAAAATGTGCTCTCTTCACTTCCTTCTGGCACTTTCAGCTTCTGTCTACCTTTTTCGCTACTTTTCAGCAGTTTTTTTTAAACTAATTTCAGCTTTTTTTCAGATAATTTCCACTTTTTGTGCTAACTTCTGCTTCTTTCAGTCTAACAAACGTGTTTTTTCTCCTTTCTTCTGATAATTTAAACTTGCTCTGCATTTTCAGCTAGTTTTTTAGCATTTTCAGCTAGTTTTTTAGCATTTTGTATTTTCAGCTGTTTTTAGATAAATTCAAGTTTATTGTGGTAATTGCTGCTAATTTCAGTCTAATTAACTTCTTTCTGGGAGTTTTTCCTTTCCACTGTTGCCACTGTGCTTGCTCAGGATGGAAGACTGCAACAAAGCCAAGATTCAACATGTCTGCTGGATTCCTTAGACAGAGAACTTTACTAATTGGCTTTTCTATATGTGAATGTTCCTGTAAAGCACCTGAGACAACTTTGTTGTGATATGGCACTATATAAATAAACTGAATTAGACTGAATTGCTCCTTTCAGCTTATTCATGATAGTTTCAGCTTTTCTACTTTTAGCTACTATAGCTTTTTTTTTTTTTGGCTAAATTAATTTTTTCAGCTTTTCCAAATTTATTTTAGCTAATTTCTTCCCCTTCCACTTCTTTCTGGTAGTTTAAGCCTCTTTCTGCCTTTTCAGCTACTTTTCAGCTGTTTTTTGTTGTTGTTGTTGTTGTTGCTCTAATTACAGCTTTTTAAAGCTAAGTTGTGCTTGTTTCTGCTTCTTTAAACCTAATTCTGCAGATATGTGTTGTTTTCTCTGCTAACTTTGACTTGTTCTACCATTTCAGCTCCATTTCAGCGTATTTTAGCTAATTTCAACTTTTTTTTTTTTTTTAATTCTTCATCAATAAGCATTCACACTGCATTATTTCAGGAAATGCTATTTCTCTAGTTTGTTATTGTTAATATAAGTTTACTGCTGGTTGTTGGACAGAAGGCTTTGACCATTTGTTCGGCTCGTGGAACAGAACATCAGACGGTAATCTTGTAGAGTTGCTAAGGGGGGTAGGTCTGGAAAAGATTTACGATTGTGTTCCCTGAGGCATGGGGTGAAGAGGAACATGTGGTGGGCTATCATCAGTACAAAGTGCTGGTTAGACTCTGTCAGGGCCACCTCTTGTCTGCAGCCCTGTCTGTGGTGTTCATGGATATGATGTCAAGGTGCTGCTGTGGAGAGCAGAGTGTCAGGTTTGAGAACCTCAGGGTCTCATCTCTGTTTTTTGTAGCTGATGTGGCTCTGGTGGCATCATCAGGCCTTCAGTGAGCACTGATGCTAGTTGCAGTGGAGTGTGAAGCAGTTGGGATGAGCTCCAGCTCCTAAAGGTCTGAGGCCATGGTTCTGAACTGGAAAAAGTTGGAATGTTCTCCAAAAAAATTGAGTCTTAGCCTCATATGAGATTAAGTCTTGTTTATGAAGGATGGTAGGACAGAGCAGGAGATGGATTGATGACTCAGGGCCTTGTTTGCATTAATGAGGGGGATGCTCCGGTCTTGAGGTATGAATCGTGCTCAAAAGCACGAGATCCAAGTAAAGATGCAAGTGGGTGAAATAAGCTTCCTCTGGTGGATGGGCTCAGCCTTAAAGCTCCAGAGCGGCTGCTCCTCCACACTGGAAAGAGTCAGATGAGTTGGTTTGGGATTTTGATCCCAGCTCCACTTTGGGCTTGTACACCAGGGATGAGAACATGGGGCAAACCCAGAACTTGTTGATGGGATTACTGGTACATTTCCCTTCTGGCCTAGAAATGCCTTTGGATCCCACAGGAAGAGGTGAAGAGAGACGTCTGGGTTTTCCTCCTTGACCTGTTGCCCTTGTGATCCAACCATGGATACAAGGCAGCAAATGGATGGATGGATGGATGGATGGATAATTATTACAGTTTTTTACCCAACTTTTTTAAATTAAATTTATTCATTTTAGATTAAAACAAAAAAAAAAAAGAAAAATAAGAAATCATTTTGCACATTATTAAAAAGAAAACATGAAATGAAAGGTGGCAGAAGGAAGAAGAAATTTTATTTTATCTGCCCCTTTTTTCCAAAAACAAAACAATTCAAACAATAATCTTCTATAAGTAACAGAGCAAAAAGAGAACTATTCACAATCTACAACTATCTAGAACATTAAACACTTAACTGAAAGTTTTAGTGTTTTGTTAACAATTTAGTTTTGATAATTTTTTTAAACATAAACACTGATTTTACTTTTTAAACATCATTTCCCAAACCGTTCCACAATTCAGCTCCCTGTATTGAAATAGACGGTCCCTTTAAACTAGTTTTGTACCGTGGTTTTGCAAAACTTTCAGTTACCTTAAGACTGTAGCAGCTTTTTCTCTTAACAAAATGCACTTGAACGTTTGAAGGTAGTGTGTTATTATGAGCTTTATACATTACTAACAAAATATTATAATCCACCAAATCATAAAACTTCAGTAATTTGAGTTGATTAAATAATATATTACATGGATGATAGTAAGGCTTTCTTGTAATAAATCTCACAGCTCTTTTCTGTTCCCAACTCTGCCTTAAATGTGATGGTCATGCATCACATTGAATATGAAAAAACAATAATTCATTCCATCTAAAGAAACTGGTCCAGATGACATGATTTAACCTTTTTTGTTATGACAGTGAATTGTTATTTTTCCTATAAATCTGCCTAAGAGCTCTTTTACAAATGAAAGCACAAGATATTCTCTGGATTATTCTGTTCTTTTCTCTTCGAAAAATGACCGTTCTGAGCTGTTCTGAACGAGGCATCCAGAACATGTGCGCCTTCAAATGTCATCAAATGTTACACAAACTGGTTACCGTTACCATTTAGGACAAAAAGATCTTTAAACAACAACTAACAGAACAGATTCTACAAACTGGATTTAATGCAACCGAAGCACACAGTTCTGACCAGTTACTTTATTTAAGGATCCAGTTCCAACAACGACAAACCCTTGACATTTCAGGATGTATTATTTCCCAACATTTCATGCAAATCTTTATTTGTTTCCGTTTTTATTTATTGATTTATTTTATTGCAGGTATGATTAGAATTGATTATAGTCTTTAAACCCAGTTAGCTCAATATTAATGTCAGACAAGACAAGCCTTTTGAAGCCTCTTAAAAATTGTTTATGACAAATCCTATCCAAGGATAGTGACAATAATAAAACAATATTATGTCAGATAAGCATTACTGAATGTGAGAGTAAATGTCTTTAAATAAGACAAAATAAAAGAATAGCAGCAACTAGAAATGTGTCACACTGAAACAGTGAAGATCTTCTCAGCGGTGTTTCCATGGCTTTACATAAATTGTTTGCAGAGAAGATGTGTTCAATGGTTGTTGTTTTTTTTCCTATTTCTTTCTTATCTACAGTGCCTATTAAAATTATTCACCCCTTTGGATGTTTTATGCTTTTACTGCTGCCATAAATCAGTTATAATTAATATAGATTGGTTTTATTTACAATGTAATAAAATAAAATGTCTTCAGTGTCAAAGTGAATTCAAATTTCAACAGAGTAATATCAATTAAATAAAAATGTATTGCATAAAATACATTCTGTTCAGGTTTTAGGTTGTAGATTTCCATTGCTGTATTCCAAAAGGCAAGATTCAGTTAGCAAAATATCTCCTGGACTAGAGGACGGATTTTAAGCAAACGTTTAGAAAGTGATTAATGAATAAAAATCTACAACTGGTTAATTTTTGGAGAAAATCCAATTCAACATGGCCACCACAGCTAATCAACCTCAACAAACCCAAAATTGTTTATAAGTGAATCAGTTTTATGAAAAACGAGTTGAAATTTGATGTGGTAGTAGCTGAGACTCATATTCAACACATATTCTGAGCACTTACACAACTCTTGAGATCTTGGAATAATTTGCAAATTGCGATTTACAAAGTTCAACTGGAAAATTTGTATTTCCTGCAAAAATGCAGTGTGAATGCTTATTGATGACGAACTGGCTGAAAAACAGCTGACATTAGCTAAATACATGCTGAAATGTTGCTGAAATGGAAGAACAAGCCCAGGTTTAAATAAGCAGAAATGAACAAAAAAACAAATTAGGAAATTAGCTAAATAATGCTGAAATTAGCAAAAACAAAAATAGCTGAAAAGTAAACGAAAAGGCAGAAAGACATTTAAACTGCCAGAAGGAAGTGGAAAGAGATTAAATGAGCTCCAAAAATGTGGAATTAGAAGGGAAAAATAAAAGCTATATTTAGCACAAAAACAGCTAAAAAGTAACAGAAAGAGCAGAAAAAGCTGAAACTAGCAGAAAAAACTGAAAGGAGCATAACAAGCCGAAATTAACAGAAAAGGTTAGAAGAAGCACATACATGTTGTAGTTAGCAGAAAGAAAAAAAAGGAGCACAAAACAGCTGAAATGAACTGAAATTAGCAGAAAAATTTTGCAGAAGGAAGCTAAAAGAAGCTGAAAAATAACAAAATGGCTGAGATAGCAGAAATTACCATGAAAAACTTGAATTTGTATGAAAACAGCTGAAATAAGCTAAACATGTTATAAAACGTAGCTGAAAAGGTACAGGCTTAAATTAGCATAAGAAATCAGAAAGAACATGTTTGCTGAAAGAAGTGGAAATGAGCACAAAACATTGGAAATTCTATAAAAAAAAAAGCCTAAATTAGCAAAAATACAGCTGAAAAGTAGCTAAAAAGGCTAAAAAAAGCTTAAATTAGGAAGTGGAAAGAACACGTTTTTACTGAATTAGGATGAAAAATGTTGAAATGAGTGCAAAAAATGTGGAATAGGTTGAAAAAGCTTACATTACCATAAAACAGCTAAAAACTAGCTGGAATTGTAGAAAAAGCTGAAGCTTGCAGAAATGAGCTGAAAGGAACATAACGAGCTGAAAGTAACAGAAAAGGTTAGAAGAAGCATAAAAATGTAGTTAGCAGAAAGAATCAGAAAGGAACACAAAACAGCTGAAAGAACAGCTGAAACTAGCTGAAAGTAGTCGAAACAATGTTTAAATTTGCACAAGGACACTGTAAATAGCAGAAGCAGAACAACATGTGAAAGGAGCAGCAAAAGGTTGTTAACAGATCTAAAGACTTGAAGGATGTAAATGAGATCAATTCATTTTTATGAGAAAAAAAAAAGGCTAAATATTTCAAAAAGCTAAAGTTGCACCAATATCAAAGGTCATAGCGGGATTGTCCTAAATGTGCTGAACATTTTGATTTATGATTTGCTAAAATAGCACAAAAATTGTGGAACGAGAAAAATGCTGAAATACGTCCTGAAGTAAAATGGATCACGGTGGGGCGAAGGCTTCATAAACATCCACACTATTAAAATGGCTGCAGCTGTCATCTTTCATCACAAAACAAATTCAGTCCAAAACTGTTGCATGAAACGTGGCGGGCGAGATGCATTCAAGCAAAAAAAAAATGCTGAGCCTGTATTTATGTAGAGTTTGTGCCTTGACGTGAGCAGTTTTTGTTTCTAAAGAAGAACACTCAGTAAGAAAAGAGTCTTTCTAGCTTCATCTTCCTCGTTTCTTCCCCAGGACGGCGCTGCCATACGGCGGCGTCGACAAGGCGTCCAAGATGCTGACCTTCGAGCTCCCAGAGCTCAGCAATGCTGGCGAGGAGCCCGAGCCTCTCGCCGCCCAGCAGGTCGACATCCGCTCTCGGCCCTCGTTCAACCGCACGCCCATCGGCTGGGTCTGCAGCGAAGACAGCTCACTCATCCACACGGACATGGAGGCCAAGGCCCTCTTTGACGGGGAGACTGATGACCTGTGATCCCGCCTCCACCCCCACTCCACACACACACACATGCAGCCTATTTACAACATAAGCAGACAGAAACACACATCAAGTGAAACTCACATACTTTGTACATGAAGAATGCACTTTCATCTGTGTGCAGACATGAAACGAACAGAACGACGAAGACTTGTCGTAAAAACCGAGAAGCTTCTCCCCGTTAGAGCTGCAGAGAAAAACACGATGAAAAGAAGAAAGTTTCTCCTGTCTTAACCCTTAATAAAGTCTTAATGTCAGATCTGAGTGAACAGCTATGGAGAAGCACTCTGCACTCTTAAAACAATGTACATGTGCAATAAATGTCCCCTTTGCACAGTCTCTGTTTATTGCTTGTGGACTTTCAATCATCTTTGGACTCCTTTTGTAAACAGCTGTAAATGACATCTGGTGAAAGATGGAAAAACACACACAAAAAAAAAAATAATAATTGAAGCTGAAGCTTGAAACATATTCTTTATGTTTAATTTATAAATGTTTAGTCCATTGAAGATTATTGGCCAGCTTCAAGCTTCTTTTATTCACAGATACCGTATTTTCCAGACTATAAGTTGCTCTGGTCACATCAGTCAAAAAAATGCCTCAGGAGGAGGAAAAAACAATGTACAAAGTATAAGTCACATTTATTTACAAGTGTATTTTGCAAAGTGCAAGAAGACATTTAATTTAAATCCAAGGGCAGATCAACCCGAACTTTCAGTATTTGTTTAAGAACTGTTGAGACAGTTTAATCAGTTTAAATCAGAAAACTGGTGTTTGTCTTCTGCCTTCACTTTTCGTTCCTTGACTTAAAATAACCTCTGACATCAACTAACCACCTCCCACTTCCTGGTTGAAGTAACCAATCGAGATGGACCAAGTAACAGGAAGTAAGCTCTCTTTGAAAGTTCTAACTTCCTGGAACTTGAACAGTTGTCTTTCGGGGTTCTGTCGGAGAAGGTCTTCAGGGTCAAAATTGATGGACGAGGTATATCACTACAGATGACAGTAATGCTTTATTGTAATAAATCTTATAGCTCGTTTCTGTAAAATAAAAGTAGGCTTAGTTATAGTTTTACGTGCTGTTCCCCAAACATCTATACAGTAAATTAAATGTGGGACCATAATTGTATTATACAGCAAATAAGGCTATATAATTCAGTAAATCCTTAACTCTATACAGCACTGCAGTGGACTTCAATATTTTAATTTTTTACTAAATGTATGTGCTGTTTCCATGATAGCTTATCATCAATAATTACACCCAAAAACTTCACCTCCCTTACCCTGCATATCTCAACACCATCAGTTTTGAAAGGAACATCAACAGTTATTTTTGTTACTAAATATCACATAATTAGTTTTAAGGTTCAATGATAACGTATTTAATTTAAACCAAGTTTGCATTTTAACAAACTCAACATTCATCAACTCAAACATATGTTCCAAATCTTTACCCAAACAAAAGAAAGTGGTATCATCAGCAAAAAGAACACATTTAAGGATATCGGACACCTCCATTAAATCATTTACATTTAAAATAAACAACTTAGGTCCAAGTACAGAGCCTTGTGGTATTCCAGATAAAACACTGCATAGGTTAGATCTTACGTCATCAATTTGTACAAACTGTTTTCTGTCATTTAAATAACTACATATCCACTTCAAAGCTGGTCCTCTAATACCATATTTACCATTTATTGCTATTTACCATATAGCAATTCAACTAACTTAAACGTTAACAGCTCATAAAGAGTATCCTTCTCTAAACAATACATTTAAATTGTTATTTTATCTAACATCATAAAATCTGACAAAGCATTTTTCCTTTTAATAATGTTCCTGTTTACATAGAAGTATATTCTTTTAACATTTAGCCATATAGATTGGTATAAAAATACAAAAAAGAAAATTAAAAGAAAACCAACTGGTCCTCAACAGATATTAAAATGTATAAATTTATTAACAACAGTTTTAAAAGTTAAATGGGTGTGAGCAAAGTTATTTTTTAATCAAAAATAATATGTTCATTCTGAAATGTTAAACGAATCGCTTTAAACATATTGTTTAAATAATGTTGAAATAATTATTCAAGCTTTTGTTGACCTTTAACATAACATGTCACATTGGCTATTATTCCACCAGACTATGAATTTTCCTTTATTTTGAAAACGAAAAAGTAACTTTTATGACATTAAAGGAACTGTTGGGAAGTGGTGGCGCAGTGGTTAGACGGTGGGCCTGTGATCGGAAGGTCGCCGGTTCAAGCCCCGGTACTGACAACATCAAAAAATGTGGGTGGAAAAAGGTAAAACACCCACACCTGCCTCCACCCTCATTTGCCTCTGGGCCCCTGAGCAAGGCCCTTAACCCCATCTGCTCCCTAACAGGTCTCTCTTGAAAATGAGTTCTCGTGGCTCAATGAGAGTACCTGGATAAATAAAGGTTAAATGAAAAAAAAAACCTTTGAAATTATGTTGCTCGTTCAAGAATGTTGAGAAAAGAAACAAACAAAAAAGTATTAATAAGAAACTACATCACCACATTTTCCCTCATGTGGCCTTGAATTGAAAACTATTTATCAAGGAAAGAAACAAAGTGACTGAAAACAGGTGAACATTTGTGCCATTAGAGCATTTGAGTTTTGATTTATTGTTACCGCATGCTCAGATTTGTTGAGTAAATCAAATAAAGGTGCTTTGTTTACATGGAGCGCATTTTAAACCTGAAACCACTGCAGTAAACTCAATCAAACTTATTTTTATATTTGATTTCTTAAAGTTTGCACCTTAAATGTCTGACTGACAATTTCTACACAGCTTATTAAAACAAACAAATAAACAAATAAATAAATAAATAAATGAATAAACAAACAAACAAACAAACAAACAAACAAATAAATAAATAAATAAATAAAAGATAATCCCTGTTAGACATTCTGTCGCAGCTCCAGATTTCCTGCAGCCTCCCTCTGTGGACACTTTGTGACCACGAACCGGTTCTGGCAGGTTTCCAGCTCCAGATGTGAAGCAGCTGTCCGCTGCGGCGCGCGCCGTTCAGCTGAAGGTGAGAGATGCAGCTCATGCGACTGTCAGCTGCGGGGGGGGCCGCGCGCGCATGACATCATCAGCATCCTCGCGCTCAGCTCGCCACGCGCCCAGGAGGCGGCGGCACCTGGCCGAACCACAACGAGCCGCCGCCGCCGCGCACTAACGGCACTACGTCACTCAGTGAAAGCTGAGCGCGAGCTGATATCGCGAGAGGCGCTGGTGGAGGCTGGACGCGGCTGCCCCCCGCCCCACCCCCACCCCTCCGCGGTCTGATCACACGGTCTGACACGCGAGCGGGACACCGACAGGACTGTAGCCGGGGGGAGCGGCACCAGGAGCGGCTTCATCACTGGAAGGACCGGGGGGGTCAGTCAGCTGCAGGACCCAGGAAAAGGTGTGTTCATCTCTTAAAACACGCGCGCGCGCGTGTGAGAGTGTGTTGCACAGGCTGTCCAGATGTGACGGTCATCTGTTCTCCTCCTCATCATAATCATCATCATCATCATCATCAGTGTGTTTGGTCTATTCTCTCAGGTGGTGTGTGTGTGTGTGTGTGTCTGCGCGCACCATCCACGTGCGCAGCTGCTTCAGTTTACTGCAGTTACAGGTGTTATTGTTCAGACCGTCACATCCGGACACAGTGCGCGTGCAGCCTCCTTG
>JARVGQ010021901.1:0-16345 GCA_031762355.1 Hypsolebias martinsi | reverse complement strand
TATATACAATACTTTTTTAACTTTGTCTGCCTTACCAGCTTCAGTTATTAGTTGTGTTTTGCTGTTTTGATGAAGAGAAACCGAGTTTTGTGGGTCACATGAAGACATTAAATGACTGTATTCATATTGCACCTTTCTATCTTATCAAGATACTCAAAACTCTTTACAACACAATCTGTGCCTCATTTACCCGTTCATACAGCATCTACCAGAGCTCTACAAAGCTAATTGAACAAATCATTCTAAAGAGACTAATCAGATCTTTATCACATTCATGGGACACACATCAGAGGCAGTGAGGGGTTCAGTGTCTTGCCCAGGGACACCTCGGCATGTGACTGTTGGTGGATTCGAACCCCCAACGGTTGCATTGGAGGACAACTGCTCTCACCACTCAGCCACAGCCGCCCAAAGGGAAATTATACTTTAAGATTAGCAACTAGTGCACTTTAAACATTTTGTTACACAAACTAGATACAAGGAATCCTCAATCTTTATTTAGCCCATACAGAATAAAAATAAAAACATTTAGCTTTCACGCTCCTATGCTAATGCTAACTGGCAGCTGTTTGTAGCTCATTTTTTACCAAATGGGAAATCAAAGTGGCGTCGTTTTCTCCATTTAACGTTTGTCCTTCAGTAACTCAGTAACCACATTTTCATATCAAGGTTGTCAGATCTCACTGCTCACACATCGTGACTGAGCTAAAAACCTCTGAGTCATAAAGTTCCAGTAGCTAAGAAAAAAAAAAAAAAAAAACGTGCTAAAAGCTGGTCCGGTCCCTGAGTGAGCAGCTCAGGTGGTCGTTTTATTGGACGTGACAGAAGCTGTTTCAGACGTTTTCTGAACAGATTGTACAAACGGCCTGTGGGTGGAACAGTAAGATCCAGCTGGATTTTGTTTTAGCCCTTTTGACATGAGAAGATTAGAAATGTCCTCCTGTTTTTATTTAAACTAAATGGCTGACTAGCTTTAAAAATACATGTGAACTGCAAAAATATTAACCTTATAACCCTGCTGGATCTGCTTTTGACTTCATGTTGGAGTGAGATTTTTAGCTAACTGGTCCCAGACAGTGAATGAGGAACGGTCATAACGGTGGATATCTCCTCCTGGTTGATCTGAACACCTTGCTGTTTCTTCACAGCGCTGCTCTCTGTGTTGTGTCAATCTCTTCTGTCCCTTTTAAAAGCTGTGCCACTTTTATTGGGCTTTTCTCACTGTGGCAAAAATAAAACCCAGCCATGGGCGAGTTTCTTCATTACAGCTGGCAAAAGCAAGAAAACGTTGGCCTGAAACCCAACGTGTTCTCAGCGGCTACTGAAGGAGACATATGTGCGTGTGAGCTGTACATATTCTGGCTTCCGTTCAGTTGCTGCCTCACTTACGTTGAGTTTTTTATTATTATTATTATTATTATTATTATTATTATTCATCGCTTTAAGGCTCAGTTGCTCTCGTGCTGGCATTAATTTTCCAGTTGAGAAATTATACACAGCACAGCCATTTTAATTCTCTCTTTAATGTCAGTTTTTTAATACAGTGATATAAAGGAAATGTTTTATATTGGTAAGTGTAAGTAGGTTTAGCTGAATAATCTTGTTTCTGGTGGTTATAGGTTTCACTCAGTACTGCTTTATAATATCATGGAGTGTTTTGTTGGGGGGTTTAAAGCAGCTGTGAATTACTTACATCTGCTTTGCCCTTTGATTTTTATGCTGTCTTAAAAAAAACAAGCCATCTCCCAAAAAGCCCTCATCCTGAGCATCAAACAGAAGCAGTAAGTCAACAGGTGTTCCTGTCCTGTTTATTCCACAGGTAACAGAAATATGGTTTTGTAAGAGTAATTATTCAATCAAATGAATGGATTCAGTTACTGTGGTCCAGATTTTAAGCACAACAGCTGTAAAACATCTGTGTTTGCCTCATTCGCTCTCATTCAAGAAGGATGCTTTTCTTCTCTCTCCCGTCCTCCTCCTGCTTTTGTGCTCTCTGTCGTGTGTATCGGAGCTCCTACTACACATCTTCTGAAACGTAAACTACTGTCACGGATCTGGTCAGCTGGACTTTCAACACAATCGATAACATTTTTCATCCAAGCGACAGGGTCCTAGAGAACCCTCATGCCCTGCTGAGATGCACGTGTCAGGATACGTCATGGATCTGATGTGCCTTTCTGTATTGTCTCAGGAGGACGCCGAAGATATTGGAATCATGATAGCAGGGTTTTTGCTTTTTGGCACCGGCGGTTACCTATGTTATCAGCTAAGGAAGACGGCGGCAGCAGTTTCGACCATGGCAAAGCTGCTTAGCCTGTGTGAAGGTTTGGTTCGTGCCTTGAGCACTCAAAATCAGCTGATTTATGAGCTAAACCCTAAGATGGAAGCGATTTATGAGAATTGCAGGCCATTTGTGGCTTCTGGGACTTGACGGCGTGTTGGGGACGACTTTGGAGAGAGCTAATAAGCACGAACAAGTGAAATGAAATCTGGCCATTTTGGATTAAAAATACTAGCAGAATTCAATACTGACGAGAAATAACTGTCTGCCTGGAAAAAACAAACAAACGGTGGCTTATCTGAATCTGCCTCCCCTGTTTGGCCTTGAAACAGGCCAGTTTATCAGATTTCTCCTGGGATATGTATAAATTAAGAGATCTCTTTAAAATACACCACCCCCCACCCCCCTAGAACTTATGTGAATGCTTATCAGAGCTGTACCGGCTGACACCAACATCTAATCAGGACTATGGTGCTATGTGGAAGTGCTTCATGGACACATTTCACTGTCTTGTCATCAAATGCATATAATATGTCTATACATATGTTTGCTGGCAGAGCTCTTTGATGTTTTAAATCATGTGTGACAAGGTTTGAAGAGATATTTTTTGTAAACCACGATCCTCTCCTCATGGTCTTTTCCCTTTTTCCTATCTAAAATAATAAGGGGCCGCGCTCTTAGGAGCAGCAGCAACGTGCACTCTGCCCATCTTTCGTACAACTGTATGAACATAATCTCACTGTACAAAGTATTTTGGTACAATGACAATAAAGCTTATTCTGATTATAATTCTGATTCTTTAATGAATGAGTCCCACCATGTGCTTCCAATTTGTATGAGCTTAAATTTTCTTGAACATCAGAGCAACAGAAATAAAATGTGTCTGTGCATGGTCTCCTCTGCAAACATTCAGAACAGAACTGCCAGCCTCACCCACACAACCTCGGATCAGGGATATATTTTTTAATTATTTTTTTATGAAGCTAAATAAAAAACGGGAATTCACAATGACTTTAAGGCTAATCTACACCCACCTTGCCTCATCCTGCTCTGACTGTCTAAGAACAGCCTGGTGCAATAGATTTTGCTGAAGTGAGAGGAGACCGGTCACGGGAAGAAAAAAAAATTTAATATCTGCTCTTATCAGTGCATTGCGTGCAAATGCCAGTCACATATTGCTGCAGTCAAATGTGAGGTAAAGCCTAAAAAAAAGGCAGATTGAAGATTTTCTACAGTGTGTTTATTAATAGTTGTGCTAATTAAAATCGCATTTAAATGCTTAAAACGTTTGGCTATCTTCAGCTTAGCTCCTGATTTATTAGGACCACTTTTGCAAATGGAGTCAATTGCAACACCTGAGGCACAAGATCTCTTAAAACACCAGATGATGGGGGGAAGCACCAGCTGTTCCAGAGGTCAGAAGGTTGGGGGCTGCCAGATGTTTTAAATACAGCTGGGGCTTGATTCAAGATTCCCACTTGCTTTCTTTGATTCATTAAGCTCTTACAGTATCGTAAACCGTTTCTTGGCAGTCTATTAGTTCTTTTTAAATCCACACAAACACACGCATGGCTTGGCAGATTAGAAATGTTTGTTTCAAGCAGCCATCTGCGTCAGTCGGTAAATAGTGTCAGCGTTTTACGAGCTTGCACTCACCTGCACCAGTCCTTTGAGGTGCTCCAGTACGCCCTCCATCGGGAGCTGCAGGAGGTGATTGTTCCTCAGGTTGAGCCGAGCCAGGCTGACTCTGGAGAACACACCGAGCGGGAGGCTCCGCAACAGGTTGGCATTGAGGAACAACAATTGGAGGGAGGGCATGGAGTCAAAGGTGCCGGGATCAACCTCACGAATCTCATTGTATTCGAAATAAAGGTACCTAAAGTCAGGAGAGAGAAAAGATATGTATCAGAGTGTTTCTGTGGATTAAAAGGTCCAGAGAATAAAGAAAGAAAAGTGGTTGTGTTCACTACATTTCTCAAGAATTGACAATATAACTAATATACATGCTGAGACTAAAATAACTGTATAACATTCAATTATGACAAATAAATAAATGAGATTTACATGACTGAACAACACCAGAGTTTTACAGAAAAATTACCTTATGTTGTGAAAATTAACTATTTTACATTTCTCAAAAACGATGCAGAAAAACTGATTCATTCATCACATCTGGGCTGGACTATTGCAATGGTTTGTTGTCTGGGTGTCGACAAACTTCTTTAAAAAGTCTTCAACTGATCCAAAATGCTGCTGCCAGAGTTTTAATGAGAGTTAACAGGTCAGAGCATATCTCTCCAGTTTTAGCTTCTCTCCATTGGCTCCCTGTCAAATACAGAATAAAATTCAAAATCTTACTTCTAACCTACAAAGCTCTCAACAACCTAGCTCCATCTTATTTTACAGATCTTATTGTTCCATATTTTCCTAACAGAACACTTCGCTCTCAGACTGCAGGTTTACTTGTGGTTCCTAGAGTTTCCAAATGTAGAACAGGAGGCAGATCTTTCATTTATCAGGCTGTTCAGTTGGGGCGGCTGTGGCTGAGTGGTTAGAGCAGTTGTCCTCCAATGCAGGAGTTGGGGGTTTGAATCCACCAGCAGTCACATGCCCAAGTGTTCCTGGGCAAGACACTGAACCCCTCATTGCCTTCGATGTGTGTCCCATTGGTGTATGAATGTGATAAAGCACTGATTAGTCTCTGTAGAATGATTTGTTCAATTAGCTTTGTAGAGATCTAGCAGGGTTCTGTATGAACGGGTAAATGAGACACAGATTGTGTTGTAAAGAGCCTTGAGTATATCCATGAGATAGAAAGGTGCTGTATGAATACAGTCCATTTACCATTCCTCTCTTGTGGAACCAACTTCCAGTTTCTGTCTGTGAATTTAACACGTTGTCCAGTTTTAAAACTGGGCTTAAGTCTTTCCTTTTTGATAAATCCTATAGTTAGGGTTGGCTTGTGTTTCCTGAGCTGTCCCTTAGTTATGCTGCTATAGGCTTAGACTGTTGGAGGACCAAATGACCACATTTCCTCTCTCTGCTGCAGTCTTTACTTGCTCTGCTCAACCTTTGTATTTGTAATGTTTCTCTCTTTCAGGTACACCTGCACCTACATCTGGACCTGCCATTCTGTGTTCGTTTGTCTCTCCTTTCTGTCCTCTCAAACCAGCTGGTTGAAGCAGATGATCGCTCCTCCTGAGCCTGGTTCTGCTGGAGGTTCCTTCCTTTTAAAAGGGAGTTTTTCCTTTCCACTGTCTCCTTAGTGCTTGCTCAGGATGGGAGACTGTGACAAAGTTAAGATTCAGCACAATCTGCTGCTTCCTTAGATAGAAAACTTTACTAATTGACTTTTATATGTTTGTGAGGCAGCATGGTGGTGCAACTGGTAGAGCTGCTGCCTCTCAGCGAGAAGGTTGCCGGTTCAAATCAAGGTCCGGGGGGCCTTTCTGGGTGGAGTTTGCATGTTCTCTCCGTGCATGCGTGGGTTTTCTCCAGGTACTAGTTTCCTCCCGCAGACCAGAAACATGCATGTTAGACTGATTGGTAACTCTAAATTTTCCCTAGGTGTGAGAGAGAGTGAATGGTTGTTTGTCTCATTTGTCTCTATGTGTCCCTGTGAGACCCGTCCAGGGTGTCCTCTGCCTCTCACACAGTGATTGCTGGACATGGGCACCGGTGACCCCGTGACCCAAAATGGAAAAAGCAGGTAAAAGATAATGGATGGATGTTTGTGAATGTTTCTGTTCAGTGCTCTGGGACAAGTCCAGTTGTGGTTTGGCGCTTTATAAATTAACTGAATTGAATAGAAATTTTACAGTTGTGTTCATTTTGGTTAAACGTTGAAAATAAAATGCATAATTGTATGCAATGTTGCAAAATGTCTTGCTCAGGTATGATGTGTCCAGTGCCGAACTGCCAGGTGCAAACATACCAGATGTTGGCACACGTTGACTGAGTCTTGGTCATCGTCGTGTTTCATTATGGTGATTAGTTTTTGCAACCATCTTGAACTGGATTGACTCAAAATGTGTATCAGTTGAAGATGTACATCCAACATTTACTGGCTCAAAGTTTTATTAATATTCATTCTGCAGTTTGAGATATCTGGTTACCAGACAAGCAGCATTGACTCCAATTCTTAATGTCAACATTTTAAGCACAAACCTTGTTCAATGAGCCACATTTGACTTATTTATTGTGAATGCATCTCAGCTACAACCTCATTAAATGTTAGCTCAATATCTGGAAAACTGACTGAATTGCATCTATTTTTGTGTTTTCTAATGTCTATAAGCTGTAGTTGTCATTTTGAATTGGTTTGGGTCCAACAGTTATTTCCTCATAGAAGCACGTCCAATAAAAAAAAAATCTGGAAAGTCTTTTTTTAAATCTGTCCAACATTTCATGAGATATTTTTGCTGACAGACCAACAGAACTATTGTTAATGATAAAACCTCAAAGACTTCACGCAATCTGTCGGTGCTCAGAGCTGGTGCTGACGATCAGTCGCAGTGACAACCACACCGAAGTAAAACTCACAGCATTTGAGCTGTTTTTGTGTTTTTAAGGGCTGGGCCCGGCAGCAGCCAATAATTATTCATGTAACACAATTAAAAGTGAATTACTTTTAGTCTAATAATTTCCTGATCACAGATTACGAAGTGATCTTTATCAAAAGATCTTGTATGGGTTCACACAGCTTCATTAACTGGTCTTCTATCTGATTAGACCTTATTAAAATGTACATTTTTTTAATTATTATTTTTAATTTTATAGTAAAATAATTCAGTGCATGCTGGTGGTCTAATATAATTCCAGTCCTGAAATTAGGAATAGAGCTAGTTTAAAATTTCACAGTGCTCGCTCACTATTAAGTCCCTAACAAAGGCTAACGAGAGGTTAAGAGGAAGACATTTCCAGTGTCCACAGAGGAGCTTCATTATTGATTAATAGTCAGATTAATGGTCTGTAGATTTTCTTAAACCTGCCTTAAAATATAGAGACGGTGCAGCTGAAATCAAAAGGCTAAGTGACGCTCGGCATATAAAAGTGTCACAACTTGTCATGGCTCAGATGTAAGAGGGTGAATGCTGAGCTGTTGTCCTCATCAGTGTTGAAGTCACTCACTGACTGCAGATAGGCATTCTCCTGCAGAAGATTCATCCTTGAAAGCATAATCTGACAATATACATATGCATAACTCCGACAAGCCATTTTTTATTATTAAATTCCTTTTTTCCCCAAAACATGAACTCCTGGCATCATTCAGACGCCTCGCTGTCTTATCAACACCTCTGTATGCAAATACAAAAAACATTAATTTTCACATTGTCACTCACACCAGGCTTACAACTCAACTGGAGCATGTCATCAGACAGCGTGACTAAGTAATGACAAACATGGGGGAGAATGGGCACCTTTGTTTCAATCAAACTGCAGCGTAATGGTAATCAGAATGTTATACCCGTGCAGTGCCAGAATTATAGCAAAATTAATTTCAACGCATCTGCAAAGCAACTTCTAAATACCTAAGATGACATGCAGTTTCTATCTCAAAGTGAAGCGAATGGTCCAGAGCGTGCTACCTTAGATTCTGCAGCCCCAGGAACATGTGGGGGCTGATCTGCTTCAGGTTGTTTCCATTCAAGTAGAGGCTCCTTAGGCTGATCAGGCTGGAGAAGGCCCCCTCCTGCACGTATGAGATGCGGTTGTTCCCCAGGTGCAGCAGGTCCAGGCTGGAAAAGTTCCAGAAGTCGGTGCGGTAGATGCTCTGGATTAAGTTTCCGCTCAGGTAGAGCTTGCGGCCGTTGAGAGGCCGCGGCATGAGCTGGGACACGTTGAGGAAGCCGCTCTCCTTGCAGTTGACGGTGAGACCCAGGTCGGTGATGTGCAAGTTGCAAGTGCAGCCGATGGGGCAGATGATGGGGATGGGGGGGCGCGTTTGGTAACCAGCCACAGGGGGATTCTGGTTGGGCATCAAGCTGCGAGATGTGGGGGACGTTCTGGATGGCCGCGGCCTTTTAGTCGGCCTCAGGTGCCTGTCCCTGTCCTTGCGCTCTGCTGAGGAAGAAGACGATGAAGTGGAGGACGTGTGGGTGCTCTGGCGGGAGCCGTGCACCATGGAGGAAGGTTTCGTGGGCCGGACTCTCCCGGGATGTGAGTTGTGTTTAGAGTTAGGAGGCGAGGCCTGAGGCTTGGATCCAGCTGACGGACCTCCTCGCTCTCCCTGCAGGTCTTTATCCGGCAGGTCTGCACACAGCTCCTTGCGGGGGATCTCCCTCAGGTCCTTGCCGTGAAGGTGGAACGGGTACTCGCAGGTAACATCTCCCACCACAGCTGTGTAGGGGATCTGACCCAGCCACTGTTGAAGCTGCACTGCCTCGCAGCCACAGTTCCAGGGATTCTCCTCCAGCTGTAGCTCCATCAGAGACCGGCCAACATACTCCAGGGTCCCAGCATATGCTAGGCTTTTCAGACGGTTCCCCCGCAGGTCCAGATGAGTCAGAGAAACAGATCTGGTGCAAAACAAGGTCAGTATTAGGTTAGAAAAACGAGACGATGTGAAATGAAGAGGGAAACAAAAGGATTACCGTAGTTTCCGGCATATAAGTCACAGTTTTTTTGCATAGATTTATCAGTCCTGCGACTTATATGTTTTTTCCCCATATTTATAAAGCAATTTTTGACTGATGTTTTAAATTTTGAAGAACTCCAACAGTGAGTCCTCCCGTGAGCGCTTGCTTCACTCAACTGCTGCAGGTGGAGGAACGCTGGAGAACTCGCAGCTCCAGCCACAATGGATGGATGGATGGATGGATGGATGGATGGATGGATGGATGGATGGATGGATGGATGTCACTGTGCCCCCCAGATGAAATAAAGCTGTTTTGATTATTGAATAAACACATATTAAATGTGACATATGCCAGAAAATACGGTACACATTAACCAAGAAGCATCTGATTATCACATGATGATGAATCCATCTAGTTTTATGATGCAGTGTGCCGTAATAGCCTTCTGTAGAGCACTGTCACAAGCTCTGCCTGACATCATCAAAATGCTGTGTGGTGAAAAAAAAAAAAAAATCAGATTTGAACCTGAACAGATGAGCAGGCAACGCTGGGATCAGGTTGTCATTCAGAATGAGGACCCGGAGCTTGTAGAGAAACCTCAGCGCACCGCTGTCAATTCGTTTGATCACATTGTAGTCCGCCTGCAGAAAAGAAACAGAAGACACATTATGATGAAGGTGTCACTGCTGAAATTGGAAACAGACTGAACTGATAGCTTCAGCAATTTCCACCCAAAAAAAAAATAAATAAAAGAAACAGAAAACTCTTTTACCACATTTCACCCAGGCCACCTGCTGGCTATCGATCGTTTCTGGCTATTTTATTCTTGGCCTAATTTGTCAATATTACAGTCAGTCATGGACAATCAACATGGATTATCTCCTCAGTCCCACCTGGAGGTATTCCAGAGCCTCTAAACCGGCGAAGGTGTCATTCCTGAAGACTTCGAGCTTGTTTTCGTGAAGGTACAGCCGTCGGAGTTTCGCTAACCCGTGAAACGCTCCCACCCGGATGTCCTGGAGGGCGTTGTTGCCCAGGTTTATCGACACCACGTTGCCCAGGTGTTGAAACCCGTTGCTGTAAAGACGTCTCAAAGAGTTCCTCTGGAGGTTGAGCTTGAAAGGGCGGATCCATGACTGTGACACCTAAGTGATTAATTAGAGCTCTGGTTAGTTGGCTTATTAAATACAATAAGAACCAGTAAACTACATTTAAGACGAGATATTAGACCTGAAAATAAAATGTTACAAGATAAACATCAGCATCTTGAAGGTACTTATTACAAACTATGAAATCAAACTTAAAGGTTATTCTGAACCAAAAACCTAATGTTGTTTAAAGAGTTTACTCTGATTCTGTTTTTAGTCATATGATATACAACTCTGGAATGCAGGTACGCACTCAATGTAAACAAAGCACGTGGTTGAACCACATGGAGCAGGATTTTTCAACTTAACTGCTCAGGGGGCACAGTTTCTGAAAGCAGCAGGTCAGGGGTTGGACATCCAGCAATTAAAGTCATTATGCAAATAAACCAAGTATTACAATGATCTGGTACCTTTTAAGTTTGTTTATTTTGTTGCACTGAATCATAAATACAATCAACAGAACCCAAACCAAATCCAGAGCCAAATATATAAATAAAAATTATGGACTCGGTGGACCGGACTGAAGTCACCCGTGGGCCGGAAATGGCCCATGGGCCACCAGTTGAATAGCCCTGACACAGAAGCTCGAGTCACATGATTGACCACAGTCAGTGTAAATTAACAAGCACTGGACAAGCATAAAATCTAAAACAATAAAAATGTTTATGATGATATATAGAAGTGAACCTGCTGCTAAACAATAAGAAAAGAAAAATAAAAGCAACTATCAGTAATGAATATTTGGGCTCAGGCAGGTCAGAGGAGCACCATGAAGACAGCTGAGCATTCAAAGATGCAAATTTTGCTAAACTTCTTCTAGATCAGGGCTATTCAACTGGTGGCCCACGGGCCAAATCAGACCCACTGCCCACCAATGCGTTCATTAAAAACAAAAACGAAAAGAAAAGGAACACCATAAAACAAACTTCATGACAATAACTGCTGGATGTCCGGCCCCTGAGCTCTTGGATTTCAGTAACTGTGGCCCCCTCCCTGAGCAATTTAGTTGAATATCCCTGATCTAGACAGTTCAAATCACAGTTTCAGTTTAATGTACATTTTATATATCAAAACTGATAGTTATCTTATTCCCAAACTGCTCTTCCATGGACGTTGTCATTTGTGACCAATTTGCAGTCATGTGGTCTGTGTTTGTGGGTAAACAAACTCAAATTGTGTTTAGCAGCCATTTCCAAATTGTCTTCAAATAGTTTGATGTAAGGACACATAAACCATCCGTATTATTGATTTATTAATCTTTATTTAACCAGGCAAATCCCAAAGAGATCACAGATCTGTTTTGCAGGGGAGGTCTGGGGCCTGAGGCAGTCTAACATGCATGTTTTTGATCCGTGGGAGGAAACCGGAGTACCCGGAGAAAACCCCTGCAAGCACGAGAAGAACATGCAAACTCCACACAGAAAGTCCCCAGGTCCAACCGAGGATTGAACCCAGGACCTTCTTGTTGCGAGGCAACAGTGCTAACCACTGAACCATTGTGCTGCAGTGCATATGAGAGTACAGATGTTTTATTTATTTGTCTGGTATTCACGACTCTTCACTGAGTGACTTGAAACAGCAGAGCTACATAACCACAGAGCGAGTACCTGGCTGGCATTGGTGAAGCCCCGCCCATCGCAGTGCACATGCAGGACGCCTTCCTTGACCTCGCACGTGCACGGCTCAAAGCACGGCTCATCCACTTCCTCCTCGGAGTTGTCCACCAGAGGGGTGTGCGTGGAGGTGGGGGTAGGGGTGGGGCCGTGCGACGCCTGGGACAGGCGCACACAACCCAGGGCCAGAGCCAGAGTGACCCACTGCATCCTGCTGCTGCTCCCTCTCAGCCCAGCAGCCTGCAGCCCCACATCAGGCCTTTATCGCACTGCAAGGCGAGGCAGAGACGCACACGTTGGAGCTCAAACTCACACATGACTAACGGACGAGCAGCAGAAAAACAGGCATGGTGATACATCATAAGCATATTCAAACAGTCAGAAAATAAATGTTAAATCACACAGACTGCAGAGCCACGAGGAAGGAATTTCATTATCCTCCAGTAATGATGGATAGGCCAACTGGAGGCCGTGGTGCATCCTGATATGAGTCAAACCACGGTAAATATGTAACATATACCGAACGCAGCATGGCTTTAAATGACGAGGGCCCGAAAAGGGAGACAGATGACTTTTACAAAAAGCAGCTGCAACAGTCACTCAGCCCAGCGCTGGCTTGGATTACAAATTCAAATAATGGCATTAATGCAAAACAACGACGTGGCCTAGATCACCTGAGAATCACATTGTATCGTGTTCCGAGTGGCTTTTTGGAGGAGATGTGGCGAGGTGTTGGGAGTGGAGGGGTGTATGATGCATGTATTCATGTATTCTTATTTGGCTGGTGAAGCCAAAATGTCATGCACGTGTTGTTTTAATTTATGCGATATGAATATGAGTAAATGCAAATGCTCCTGCCTAATGGGCCGCTCAACTTAATAAGACGAATGGCAACCAGAGAGCACAAGGACAAGGGCGTGAAAAACACCCCCACCACCACCCCCGAAATTATCAATCAGGCGATGTTTGTCATGTTGTCAACAGCCATGGAGGCCTTGTGACAGGCAGGAACTGGTGGCGATGGGGACGAGAATGGCTCTGTCATGGGAAGAACGCGAGCAGAAGAAGAAGTCATGCCAGAAAGGAACTAAAGAAAACAGATGAGAAGGCAGAGTCCTGCGCTGGGATGTATCCTCTCAAGTCTTAATGAGATCTAAATTGGATAAAGCTTCTCGATCTGCTCATACAGTGTTGAACACTGCCACGCGGAATGCAATAATGATCATGATGGTATGGTGGCTGTAATCATCCAGCAATAATCTGGCAACGACGGGTTCGACGAGAAGGCAGCGGTGAAAACATCGCCGCTCGGGAGAGGAAGAGCAATCACAGAGGTGATTATAACGGGGAGAGATGAAGGGAGATGTAGACGCCAAAGGAGGGAAGATGGGAGAAAGGTGAAGGAATTGCATGTTGGAGAGACAGACGGATAAGGAGAGTAATGGGCAGAGGTGCAAAAGGAGGAGGGAATGGGGAGGTGGGAGAAAGGAGTGGGATTGCATAAGCTGTAGGAAGTCAGTCAAGGCTGCCACTCAGGATGAGAGCTCTGAGTGAAGCAGCTGAAATCTGATATTGATCACATCGAAGCCCTCCTTTCTGCACACAACGTACGCCCTCCTCGCAGAGAAGCAGCACCGGAGCCAAGTTTCACGCGCTCGTCTGCGGGTGCGCTGGAAACAAGGCGGCAAAGGTCAAAAGCATCCCCGGAAAGTGCACTTTCAAAGCCTGCCAGGCACAGAGGCAGGCAGCGAAGACACGCATGGACGAGTGTGGGCTTTCATAATGAACGACGGATGAATACAAGTCCTGCGTGGTGCTGTGAGACGTGCCGGACAGTGTCACAAAGAGAGAGACGTGTGAGGAACAGGGTGCGTCCTCTCAGGACAATCTAGGTTAGCGCACTTGGTAGTTCTGGGCTTGAAAGGGAGTTCCTTTTTTTCCATCTAAGAAGTGCATTGTTTATCTCTGGGCAAAAAGAAAGACACCCCTCCTCCTTCCTCTTCTCCTTTACAGAGGAGATCAATACTGAGTCCAGATAGACCACTGGGATCCCTCCTGTTAGATTCTGCCTCAGTGGATGGATATCTCACCCTAAAGAGGAAGGGGGGGGGGGGTAGAGTCAACACTCAAGTGTCTTTTCTTGGATCAGCCAAGTGGACAAGTCAGCATAGCTCCGCATTATCGTGGTAACAACAAAAGAACCAGAAGACGAAACTCTGTCTGCTGGTTTGATCCGTCCAAACAGGCCTGACAGGTGTGGCTTCCCTCTTTAGTCTCTTTCTGTCTGTGAGTTGCTCCTTCTTCTTGTTGTTGCCTCCTCTCTCCTCCAGACCTGCACACTGACGCAATCGAACCAGAGATGACGGTCACCGCTCGCTCTCCACCACATTATTCACGTCACATAATTCCACTGTCTGCCTCTCTGTCCTCTCTGGCGGTCAGAGGAAGACGAGGATGAAAAAGCGCACACACTCACCAAGCCTCACGCAGGCTTTTACATGGGCCCCCGCTCCCAGCACAGAGCCTGCACTATGAGGCGAGCATCACTGATCAGACGCATCTATCAGCCTGGAGGAGACTCTGCGGCCGCTCCGAGGCTATCTGTTGGACGGAAGCATCACACGTCACATGCAGTCATTAGAAGAACCTCTGAAGACAGTTACCAAGCTGTGGATGAAGATCTTTAGCAGCAATCTAATTGCATTCCTCATTGTCTGCCCCCCCCCCCCCAACACCACCAGCAGCAGCAGCCTCTCATCCACACAGCGATGCTTATCTTAGCAGGATGCAGGTGATACTCACTCTGTCCTCCGCCAAAGAACCAGGGAACGACCGAGAGAACACTTTAGAGGCTGACTGTCGACATGTTCAGCCGCACTCTCCTCCTCTCCCTCTCTCCTCCTCTCCTGTAGCAGCTCAGGCTGATGAGGGGGAGGTGGAGGAGTGGAGGGGGGGACGTGATAAGACTGCAATGAGGTGGAGGATAAAAACCAAGAGAGAGAGAGAGAGAGGGAGGGAGGGAGTGAGTGAGGTGAAAGAAGAAGAAACAACGTTTGGCTGGGCTTTAGGATGCAGGTCTCCTTCTCTGTGGCTGCGGCACCGAGCAGGGCGCGAGCTCCTCACCGGCGCCGGAGAACCCGCTCCCCATCTCAGACAACTGGCTAATTCAGAGGGGGCGAAGAAAAAGGATATATATTTTGAAAAAAAATAAAAAAGAGAAGGTGGAGGTTCAGGGGTTGGTGGGGCGCCAGGAATTAATCATGCAATATGAGGCTGCGCGTGACTGCTGGTTCTGGATCCATATAGAGGAGAGAGCGCGCGAGCAGGGAGCAAGCTTAGTTTCCGGTCATAAAGTGATTAGAAGGAGACATGAGAGTCGGCGGGACCATAAACTTTCTCCTCACGTTACCCGCGCGTGCTGCGTGGCAATAATAAAGAAATAAATCACGGACCGTTCCGGAAACATTAAACCCACCACTTTATTATTTCTTCTGTCCCCCCCCCCCCCCAACACCCCAAAAATGATGTGTTGCCATGGTGACTTCGCGCCAGCTGGCTTGGGCTGCGCACACGCTCGCTAGAGCTCGCACGCAGCACCAATGTGATTTTTGGCATCTAAACCAGTGTTCCCAAACTTTTTCACTTCTTCAGACCAGCCTGTCTGCTGACGTCATGTTCAGGCTCCCCCAGTTTGTGTGAAGCAACCGGAAGTTACTTTTTAAAATCAAAAGCTCGGGTCATTTGTTCAACTCTTGATGATTTTAAACGTTTTGACCTTGCTGCTGCATGTTCAAGTATTGATTTTTTTTTTTTTATAAGTTTGGTCTGTAATTGATTACTGTATGTCTAAGAGAAAGGTGGTGTGGCCTATACATGATGGGAGAGTAGGCGGAGCTTAACCCTCACAGTGCGCAGACTCTGGTTCCAAACAGTGTTGCCAGATTGGGCGGTTTTCATTCTCTATTTTGGGGGTAAAAATTGCTTTGGGCGGGTGGAGATAATTTGGGCGGATTTGGAGTCAGATCAGTGGTTTTTGATTTAATCTATCAAACACATTTCAAACAATCATTCATCATTATTTCATAGCAAGGCTCCCCTGAACTTTCTCCATCACTGATAGGCTATTGTCAACTGCCAGGGCGATCACAACAGAGAACTGGTGAGGCAGTTTTAGTGGACACCTCTTTGAGTGGGCTGGGCCGTAGGAGTACGTCGTCGCTGCAGTAAACAGAAAGGGGCGGGGACAGACCACTGTCAGTCGCAGAACCTTATTTGGAAGTGGTACTATTGAACTCCGGAAAGGAGGGGGGGCGCTATTTTCATAATCATTCATCTAAATACCTTAACCTTGACCGTAACCCTAACCCTAACCTTAACCCTAACCTTAACCCTAAACCTAACCTAAACCCTAACCCTAACCTTAACCCTAACCCTAACCTTAACCTTTCTCTCTGAGTGTGTCCAGGTTGTTTAACGTTTTAAATGAATCCCAACAGGACGGACTACCATTTCCAAATAAGGGACGGAGGGGCGGAGGGGCGGGGACGGATGGAAGTGGTCCGTCCCCACCCCATTCTGTTTGCTGCAGCGAGGGCCGCAGCGGCGGTACGTCGGAGCGGCCGCCATATTGGATGTGGCAGAACTGCCGGTCAACTGATAGACGGAAACGGAGTGAACTTCATAAAGCACTGTTCTACAAAGTGCTTTATGTTAACGCCTGTCATT
>JARVGQ010019170.1:0-16508 GCA_031762355.1 Hypsolebias martinsi | reverse complement strand
TGTGTGTGTGTGTGTGTGTGTGTGTGTGTGTGTGTGTGTGTGTGTGTGTGTGTGTGTGTGTGTGTGTGTGCACGTGCAGATGTTAGTGTATCAAGTGTTTTGATCACAGTATTTAAACGCTTCTGAATAATCTCTCTCCACTGCAATAAACCCACTGAAACAAATGTAATCATTAGGGCCTATTTAACCAAAACAGCTCCAAGCATGAATCTGCACAAAACAAGTACAGATTGTGTTTTGTGTAAATTACAGAAACAAGAGAGGAAAAAAAAAAAAAAAACACATTAACTGATCTTCATCCCGCATTGCATCATTCTGATCAGCCGTCAGCTGTTTGTCTGTGTGGAACTCCCTCAGGATCATGACCATCATTTTTCAGCTCGGTCCATCATGTGTCTCTGTGGGATTCAAGGAATTTTAACTACTGAGCACAGATGTTACCCAAAACTATGTCATTCAGTATTTGTGTCCTTATATATGCATTTTTGCTGTGCTACTGTGTGCTTGACTGTCTCAGAAATGTATTTTTGAGCCACAGCATGGGCAAAATATGATCCAAGGAACTGGACTGGATCTATATGGGAGGCTATGATACCCTCAGATAAAAAACTAAAAAACAGTCTAAACAAAAACAAAGAAGTTTAACAACTAAATATGTTTAAACTTAGCATTTTGGATGTCTAAATCCAAACCTTTTAGACTAAGATAACGCTGGTGACCATCTTGATGTAAGCAGACTGCAGCTGCATGAGGAAGGTGAAATAACTCTGAAGGTTTCATTCTTTAAACACGAGCTGAATTCTAAACATGTCATCACAAGTATCAGTTCATAAATATCATGTTTGATAGGCAACTGCTGTGTTCAAGGAGTGATGAGACATTTTACCACCGAGCACACAAGCCACACTGCAAACCTCGTCAGATAAAGGAAAAACCTTGATAGTGACGTCCAACACAGCAGCCGGAGAGACGTTTCTTTCCTTTAATCAACCTGTCTTTTGATGTGGTCCTGTATTTACAATATGTTCCGCACATCGATGTAAATGGACTTGATTTTCCTCTTGTAATTCATCTTACCATACAACACCATTTTATTTATAAAGCACTTTAAACAGCGACAGGGCCGACCAAAGTGCTGTACAAACAGAAACAAACAGGCAAAGCACACAGCAACATATAATATAACATAAATCAAAATGAAACAAAATAATAGCAGATAATAGCATAATGACTAACACAGCGTGATGCATACAGCTTTAACACAAATTATACTGTGTTGAAAGCTAGGGAATAGTAGTAGATTTTTAAGCAGGATTTAAAAACTGTGAGGGAGGCGGCCTGCCTGACAAGTCTTGTTCATAATCTGTTTTTGTTGCTTCAAAAACTCAGATTGTCTTGTGTCAATGCAAATGAATTCTTCTTACTATAAAAGTTTACAATGAATATGGACTTGCCGAATACTCTTCATAAGTAAACAAATATATCACGGTCCACGGAATGTCACAGAAGAGATTGGACCAAGATGCAGGCCGACACAAGGAGCTTGAGTAAAGTAAAACGTTAATTATATACAGGTGCGGCAGCACGGTGGCACAGTTGGCAGCTGCCACATCTCAGCGAGCAGGTCGCCCCCAGTTCAAATCCTGGCCGGGGGCTTTTCAGGGTAGAGTTTGCATGTTCTCTCCTTGCTTGTGTAGGTTTTCTCTGGGTACTCCAATTTCCTCCCGCATACTAAAAAACATGCACGTTAAGCTGATTGGTGACTCTAAATTGTCTCTAGGTGTGAGTGAGGGAGTGAATGGTTGTTTGTCTCTGTGTCCCTGTGACGGACTGGAGACCTGTCCAGGGTGTCCCCTGCCTCCCTGCACAGTGATGGCTGGACATGGGCACCAGTGACCCCCCCACAGCCCGAAAAAAGGAAGAAGCAGGTAAAGATAATGGATTATATGGAATATTTACAGGTGGATCTCAAAACATTAGAATATCATGAAAATGTTGTTTTTTTTCTTGTCAGTCGTTGTAGAACATGAATCTCACTTATATAGATTCATTATGCATAGTAATATATATCAAGTTGTTATTTCTTGTAATTTTGATGATTATTGTTTGTTTGTTTGTTTATTTCATTCATTTCATATGAGTTAAAAAACAATACATATTCAAGAAAAAAATACAAAACGTAAATACCTATAAAAAGAAGGGCAGCAGAAGAAGAATAAAATTCTTATCATTTCTGACCCTTCTTAACAGCATCAATTCAACAACAATCAGTTTAAACAACATAATACCATTAAACACAAAAACTTTGCAATTTGTCATCATAATTCTGAAACTTAAATATATTTCATCAACTATTCAAGTTGAGCCCTATGTATAATCAATATTTACTAACTTAAATATATTAAATCAACATTACATTCTTAATCTTCTTTTTGAATACAAATAAGGATTTATCTCTCTTAGTATCCTTATCCAAACAATTCCATAAACCAATTCCCTTATTTATGATAGACCTACCCTTTAAACTCGTTCTATACTTTGGCTTTACAAAAATATCCGTTCCCTTTAAACTATAACAACTACTTCTTTTAACAAAACACGCTTGTATGTTAGATGGTAACTTTTGATTTTGAGCTTTGTGCATAATTATTAGAATATTGTAATCCACCAAGTCATAAAAATTAAGTGATTTCAGTTGATAAAACAAAATACCTGAAGGATGACAATAAGGTTTTTTTAAGATAACTCTTATAACTCTGTTTTGAAAATTTAAAATAGACTTCGTTAGAGTTTTACAAGCTGTACCCCAAACAGTAATACAATAATTTAAATGCGGCACAACAACTGTATTATACAGCGGACACAAAGCCTTATCAGTCAATGTAAGGATGTGTCAGGAATGAGCTGACCTACATCACTTATGTAGATTGTAAAAAGGGTGGGTCCTAAGAATGAGCCTTGTGGTGCACCATTGTTGACAGTTAAATAACTGGAAGAAGTCTCATTATGTTGAACACATTGCCTCCGTCCGGAAAGACAGTTAGAAAACCAACCAATAGTGTGATCTGAGAAACCACTTTCTGAGAGCTTATGACACAAGATGTTATGATCCACAGTGTCAAAACTTTAGACAGGTCTAAGAAAAGTGCAGCACAATAATCCTTAGCATCCAATGCTTCAACGTCATTAAAAACCTTCAGCAAAGCAGTCGTGCTGTGTTGTTTCCAGACACCAGAATGATGGAGAGGTAAGATGTTAAAAGAATCCAACAAATTCTTTTTGACTTGAGTATTTACAGTATTTTTTTTCTAAAACCTTAGCTAGAATACAGCGTTTAGAGATTGGCTGATAGTTGTTCAGTATGGTGGGGTTTCCTCCCTTGAGTAAAGGTGGAACAAAGGCTGTTTTCCAAGCGTTCGGAATGGTATTTTGGCTTATGGACAGATTAAAGATGTGAGACACTGGTTCTGCAATGATGTGTGCAGCTAGCCTTAAGAAGTAAGGCGGGAGGTCATCAGGACCTGCAGATTTTCTAGAATCCAGACATTTTAACAGCTAATGAACATTACTAACAGAGAACAGTGAAAATGAGAAGGTGTGGTTTACTGAGGATTGACTTGTAGGACACCCTGTTTTAAAGCACCTTGATTTATTGTTTTGTTCACTACTCTTATTTTAACTGCATTTTTTTTACTGTAGTTTATTGTTGCCATTGTCTACTGTTTTATTGTCTGTACTTTATATGTTCTGTCTGTAACAAGTCTCTCTTGTAAATGAGTCCCTGTGGCTCAATGAAGCTAGCCTGTATAAATAAAGGTTGAATGACTGTAGGAGAAAATTGATTTGTAGAAGTTTGGCTTGAAGGAGAAGTCGGTATTCCATTAGTAACTGTGGCAAACAAGGAGCTAGAGGCAACAAAATGTTGTAAGGCTTATCCATCCATCCATCCATCCATCCATTCATTCATCCATCATTTTTAACCTCTTCTTCCTGTTCCGGTCACGGGATTCACTGCTGCTCAAATCAGGGACAATTCAAAGTTACCAATCAGCCTAACATGTGTTTTTGGTCTGTGGGAGGAAACCGGAGTACCCAGAGAAAACCCATGCAGCACAGAAAGAACATGCAAACTCCACCCAGAAAGGTCCCGGGCTTGGATTTGAACAGGCAACCTTGTCACTGAGTCACCATGCCACTCAAAACAAAAAACAGTCAACTTAAAGTTTGTACTGTAAAAAATTCCAACTGTGACACATTATTCATTTATGTATTTATTTATTTTTAGTTTTTAACTTCTGCACTTTCAACTTAGTGCTCTTTGAGTTCTGGCTCAACTGGACCTTGTTTCAGTACAACCAGGAACACTCAGATACAGTAATCCCTCTACATCTCAGCCTTAGAGGAAACTCGCTGGCATTAAGCAACCATGCATTAAAGTTTGAAGGGTAAATAATGAATTGGTGGCATCAGGCATGAGCAGCTCTAATGAAAGTGTCTGTTCTGGTAAAGTGTGTGTCAGAGGGAATGAGTGTGTAGGAGGCTGACCCAGTCCTTCAGCCTTACACAAGAGCCAATCTAACGTCTTCTAATTCAGTTGCTTTTCATGTGCCTCCTTCCACTCAGGGAAAATTCAGTCTGCATAGCAACAGGAAGCAAAGACAGTGTTTATCTGCTTGGCTCAGAGCAGTTCAGTGCTGTCCACAGACACTTTTAATGTGCTTTGCAACATTTCAATAAGACTTGGCGATGTCTAGTGGGTAACAATATTTTCACATTTACACCACAAGTGTCTCTGAAACAATCTCATGTTCGTGTCTGTAGTGTTGATGCTTCTAACAAGTCTGGTCGTTACTGCCAAAAGATATTTTAACAACAACAAAGTCCTGGTCAGGATCTGATTTCTTTGAATATTTTAATGTTAAGTTTAATATTTGACTTTTTTTAACCATGTACATTTCGCTTGCTTGTTTTAAATGTCACTATTGAGAAGACAATAAAAGACTTTTGTTACTTCTAAGCCATGAAAAACATTTCTTCCTCTGTGAAATGTATAAATAAAGCTGAGATGTGAAAATAATCCCAAAAAAAAATTGTCCCTGAATAAAAAAATAAATGTACCGGTATATTCTTTATTATTTTTTCACAGAAAGCCTTCTCCGTGGATAAAGAGACAGATGGAAAAGAGCTGAACGAAGGTTGCAGCATGGCTGAAAATCACAACTTCATCTCTGTCACCATGGAAACAGCTGAACTATCAACGCTGGTTAGGGGCTGTGAAATGGGGAGTTTTGTGGCTGAGTCACCTGAGCCAGAGAAGGATCTGAATGCAGATGAATTGGTTTGTTTGGGAAAAGACATTCCAGAGTTTCAGAGGGAACTGCATTGCTCCTCATTGCCTAGCGGCACAAGTGAGGTTGATGAACATGACTGCTCTGCATCTGATGTGATGCCCTGCAAGTATCACAAGGAAGGGTTTGGATTAGAACTAGGGCATGAGGACTTCAATAGGAATAAGTCAATCAATGCATTTGTGTCTGATAACCTGTCTGGGACTGAAAGTGCTTCAGAGACTGAGGCTCACTGTAAGAAGCAGGACACACCCGAACAAGACCCTGAACAGGAGCATGAGCCAGAGCAGCGGGATAAGCCTGGAAAAGACCGGCAAACAAAACTATACCGTGAGGCCATCAAAGACTGTGATACGGAAAACACACTAGAACCAGAGCAATACCTTGAACTTGAATCTAAGGAAGACTTGAATATGGGCTACTACCCTGAGCATGAGAAAGACCCTGAACAAGAACAGGAACTTGAGCCTAATGAAGACTTTGGCATGGAGCGCTACCCTGAGCCTGAGCAAGACCCTGATCAAGAACAGGAACTTGCACCTAATGAAGACTTTGGCATTGAGTGCTACCCTGAGCCTGAGCAAGACCCTGATCAAGAACAGGAACTTGAACTGAATACTAAGGAAGACTTTGGCATGACGTGCTACCCTGTGCATGAGCAAGACCCTGATCAAAAACAGGAACTTGAACCTAAGAAAGACCTTGAGACAGGGTGTTTTTATGAGCAGGACCCTGAACCAGAGCAAGAACCTGAACTTGAGCCTAGAGAAGACTTTGAGATGCCATACTACCCAGAGAATGAACAATATTCTAAGCCAGATCATGACATTGAGCTAGAAGTATACAAAGAGCTAGACCCTGACGGCATCATTAGCACCGAAGATGAGCTCTATCCAAATTTTGAACTATACACCGATGAGGGTCCAGAGTCACAGGAAATCCAGGCTAATCAACCTTTTCAAAGTGTGTCTATTTTAGAGCAGTGTATCAGAGATGAGGCAATGTCAGACATTTCAAATGAGTCTTACCATAACCCTGAAGAAATTGACGAGTGTCTGAGAGTTAATATCGCCACAGTTTCCTCAGACAGTGAGATAGATGAGAAATGGAGAGCAATATTCTCCTCCTCCATAAATAGAGAAGATGATGACTCTTACTTGGACAGTCTTAATTTGAGTGCCCAGGATCTCTTTGTACAGAAAGTTGAGACAACAAACTTGGAGGATCAGGACAACAACAACATTGAGGAGGTTTGTTTTGATGTCCCTAAAATAGCAGAAGTCCTGGAACAACCAGAGGAAATAATCTCTTCTCCTATTCCTCCGCAAGAAGTAAAATATAGCCCCTTGGGTCTTCAAGGTTTGTCCAAAATATCTGAAGACGAGAGCGAAAATGGTCGAGATGCCAATCTTAACCAAACCAGTCATCAAGAAAGCATCAGTGTGGACACTACCAAGAAACTACCCAGTGACTTCTGTGTAATACAGGAGACAAAGAGTGAGAATGTTAGTACAGAACATGTGGATTTCCAGCTAGCTCGTAAACAGTGGCGAGAAATGGAGGAACAAATGAAAAACAAAATTATTTTACCTTCAACTAAACTGTCAAACCTCCGCGGCAGCCACAGTTTCATGTATACACCTGTCCGCAATATTGAAAGGACGCACAGGAAAGTGTGTGATCTCGAGAGCCTGAATCTGGTCAGCCATTATCCTCACACTCAGTTCAGTCCTTGTTCTGAGGATTCAGGCCTGGATGATTCTAGCTACAAGTCTCCCCACGATGATCCAGAAACCCCAATCGAAAGGGAGATCCGAATATCAATGGAAAGGGAGGAGAACTTTAAGAGAGAGAGGTGTCTATCCAGGATGGGCAAATCAACCGACTGCACTCCATCACGAAGCATGCCCCGGTCCATAAGCACTCCAATCACACCATCGTTCATCATAACCTCTTCACCCACCAAAGAACCACTGCAACATGAAGTTTCAGCAAGCAACGTCATTATTTTAGACTCAAGAAATGATTTCACCTCCAGTCCCAAACATGACAAAGACAACATGACAGTGCAGTTGGGCGAGTGGCGCTCAGAAGACAGCAGCTCTAACCTGATCATCCTTGAGACGTCTAATCTGATCATTCGCAGTGCCTCTGAGTTTTCCCTCAGCAAAGCCTGTGAGCAGCCCCAGGAGAAGATGTTCCTGAATAACCCTTTCTTCAAGCTGCGTTCGAGGAGCACAATCTCGCTGGTGGATGAGGAGATTAAAATGGTGAAGCAGAGGGAGGAAGAACTCAGGAGAGAGAGGGCAAAGGTATACGATAACGAGACGTTCAGCACACAAAAGGGCTTATCGAATCACATGGACACTTTAACATTTGATAACTCAGGTTTGTTAGTAAAATAGTTGTAGAATAAATACTTTGAAATATATTTAGGTTCTTACTGTGTGCGAATTATTATCTTGTCTGCTTTTAGTTGCTGTACCAATGAAGTGCAAGTCTTCTCCCTCATCACCGATGAAATCAGCCCACAGGATGGACCGCTCTACTTTATCCTGCGATCACAGAGTAAGGATTTACTCAGCTCTTCTTCTAATCCGGTCTTTGTACACTATTTAATACCATCCAAATGCTCTGGCAATAAAATAAAAGTATAGAAATTTTAACTAGTTATTGGTAATAATTAGACACGGGATATAAAATTGGTGATTAATTAATGTATTTGAATGATAATATTCAGTCACTAATCATATCTGAGCTCATTTACCTGCTTGAATCTGTAATGCCATTATACTCTACATATTTGTGCTGTATGTTTTAGTAGGTCGAACCTACTGACGGTGTTTGAGATAAGGAAAATAAAATGGGCTCATATGTTGCCCCCTGCCGTGGAGTGAAAAGGGGGAATTTGAAATACCCTCCAAACATGTGAGCATGATAACATGACAGGTGAACTTTCACTTGGGTGTGTGGCTGCACATAGCTGAAAGAAAGGTTATTTTCAAATGTTGGGTTGCCACGTCAAAATCCAAGACAGCCACCACCATATGTAAACTGCCCCCCCCCCCCCAGCCAATCATTTGAGGAAACTATGCTTTATACACTAGTTTTAATATTACTTAAAAGTATAGTTTCCTCAAATGACTGGGGTGGCTGAAGATTATTCCATGGGGACCAAGGCCACCCCCTTGCTCCACCACTGTGGTGGTGGATGAAACATCTCTCGCCACTCTCCAGGATCCATCACTCTGTGCTGGCTGCTTCATACAAGAAAAATAAACCCCTCCCTCTGTTCTGATGCATGCTTAATAATCCAAGTAGAAAAATCCAACAAAATAAAGTCAGGTCCTCTGGACGGATTGTTCTGTTGAAACATTTTGTCTTTTATCCAAAAGACTTTGTCAGTCTGAGAAGCTGCACTAAACTAGGTCTTATAAATGGTACCTTCTCATAGTGGATCAACCACTTTGCTGGTGACAGACAGAACTAGCTTTTCTCTTTTTTCAATTTCAGTTCATATATCTAGTGCCAAGTCACAACAGCAGTCATCTCAGGGCACTGAACAAAAACATTATCAATCCAGAAACCTTATGTGTATGTACAGTAGGAACAAAAGTTCATCTACATTTTCTGGGTGGAACGCCTCTTCTCAATCACTTTCCCAGCAACACTGAAACTACACTCAGAAGGAGTGCTTGTTGCTGGGACTGCTAGCAGCTTCTTGGCAAACTGACCAACTGACCTCTCTTGCCAGAAGTTGAGAAAAGACTGGAAACCTGTCAACTTAACCATGTATTGTAGCACCAACTCGTGACCCAACTCCATATCACCACTGTCCTCCTCCATCTACTGCTCTTCAACACAACTTTCAAAGAAGTCGTGCATCTCTGTGTCATCTGCCTCTGTGGATGGACCTTCTTTCTCCACATGGCTTCTCACGCTGTCCTCTGTTCCGGCTGTTCCTGTGAGTGCCGCCAGGGTGTCGATGACCTCCTTCTACTCCTGATCGGTTTGTTTTGTTTCGCAGGGAAACCTTGTATGTTTGCTGCCTGCCAGACCCCGTTATGGAGGGCAGTCTGAGAGGGCAGCTGCTGCTGTCCTTATTATCATCAGACTGTTAACGGGACCTGTTGACAAGACTTGCTAATGCTGCTAATAAGACCATGCCTGGTAGGCTCATCAAAAGGTTTCAGGAACTGGATGACATCCTCAAGAAGTTCACAGTCTATGTGGTTGAGGTAACACTGCTTGTTTGGGCAAAGCAAGATGTCATGCAGTTTACCAGACTTGGAGCATCATTTACTTATTGACGCACTGCAAGTCTGGTATTCCACCTCATCTCCACAGCCTGCGTCAGTGACTGGTTCAGCACCTTTTCTAACCCTGCTCTTTTGAAGTTTGTGACAAGTGTCTTTGTGTCCTTCAACAGCTTTATGATGCTGCTGTGTACTGGGTTGTCCTTATCCAAGTGGTCAAATATATGTTTTAAGATCAAGATAATATTATGGCTGGCACGGGAGAGATGCACATAATCCTTGAATGCTGCTATCACATTTGAGCCATTATCTGTCACAAAGACAGTGTCCTGGCTCAGGATGCCAAATTCTTAGATTCCCTCCACTGTACTTCTGATGTACTCGCTGGATTTGATACCCTCCATCTCCCTTGTGGCCAGAATCTGTTTCACCATTTTTAAATCCAAAATGTAACGGACTGTAACAGTGATGTAGTGTGTGTTGTTCCTCTCCTCTGTCCAAAGGTCTGTGGTTACAGCATGGTCTCTAGTCTGACAGAATTTGTCCATGACCAGTTGTTTGCGCAAGACTGTGCATGCACACTGCAATACGTCTTACAGCTGAACGTTACCTCCATATTTGGCTCAAATGTCGAGCAGCTCTTGTGCAACGTTCATGAAGCCTGTGCCCTCTACCACAACAAAGGGTGTTAAAGCTGGGCTATACAAGTAAACAATTTTGGGGGTCAGGCAAGGCTTGACACTCGATAGTAACTTCCGTTTGGTAAATGAAGAGTCACTCAGATGATCTTTTCCAGAATCTGCCATGCAAGTGTGCCTCTTGAGACTACTCATCCCTGATTTGTTGGTGTAGTTGACTAAAAGAAAACATGTTTTACAAGAAACAAAAGGTGTGCTATCATCAAACGACTCTCAAGATGTTCAGGATTATTAGCAACTTTCCTACCAGTTCTTTGAGTTTAATAGATACATTGTTGCTTATGACTTTGTGTTACAAAAGCATTTTTACCCCATCGATTCCCCCCCCTAGTTTTCGCTTTCTCCATCGCTGTTCTTGGCAGAAAGCAGTCCACATGATAAAGGAGGACCATCAGCCTAACAATTGATCACCAGTGCCCTGATGGCCGCTTGCTATTCACAAGGGGCTGAGTGAAACTAGCAATAACAACATTGTAAGAGGGGGACAGCTGAGCATGGAGGCCTCCACCCCTGTTTAATGGTGACTTCCCTCTGTTCTGCGAGACAGTGTAACTTCTATTTTCTTGAATATTTTGCACCAAAACATTTAGGTTTACTTTCATTCACTGTTTAATTCCAGTCCAGAAAAACACTCATCTCTAAAACTACAAACATTCACTGTTCAAACCCCTCAACGAAAGGGGACATGGGTGTACAGCTTGGTGCAAAACATTAGCATCAGGCTTTGAGTCAGAAGAAAACAAAATACACCACCTTCCCAAAAAGGAGGTGGGGTTAAGGACGAAAACGTAAAGCTAATCAATAATTCCCTATCTTTCAGTTTCCCGAGGTCTTCACTGGAGGGAGAAGAAAAAGTGCCATGGCTCTGCGCTGGGAGGCCGGCGAGTTTACAAAGAAAGACTGAAGAGGACCAAGCCGGCATTGTTCCTCTCCTTCCAGTCAGGTGTAACATTCGTGTTTTTATGTTGTGGCACAAGCTGCTTCTGTGATGCATCGGAGAATCACGGGCTGACGATTTGAGCTGAAATGGGAGTTTTCTTTGTTCTAATGAAGAAAAAAGTCAGGCTTCGACCTGAATTTGTACATAATCTTCAGACAATCATAAAGTTCTTACATGGAAGGCCACAACCTCTATCTTTGTTAAAATACCTGTAATAGCCCTAAATACATATTTAAAAATGCACTTTCTATTCCGTAATATAAATAAAATGCTTTATTGTGGACTGTGACTATTAGCCCATGATAAAAATGGAATTTTTTTTTCAGAGATTTTAAATGAAACGAGGCTTTTAAACATGTGTGTAATGCAATAATCTGTAAAGCAGCATGTGTCAGTGTCGGTTATATCCTGACTAAATGTCTGAAGATTCAGTCAGAAGTATAAAAACTACAATAGATACTGCAAAGTACACGCAAAAACAAAGTGATGTCACTCAGCTGTATGTGAGGTGAAAGCGCTATGGTCCCCGTGCTGAGCTTATGAAAAAATATTAAATGTATAATAATACAGCTCAGGTCTAAAATAAACATAGAAGTCCCCTTTTCTTTGTCCTGCGGTGTTGTGTGAGATGACCTTTGACCCCTGAGAGGAGAAAAATCAGCCACACATTTAGTTTTTGTCCATGTTTTTGTTCATTAATTTATTTTTTTGCAATCAATGAACATGACTTGTTTCTGATAAAACCTAAAAATCCTTCTTTTATTGTTATTTTGTCAGAATATATTCAAATACTCCTAACTAACCTCACAGTAACTTTGTTACACTCTTGAGTAGCTAAACTTTAGATTGTTACATTGGCTCACCAGGCGGTGCTCAGCTGTTCCATGTGAGAGCGTCTGTAAAGATCTACAGAGTTCTACTAGAAGCAGAATCTTGTCTCAGCCAAACGTCTCTCAGGAGTCCCGTCTCTCAACTCGTCCAGCAAACTTGTCTTAGTTTGGATTTAAAGAACAAAAAGTCACCACAAATAAACATTTACAAGTAAAAAGCTATTGCACGTGCATGCAGGCTGCAGCAGCAGAGCTATAACGGGTCAAAACGGCCCAGTTAAAGACCAGACATGAACCCAGCTGAGAATCTGCGGCAAACTGCAGTTCTGTCCGAGGTGACTGAGCTGCAGCTCTTCTACAAAGAATGAGAAAATATTCTCTCCAGATGTGCCAAGTTGGTAAAGACACCTCTCTGTAGAAACACGTGTGTCCATCAAACAGATTAACGTCTCACCGTGTAGAATAGTTCAAGGTGTCTGAAGATGTTTTCAGAGGCTCTGTAGACAAACACTTGGCATGTTTCATATTATTTGCATTTTCAGTTATAAGAAAAGTTCTCAGTATAAAATCTCAGTTCTGGAGAGACTAAACTTTGTTTTGATATTTTTGAATTTATGTTTTGTTTTGTTGCCCATTCTTCATGGTGTTTCCAGCAGAGGTGGACCAGGAGCTCTTTCACCGGATCATACCTTAACGTGCCGGCTCGTACACGACAAACGTTCGCTGACGTATATGAATGTAGAAAACGTGCAATGCTTGTGTATTCTCTGCTAAGTTTTTCTGGACATCATAAATGTAAATAATATTTTAAAAAATATTTTGATGTTGCTTTGTGTCTTGGTGATGAAAACTATACAAAGTGTTTCTTGGTGTATATTGTATATTTGTACTATGAAGTTTGCAATAGAACAGATTTTATCTATTGACTCACAAAGGTCAATGTTGAATTATTGAGGAATGAGTATGAATATTAATAAATATATCTAATGAACTAAGATATTTATAAACTTGGTTGACAGAGATGATAATTAAAGGACCTGTGGAAGATCAGGAGTGGGCAGATGGTTGTTTTAGAACAGTGTCACAGAAAACTTGATTTGTAAGATAACACCACCGTAAGAGCCTTTTCAGAAAACACTGAACCCGTCTGTTCAGTGTGGACACGGGAATCTTTAGGAGACCTCATGATTCAAATTTAATTATGGTTCATAGAGCTGTGAATCTGCAAAGTCAAGTTTGTTAAAAAAAAAAAAAAGCTGTTATGTTTATTCTAAACCCTCTGAAACATAAATACACACATACACACTGAATTTACTTTGACATTTTACACTAATTTACGTATTTTCAAGATAAATAAAGAATGCATAAAACATGACAGGCTATGGAACAGGCAGCTGTGATGCTAATTTTATAATGAAAACAACAACACAACAATAACCCAAGATAAAATATTTAAAATGATCAATAGCAGTCAGCTTATTGATAGTTCATAGTGTTTTACAGAGTCTGTGGCCATAACTAAGGGTTAATGTGAGTTATTGTTAACATAACTTGGGGTTAATATGAGTTATTGTTAACTTAACTTGGGGTTAATACAAATTATTGTTAACATAACTTGGGGATAATATGAGTTATTATTAACATAACTTGGGGTTAATACAAATTATGGTTGACATACCTTGGGGACAATATGAGTTATTGTTAACATAACTTGGAGTTAATACAAGTTATTGGTAACATAACTTGGAGTTAATATAAATTATTGTTAACATAACTTGGAGTTAATACAAGTTATTGTTAACATAACTTGGAGTTAATATAAGTTATTGTTTTCAACAACTTGGAGTTAATACAAGTTATTGTTAACATAACTTGGAGTTAATACAAGTTATTGGTAACATAACTTGGGGTTAATACAAATTATTGTTAACATAACTTGGAGTTAATACAAATTATTATTAACATAACTTGGAGTTAATACAAGTTATTGTTAACATAACTTGGGGTTAATACAAATTATTGTTAACATAACTTGGGGATAATATGAGGTATTGTTAACACAATTTGGAGTTAATAAAAGTTATTGTTAACATAACTTGGAGTTATGCAAGTTATTGTTAACATAACTTGGAGTTAATACAAGTTATTGTTAACATAACTTGGAGTTAATGCAAGTTATTTTTAACATAACTTGGAGTTAATACAAGTTATTGTTAACATAACTTGGAGTTAATACAAGTTATTGTTAACATAACTTGGGGTTAATACAAATTATTGTTAACATAACTTTTGGAATGGGTCGTGGACTGCAGGTTTCTACAGTTGGAACAGGTCAGGGACTGTTTTCCTTTAGTTGTGAAGCCTCTCTGACCTGCAGCTGGACTGAAGTCTTTATAAAATAACTCTTATTAACCCCAAGTTGTGTCAACAATAGATTGTATTAACCCCAACTTATGTTAACAATAACTTGTATTAACTCCAAGTTATGTTAACAATAACTTGTATTAACTCCAAGTTATGTTAACAATGACTTGTATCAACCCTGAGTTAGGTTAACAATAACTTGTATTAACACCAAGTTATGTTAACAATAACTTGTATTAACTCCAAGTTACATTAACAATAACTCATATTATCCCCCAACTGTGGAAACCTGCAGTCCACGACCCATTCCAACTGTAGAAACTGGCAGTCCACGACCCATTCCAATTATGGAAGCCTGCAGTCCACAACCCATTCCAACTGTAGAAACCTGCAGTCCATGACCCATTCCAACTGTAAAAACCTGCAGTCCACAACCCATTCCAACTATAGAAACCTGCTGTCCACAACCTATTCCAGCTGTAGAAACCTGCAGTCCACAACCCATTCCAACTGTAGAAACCTGCAGTCCACGACCCATTCCAACTGTAGAAACCTGCAGTCCACAACCCATTCCAACTGTAGAAACCTGCAGTCTACGACCCATTCCATTTGTAGAAACCTGCAGTCTGTGACCAGGGCTGGGTAAAAGCTGAACCTATGACACTTTTAAATTAAGATAATTGTATATATATATATTTTTTAACTTTGGAACTACAATTTCACTAGTTGAACCAAAAGTGAAGGATGCTGAATCAGCTGAAAGTCTTTGGGATGTTTTTAATATAAACTTTGTTTTAGTGTATATAGTAAAAATGCAAAGATCAAACTAAAAGCCATTCCTTTCTTCAGCTTTCCATTGTTTGCACTCAGACATAAAGATGATAAACAGCACTGATTAAAATATGGAAACGTGTTTTTTATTTTTCACAGCATCGATGGACGCTTTGTTTTCCACATCTTATTTGTGCTTTGTTGTTTCAAGTACAGCTTTGGAATCTTAAAGAGCGCTTGTTGCTGTGTAGAAATGTTATTACCAGTCCTTGTTGTGGCTTTTGGGGCTAACGTGGCTCTTGATAATTAAATGTGGGGCTGTTATCTCTCATGCTGTGTTTGGAAGAGGTCAGTGTAACAATAAAAACATGTGAACACAAAGTTTGTTGGCTCATTCTGTGTGTTGTACAATTCTGTAAGAGGAATAAGGTTAGTCTGAGGATGGCACCAGTAGGTTGCTGCCTTGAATGGTTTGTTTGGATCAATAACGAAGCAACCTGAGCCTACCTGTTAGTAATCAGAGCATAGTAAGGGACGTGTTTTGAGGGATTTAACACAAAAATGCAGACAATGCAAGGGGAGATTTTTTTTTTTTTTAATAAAGAAAACAAAATACTAAATGTCTGAACACACCAGGAACACAGAGAACCTGCCTGGGAATCTGCTGTACTGAGCAGCTGCTGTGTGACAACAACACCAGAGACCTGGAGCTAATAAGAAGGTTTAATGATAACAGGGAACAGGGAACTGGACTGTACTTGTAAAGCGCTTTGAGTATCTTGATACGATAGAAAGGCGCTATATAACACAATCTGTCCTCATTCATACAGCACTCTACTAGATCTCTACAAAGTTAATTGAACAAATCATTGTAAAGAGACTAATAAGAGCTTTATCACATTCATACACAAATGGGACACACATCTGAGGCAATGAGGGGTTCAGTGTCTTGACCACGGACAATTCGGCATGTGACAGCTGGTGGATTTGAACCCCCAACTCTTGCACTGGAGGACGACTGCTCTAACCACTCAGCCACAGCCACTCTTCAGACAACAGGGAGTAGGTGAGGGTGGGCATGGCTCTTCTGATAACAGGGAACAGGTGAGGGTGAGTGTGGCTCTTATAACAGGGAACAGGTGAGGGTGGGTGTGGCTGTCATAACAGAAAACAGGTGAGGGTGGGCGTGGCTCTTATTACAGGGAACAGGTGAGGGTGGGTGTGGCTGTAATAACAGGAAACAGGTGAGGGTGGGCGTGGCTCTTATAACATGGAACAGGTGAGGGTGGGTGTGGCTGTCA
>JARVGQ010016956.1:0-16652 GCA_031762355.1 Hypsolebias martinsi | reverse complement strand
GAGCTGTCTGAACCCGACGAAATTAAGGAAATTACGTCAATAATTTAGCGCGAAAACGCGAGAATGTACGTGAGAACGTACGCAGAGCTGTGCGGGTGAACTGCCTGCGTTCAGTACGTGCGCACGGAGCGGCGTATGGTCGTACGCAGAGCTATACTGGAGCCTTAAGTTGAACAAAAACAAACCGAAATCAACACTGTTGTTTTCTGTAACAGCATCTGAGATTTATGTGTTGCTAATTTTTATTTGCAGTTGTTGAACAGCTGATATTGATTAAGTCACGTATTTGCAGTTTTCTGTAGTCTGAATAATTTTGTAGCCCTGTCATTTATTTGTCGAGTTTTATTTGAAGATGGTTTCACAATTATACATGCATGGGGAAAATATTTAGTTAGTGTGTCATTGTTAGGTGAATGTTTTTCAGCATTTAATGCTGCTTCATCCTATTTGTGGGTAGATGGGAAATAACAGATGTGGTTTGAAAGGAGGTTTGTAGGTTAGAGATTATTGAAGACCAGCTGCTTTCAGCAGTGGCCCTGAGCAATTTAGCAACCTGGTTAATATAAGAATGTCTAGCTCCATAGGATAGCACTGGAGACATTTTTCCATTTCTTCAATCTGCCAATAAAGACACTGATTATTATTTTTAGTAAAGCAGCTGTGAAAATTGATCAAGATGCATCTTTTTGTCCAGAATAAAATTTAACCCATTAAACTTTTTTTTCTCCATTATTCAATACTGTACATGTTTATCTAATATTGTAGCAAGTTTCTGAGTAAGGTTGCAATTAATACATTTTTATTAATTTCTGCTTCTTGTGAACTCCTGTTTTTGGCTCAAGTCATGTTTGACTGTGCCTGCTCCATTCTGCGTGTAAAGTTGTTTCCTCATCAAATTACAATAATGACGTGAAAAATATGAACTTTAAATAAATACAATAAAAACACATTGCACAAACAAGATTAGCAGTTCCCCAAGTCATATTAATAACAAAGGTGTGTCTAAACCTTGCAGGGATCTGTTAAATACTGCAGTATCTCTGTGAAGAGCTCTGAAGGGAGGGTAACAAAGATGGAGGGCCTTGTGTAAGAAAACCTTTTGAACTCGCTGGACATATGTTATTGATTAGTTCCAGCTTTTTGCATAATTGCCCTCATTGCCCCAACAGTGTTTGCTTTCTGACACACAAAAAACTGATGGTAGTATTTGTGAAACTGTAAGCAAACGCCTGCACTTGTCTGGATGAAAACGTGTTGGAGTAGGAATCACAATTGCAACTATTATATTTCTCGGTGTGAACATGGCTCAGTAGCACAGCAAGTGTCCCAAGTGGGGTTATGGAACAGGGTCGTTTTGTTTCAGTGGAAATAACGTAAGAATCCCTCTTTAATGCTCTCCCTGGTGTTAAATCAGGGCACAAGGTCAGTTCCAAATATATTTGTTTTAGCTCTTTGAACATAGATCTTGACGAACTAGTTATTCTGTAAACAAATAAACACAAATTATCAAAATAAATTAGTCGTAAAATTAAAAATGTCTCACAAAATTTTCAGTTAAACCTATGGTACTTGTTAAAGGCAGTGATTTCCTCCTTTGAAACAGTAAAAACCTATTAATTTTAGGTAGAAAGCAACAAAACAACAACAAAAATGCCAAGATGACCGTGCTCACCAGGACCGCAGCTTCTCAGGCTCCCAGTAGAAACCGAGTTTTTCTTAGTTTTGAAATTGGCTCCTTAGGTTCTCCTTAGGAGTGACAAGGATTGGATAAGATTAGAAACGAGATCATCAGAGGTACAGCACAGGTTAAACAACTGGGAGATAAAGTTAGGGAGGCCAGACTGAGATGGTTTGGACATGTCCAGAGGAGGGACAGTGGGTATATTGGTAGAAGGATGTTAGAAATGAAGCTGCTAGGAAGAAGACAAAGAGGAGATATATGGATGCAGTCAGAGAGGACATGGAGGTAGTTGGAGTGAGGACAGAAGATGCAGAGGACAGAGATGGAGGAGGATGACTCACTGTGGAGACCCCTGAAGAGGAAACAGCCAAAAGAAGAAGTGAAAATTGTATCACAAAGAACTTTAACTAAAAGTACAACAAAACTGAATTTTTGGACTTGACTGAACGATCCTGTCACCTAAAATACTTAAATATACACAAAGTCAACAAGTAGGTTGAGCTTTGAACCACAAACTTAGAGTGAAAGTACCATTGTGAAAATGAAAGCTACTTTGTAGAAACAAAAACAACATCACAGTGAAATAGTCATAGAGGGTGTTAATAGAGTTGAACATTTTGGGGCCTTCACGTCTGCAGCTGGTGATAAACAAGGTACCGTATTTTCCGGCCTATAAGTCGCAGTTTTTTTCCTAATTTGCATGCCCTGCGACTTATAGGGCGAAGCAACATATTTATGGATTTTTCCCATATTTTTAGACCAATTTTTGGCTGAGATATGACCGTTTCCATTCATTCTGACAAAAAAAAAAATGGAGCAGTACCACTTTCGGCCGATAGGAGTGCAGTACCACTTTTGGCCGCTAGGGTCCACCGACCGTTCCCAGCTCATGTGTCCGACAGAATCCTCTTCTGCTCGGACTCACTCTGTCGCAGCACGGCCTCCTGCTCTCTGGAGCTCTGAACTACGGTACTATTACCTCAGTGTTTGGCTGTTAGCAAAATAGCTCAATAACCACAGGACAGATTTTGATGAAACATACAGAAAGTAATCACTGGATGGACATTTACAACTGATTAGCGTCAGGAGACGTTTGAGCTAAAATTCAATGCGGTAGTAGCTGTTACCTCAGTTTGACTTTTAGCAAAATAGTTCATGAACCAAAAGACAGATTTTGATGAAACTTGCAGAAAGTACTCACTTACAACTGTTTAGCGTCAGGAGACATTTGAGCTAAAATTCGATTTGGTAGTACCGTAGCTGTGGTAGCTGTTAGCTCAGTGTTTGACTGTTAGCAAAATAGTTCATGAACCACATGACAGAGTTTGATGAAACTTACAGAAAGTAATCACTGGATGGACATTTACAACTGATTAGCATTAGGAGATGTTTGAGCTAAAATTCGATGTGGTAGTAGTTGTTACCTCAGTTTGACTTTTAGCAAAATAGTTCATGAACCACAAGACAGATTTTGATGAAACTTGGAGAAAGTAATCACTGGATGGACATTTACAATTGTTTAGCGTCAGGAGACGTTTGAGCTAAAATTCGATGTGGTAGTACCGTAGCTGTGGTAGCTGTTAGCTCAGTGTTTGACTGTTAGCAAAATAGTTCATGAACCACACGACAGAGTTTGATGAAACTTACAGAAAGTAATCACTGGATGGACATTTACAACCGATTAGCGTTAGGAGATGTTTGAGCTAAAATTTGATTTATTTATTATTTATTTCGTATTTATTTTACGTTTGGAAGAGCCGTCAAAGCAAAACTATTTAAATCAAGCTTATTTGACAATTATGTTCATTTATTAAGGTAAAGTTCAGCACAGAAACACTTTTGCTATAATGTCAGCCAATAAAAATATATTTTTTAGGTGTTTATTTTGTTGAATTTTAAAGAAATGCAGCGTTCCCACCCGTGCGGGTGCACGTAGTGAAACAAATTTTTAAATCCAGCTGATTTGACAATTACGTTCATTTATTTATTATTTATTAAATTTCAGCAAACAAATAATTGTTTTTACCATGTTAATCTTGTTAAAGTCCTTTCGTGCACGCCATGTCGCAGCATATCCATTTTTGGCAAAACACTGGCCCACATTTCCGGGTTGTCAGCGGTGACACATAACATACACGTCAGCTTTGACGCATAATAGATGAGACTTATAGGGCGAAGCGACATATTTATGGATTTTTCCGCTTTATTGGACATAATTGGACAAAGCGACTTATAGGGCGGAGCGACTTATCGGCCGGAAAATACGGTAAACGTTGCCGCATCTTTTGTGCGAGTTTGCTCGCTGTGGCGACCCCTGAAGAAGAGAGCAGCTAAAAGAAAGAAACACCGCAGATGATCATGTACGAGGTTTGACCAAATGACCTTCTCCTGATGAGATGATCTTAGTTTCACTCGGGGGTAAAAGGCAGCAGGATTCCAGCAAGACATGCTAAGCTCTTAGTTGTTATGGGTTTTTTGTATCTCCTCCTTGAATCACCACCTTGTGGTGGAGGAGCTGTGCTGTCGGGGACAATGAGGGTCTCCCAAGGCAGATTGGTTCTAGGTGACAGGCCAGACACTGAGCGATTCTGAAGACTTTTATGAACAAAATAAAACAAGGAGCTCAGTGTCCCTGTGTATACAAGCTCAACGTGGGTTACCGGGGCCCCACCCTGGAGGCAGCCCTGGGAGAGGGGCTCGTTGGCGAGCACCTGGTGACCGGGTCTCTACCCCTAGAGACCCAGTCAAACTATCAAGCTCAGCCGGAACGAGCAGCATGCCTTCCTGTGGGCCCACCACCTGCAGGAAGAGCATACAAGTCAGGTGCATGAATCCAAGGGCAGTGGCTGAAGGCGGGGGCGGGGCCTTGGCACTCTCACCCAGGCTTGACAAACACGCTGGAGAGACTATGTCTCTGTTGGCCTGGGACCACCTTGGAGTCCTCCCAGAAGAGCTGGAAGAGGTGGCTGTGGAAAATGTCTGGACCTCCTGCTCAAGATGCTGCCCCTGAGACCTGACTTGAAGATGATGGATGGATGGAACGATGTTCAATCTGGTCATCTGGACGGTTTCTTGTTTTGCTGAGATGTTTCGTCCTTCATCCAAAGGACTTCTTCAACGTGAGGAGCCACCAACAAACTGTGTCCCACAACAGAACACTCCCATAGTGGAAAGGCCATCTTATCACCTGCAAACTGTTTTTTTTTTCCAGTATGGGAGTGTGCTGCTTGTGGGACACAGTTTGTTGGTGGCTCCTCATACAGTATTGACGAAGTCCTTTGGATGAAGGACGAAATGTCTCAGCAAAAAAAGAAACCGTCCAGATGAGCTGACTGAACATTGTTGGATTTTTTTACCTGGATTATTGAGCATGGTCTTTGTGGATGGATGGATTTATTTTTAAATTTTTGTATTACTGCATCCAAATAGCTGATACTGCTGGTACTTTTGTTCCCTCAGGTTCCATGTGTGCGCCCAGAGTTTGCCTTTTGGTCAGACAGTTGCTAAAAATCCAGCTTACTTCCTGCAGATGATCTGGGACATGGCCCAGTTCACCAACAAGCTCATCAGGTCCAGCAACAAGGGTAACACTTTCACTTTGGACATCCACCGAAGGATCAGGGGACATGTTTGGTTTTATAGTTCCCTCTCTCTTCTCTCTGCAGGACTGACTTTAGGTGGTAAAGACCAGACAGGCATGGTTCAGTTTGAGGCCGTGGAGCTGCTCTTCTGTCTGTCCTTCCTGCTGGTTCTGTCCAAGCATCGTCCACTTTATAAAGATCTGCTGCCGCACCTGCACAAACGTGCGTCCCCTCAGCAAACACAGATGTGTATAGTTTCATAGCATGTCTACAATAATAAGCACATAGTTGTTTTCTTCTTATAGTGAACTTATCAACAGCACTGACGTGAACATTTAGTCTGTTTTCACATTTCATACGTTTATGGGTGGATGCTGCAGAGAAATTACCGTAGAGAAACGAGTAACGCCCCAACGATTAATTCCACAGACGTCAAAGATGAAGAAAGCAGTTTCTGGTGGCTCTGGTTTCATAAATTCTTACCTTAAGTGTTGTGAAAAGAATAGTTCACATTACTTCAGTTTTATTTCATAGTTTTATATTTATGGTTCTGAGGTGCAACTAAAAAAAAAAAAAAAGAGATTTGTTTCTGGAGGATACCTATTGCTCAGATTTCCTGTCAGTAGTAATGTTTTTATAAAAAAAAAAGATTACAAACTAAACCATTTTTTTAATTTTCAGATACAGTTACTGGCATTTTTACAAAACTCATTTAGGACCTTCTGAGGTGCAGATCTGTGGGCAGCTTATGAAGAATTCATATCTGTTGTAGATAGCTCCCTGAACAACCTCAATGTGTTGGTTCTGTCAGAATTAAACTGTATTTATCCAAACAAACAAGTACGAAAGAAGCCAAGACTGACAAACTTTTTCAGTATTTTCTTCAGCTACCAAATAAAAACGATCAATAAAGAGCAAATATGAAACACTGACATCACAGCTTGTCAAGATTTACACATGAACATGTGATGTGCGTGCCCAATTCAGAAAACCTATAAATGTTTTAAAATGCCCACATGTATATTTTATTGCCCGCTGTCATCAGATTTTACAGCTTTAAAGAATAAAATCTAGTTTCCTTGTGACGATGGGCAAAACCATGAAGCTCATAATTCTCTGCTCTCACCCTTTGGACAGGGAAGCGCAGCTTGGAGAGACGTCTTGGGGATCTGAGACTGGCCAGAGTTCGACAGGCCTCAAACCCCAGGATCCCAGAAGAGTTTTTAGCCATCCAAGTCTAGACCACCGGTGAGATTTCAATAAACCTCCTGCCACAACTAAGCAAAATATCAAGATATAAGTTACAGTTTAATCCATCTTTATTTATTTAGTATTGTAGTTTTCACTGAACGTATAGGTATTGAAATATTAGTATATTCTATGTCTAAAACAGTATTTGTCTTTTCTAAATCTCAGGTTTTGATGAATGAGGAAGTCCAGAAACTTTGACTCATCTCAGCTGTCGGTGTGCCAGAGAAGTGATGGCATATGTGCTACGTGTGGTGTGAAAATGAGAAGAATGAGTCATTTGGTTTAAAAAACAAACAAACATTACATGGTAACCCTCAAACATGGAGCAAATGAAGGGAAAATATATTAGCCGAGCCATTTGCTCCTCTGGACTTTGACTTATACATTTAGTGGTTGTTTTTCTCAGACACAATGACACTTTAAAAACATTTAAATGAAAATGAGTGTACAGAAATATGTTTTATTAAAATAAATTTACTCAGCACAAAATGTCTGACGAAATTTAAAAAACTCCTGGTTTTAATATTTTTTTTTAACATAAAAAAAAAACGAACAAAAAGCATTACTGCTGAAATGTAGATGGCGTTATAGAATAGTTTGATAATCTCATGAATGTTATTAAGAATTGTACAATATACAGGGATTTCATAAGTTTTAACATCAGAAAGTTTATACTACATTTTAAATCAAGAGATTTCATGTTGGTGTTTTAAATCAGGATGAACTGCTACTTTGTAATATATATATATATATATCTTATACAGTATAGCTAAAAATCACAACAAAGGTCCAATTTGGGGAAAAAGTCAATGCAACTGAGTCCATTCAAGTCAGATTCCTATCTGATTAGTCAATTCAGACAGTTTGTAAAGTGCATTTACATACCAAACCTTGTACAATGCTAATTTTAAAGGTTATCTAAAGAAGCCAGCAGATGGTGTTGAATCTTTTCTTCGGCACAGTCTCCTCCTGTCCTGAGCAGCTCATGGGCAACAGGATTTCCAGAAGAAACCTCCAGCAGAACTAGGCTCTGGATAATATTTTCATATTTTGGACCAAGAAGGCTTTGAGTCGGGGGGTGGTGGTGAAGGAAGCCATCTATGGGAAAAAAGAGAAACCAACTTTAAACAGAGGAGCTCTCTGATTTCAGCTTTCAGAAACCTATAATGAAGCATTAGGCCTGATACCCAGTCAGTTTCACTCCAATCAAAACCTTCATGTGTCCAGAGTGGCCCATCTAAGACCTAATGAACCCCTATTGCAACGAGAGTGAGGACAATCTGCATGTAAACACCTCAACTTTAAAACTTGAAGTCCACTCTGTTTTTTGAACTGCAAAAGCTCGGCTGAGAAGCGAAACATCTTCCCCTACAGAACTGAAATCCAGTTGATTTTAACCATTTTTTTTTTTTTTTGATTTACCAGGACTATCAACACCAGCATGTTGAGAGGACAAGAACGATATAAACACCAAGTGGTCCAGGTGTGGTTTTTATGGAAACTTCACTTGTAAAATCACAGGTTAATGACTGAAACACTTGCATGTAAAAATATGGAGTAGATGAATTAAAAAAGTTAAGACTGTGGTACATTTGTAAGCCTACACAGCATCACAGAAGCATAGCTGAAGAAACCAAACAAGATTTATCAAAAAGGAAAGTCCAGTCTTTAAAGTAAGCAGGGTGTCAGTTTTACTGTTGTAATTTTAGTTCATGTGCTTATTTTGCATTATGCATATTTCTCACATCATTAGGATACGTTTTAGATGAGAAACTGTGTTATCCTAGTATAATCTTATAAATATTAACATTATTTTTTAGTTATTTAGAGCTCATCATAGCACAGAAGCAGCACAGGTGAAAGTTTCTAATGATATTCTCATGGCCTCTGACAATGGACAGGTGTCTTCACTGGTGCTGTTAGACCTCAGTGCTGCATCATAATGTTTTATTACACACCTAAGCCTGAACGTCTGTGTTCACAATTCAGTTCAGTTTATAGCACCAAGCCACAACAGAAGTCATCTCAGGACACTGAACAGAAACATTCATATACATAAAAATAAGTTTACACAGTTTTTCTGAGGAGCCAGCAGACTGATTTGTTTTACTATACTGTATTAGGAACACAACTCATAACTAGCTCTGAAAATATAAACTAAAGTCACCAATCAGTTTTAAAACATCTTACTTTGGATAAACCCTTGGCACCTGCACCCTCGTGCAGTATTCAACGCGTCAAGATAGAAACCAATTTGAGCCTTGAAGGCCGTTCATCATCCTGTTGTGATCTCTCACTCGAGCTGCAGTTACTCCCTGTTGATCTGTTTGTTAATAAAGCTCGGTTTGGGTCTTTATCTTTAGTAAAACTAAACACATCTCAGCCCCATTTTAGTTGATTTACCTGTTCACAGCTGACAACACTAGAAACATTTCCTGCTGCGAACAGAACTTTTATCACGGCAAGGATCAGCCCAGTTAAAATAAATAAATCTGTTCAATCACAGCAGAGCTCCCCGTCAGTGTTGACAGACTCGCGCTGCACTTCTTCCGTTTCAAAGGCGGCATGCATTGCACTTCATCCAGTGTGACCAGCTGCTGCAGAAACAGCGGTTGTTGAACACAACTGCACCTGAACCCGACCACTGAACCAGTCTGCATGCAGTTTTTCCCCCCTCATTCATAAAACGCTCGAATCGGGGACATTTTTGTGGACAGGTCATCCAAAACTTGGACTGTCCCCCGAAAATCGGGGACGTCTGGTCACCCTAGCCTCTGGCCCCCGGAATGTATTGACTATGGCCGCTGGAGTTTCTAAAGCCACATCTATGGAATAACCAGGGTCTGCTTCTCAGCATGTGTACACGTCACTGAGCGAGGAAAATCGATTAGAAACGTGAACGGGTCGGTGCTGAACTGGGGGCTTAGCCTTAGCAATGGGAGCTAGTCTCTGTGGTTCCGCACTGTCAAAAGGGACCTGGCTAGCTACTGGTTTTTCTACAGCGCGGAGCCGAGCTTCCAGTTCAGACAGCCTCTCCTTCAAAGCTGTCATAAGACTACATTTGTTTCAAGTTGTCTTGAAGAAATGAGTCAATGGTCAAACCTCAGATTCAGAAGGAACAATGAAGGTTCTGTCCTGGCCGTGGAACACTGGACCAGCTGGAAAGACTACGTCTCTCTGTTGGCTTGGGGACACCTTAGAGTCCTCCCAGAAGATCTGGAAGAGGTGGCTGTGGAAACATGTCTGGACCTCCCTGCTCAAGCTGCTGCCCCGTGACTTCATGTTGGAACAAGCAGAAGATGATGGATGGACAAATGATGTTAAAGATTTGATGAATGGATCTTCAATTGAAATCAGTCGTAGCAGAGAGTCATTAACGTTTTAAAATAGGAACAGAAAAGCTCTGGATCTTGTATTAGATTGTTCATAACCTTTTCTGGAGTTGACCAAAACGGCTACAACTTTTAATTTTCAACTTGAACTTGTTCAATTCTGGAATGAAAGGTAGCCAGCCTGAAGAAAACCTGGGACTTCCATTCATTACAGTTTTATTTATTTATTTGTTGGCATCCCAATCTACACTGGATTTATTGGAATTTTTGCATTTTACATTTGGAAAAAAAAAAAGAAAATAAATTGTCCTGTCTAAATTTGAGGTTAAGCTAAAAGGCCCAGGAGCTTGACGATCTTTGACTTGGCTCTTCTGTCAGTGTGTCAGAGAAAATGTGTGGCATGGTGTCAAAAACGAGAAAAACAAGTCTTACTCATCTGATATAAAGTGTTAAGTGATAATCATCAGTCATAAACACACCCTATAAAACATTTACATGTCAATCAAGAAGAATAAAAACATTTAAACATCACTCAGCAGCCAAAGCAGAGCTGGATAAAAGGCCCGGTTGTTTGTTCCTCTGGACTTTGAGCTTCACTTGCTGGTAGTTTTCCACATAAAATACATGACACCATTTGGAAAAACATTTAGATGCAAAAAGTGCACAAAAATAAGTAGGGCCTGTAGATTTATTTAATGGTGTTCTGTTCTTTACACTGAAGATTTACTTGCAATCCAAAATAAAAATAAGGAAAAGCTCAAGTTTTGTGACGTAAAATTAACATAAAAGTTTTATTGAAATATGCAATTTGTTACAAAATATCTCAATATCTTAAAGAGAGAAAGGCCATGCTCAGCACACATACTTCAGCATAGACAGAGCATTCACAACACAAACATTGTTCGATTGATAAAACAGCTGCACTAAACCAAATGTTGAATATTAGCTAATGATGTTTCACACTGGTATGTTGAGTTTTGATAAAAGTTGTTTTCAAGGGCTGAAAAACAAAAACTAGAGAACCAACAAAGTCCATGCACAATAATCCAGGTATACAATCCAACAATTTTCAGTCAGGTCATCTGGACAGTTTCAGAGTTGAAACTGTCCAGATGACCTGTCTGAAAATTGTTGAAAAACTAGAGAAATTGTGTTTCCTGTGAAAATGCTGTGTGAGTGCTTATTTCAAAAGAACTTGTTGAAAAACAGCTGAAATGTAGCTGAAATAGAAGAACAAGCATAAATTAGCAGAAGAAAGTAACATATTTTCTGAATTAGACTAAATAAGCAGAAATTAGCACAACAACTAGGAAATTAACTAAAAAAAGCCAAAATTAGGAAAAAACAAACAAAAAACAATAGCTGAAAAGACAAACAGAAGCTTAAATTACCAGAAGGTAGCGGAAAGAACTGAAGTGAGCTTAAAAAAAAAGCTAAATTAGTTGAAAAAGCTCAAATTAGCACAAAAAAAAAGCTAAATATTAGCTGAAAGGGCAGAAAAAGCTGAAACTAGCAGAAAAAAAACTGAAAGGAGAATAAAGAACTTAAATAGGCTGAAAGTTGCTGAAATTAACATGAAAAACTAGACTTTATCTGAAAATGGCTGAAATTTACTTTAAAATTATAGCTGAAAGGATAAGAAAAAGCTTAAATTAGCAGAAGAAAGCAGAAAGAACACATGTTGGTCCAGTCAGGTTGAAAGAAGGCACAAAAAGTGGAAATTGTCTGAAAAAAGCTGAAATTGGCAAAAAAAATATAAAAATAAAAAAATAAACAATAACAACAACGGAAAGAAGCTGAAATTAAATGAAGAAAGTGAAGAGAGCTCATTTTTGCTGAATTAGGCCGACAAAAGTTGAAATGAGGGCCAAATATGTGGTATTAGCTGAAAAACAGCTACATAGAAGCTTAAATAGCAGAAAATCATTAAACTTGCACAAATAAGCTGAAAGGAGCATAACAAGTTGAAATTAGCAGAAAGAAGTTAGAAGAATCACAAAAATGTGCAGAAATAATTTAAAAAAAGCGCACAAACATCTGAAGGTAGCTGATTTTTTTTTTATTATTATTTGCAAAAAGAAGCTGAAGCAGACCAAAATGTAAAAGGAGCAGTAAAAAGTTGTAAACAGATCTAAAGATTTGAAGGAGATTAAATGAGCTCAATTCATTTCCTATGAGAAAAAAAAAATGGCAGAAAAGGCCAAATATTTCAAAAAGCTAAAGTTGCACCTACTCCAAAAGTCATTGCAGGATCATCCTGAAAGAGCTGAACATTTTGACTTATAATTTGTTGAAATAGCACAAAAAAATTGTAGAATGAGAAAGATGCTGAAAAACGTATGGAAGAAAAATGGATCACAATAAACTTCATAAACATTCACACAATAAATGGGCTTGTGTTTGGCTGAACGTTGGACTGGAGGAAGACTTTTGCCCATTTCTTCAAACTCTGTGCTCACTGATTGATAAGGTATTGATAACAATCCAACAGAACCTCACTTTAGAAATGACCACCACTCCTTTAATATTGAATGTTGACCACATGAAGCACACGTTATAGAAGATTATTATTGGTAAATATCAGCATCAAATCAGACGTCTACATTACATTTTAAATAGACTGATCTGGTGTCCAGAGATTCAGGATGAAAAGTGGAGACAGCCATCAGGCCGCTGGAACATCCCACTTCCTTTAAGCTCTTTGATTCCTCTGTTCCTGTGTTTCAACCTCAAAGCCTTCGTTGCAGTAGGGGTTCGGCTCAGCTGGAGTTGGTGACTTTCTGATTCTTGAGCGGATCAGTCTGTAGAGAGCCACCAGAGGGATGGAAATCACAGGCAGCACACAGAGGAGTACGATTATGGCAAACACCCACTCTGGATAGGGCTTCAACTCAGTTTGAGGGAATAGTTCCTAAAAAGAAAACAAAGTGAACCATTAAAATATATTTATTTCCTTATTTAGTAAAGAGTTAATTTCTTACATAAACACAAGTGGATGAGATGACTCAGATAGCATTGCTCTTTACAGCAAATGTAAACTAACTGCATCATGAACCTTTGTACACGTCACTTTATGTGTTGGTAAATGTCAGGGGTCATTTGGTCAAGGTTCATGGATGTTTTTAATTATTATGGCTGAGAATCAAATTTCATGCTCAATCATCCAGGTACAAAATCCAATAATGTTCAGTCAGGTCATCTGGACAGTCCACTAAAGGAGTGTACTGCTTAGTGGGGAAAACAGTTTACTTGGGACTCCTCAGACTGATGAAGCCCTCCGGATAGAGGGCGAATCGTCTTTCCACAAAAAAGAATATATCCAGATGACCTGATTGACCTTTATTGTATATTTGGAATAATTACACATATTTTTGTAAATCATAGTTATGTCTAAATGATAACTCCAAATGTGCAAAATATGAAAAAGCGCCTGCAAAACCATTAATGAATCACAGAAAAGGTTTTAGGTGCCTTTTAGCTGTTATCTGCCATGTATAAACTTGAAACACCATTCCTGGAGGGCTGCTTTAGAAAAGCTCTTCCACGTTAATCTCGAGTTCCCTCCTGAGCCAGAGAGGAAAAGACAACCCCGCTTGGGTCTCAGGAGTAGCCATTCTGATAAATCCACTTCAGTGTGTTAATGGGTCATAAAGATCAGCTGGATCTGCTTCATACTAGCCGAATGAAACAACATCTCGTTTGAGTCGCTGAAGCCATGCGACTCCAGCTGCTTCGTCTCTCAGCTGTAACGTGAACTGACAGGAATGTGCAGCAGTGCTGATGCTGGCATGAACTGCAGCCCGTCTTTCATCAGCAACAATCTCATTACCCAGAAACCTCTTGAGCTGAGCTGAGAAGCACAAAGGGCACCTGTTGGCAGAAACAGTCCAGCCAGGGGAGCTTAAAGGTCCGATCTGGACTGATACAGACTTGAAGAAACACAAAAGCCTCACCAGCCAACATGGTAGGATCCCGATGTGTCAGAAAGCACGGGGTGAATTAAGCCACTTGAGCTGCAGCTGGGTTTGTGTCAGAGGAAATTCCCTTGGTGGAGCATGAGATCCTCATCACTTAGCACAGTGGGATGTTGCGTTCAAGGCCAAGTCTCCCTTAAGAGCTCCAGCCATTAGCAGTCTGTGATTCAAAGGTTTACCAGCACCCCCTGACAGCTGCTCAGTGAAGGGTCACTTCCTCAAAGCTCTCCTTTACAAAGCAGAGATTTTTCCTCGCATGAAAATAAGCAACATGATTCTTCCACAACCAATTCAGAACGATATTGACTCAAGACATTGCGACTACTCTTTCTGATGACTCAGCATTGCTTATGACTCCCTACACAGCTGCTGGCTTCATAAAACGTCCATTTTCCTTGGTTGCCAGGGACCACACAAGAAAAAACGGGTCTCTTCCTGCCCGTCTTTCAGCTTAATGAATAGCTACAGATGCAACCGTGAAGAGAAATTAAGAGCGCTTCTTTGAAAATCTGTTTGATCAGACAGAAACGGACAGCTGATGAAGCCACCGAGTCAAACAGGGCCACTATCACGTTTGAGGGGTGAAGCGGCGGCACCATCTCGCCCTCCTTTTACACAACGTCATGCCAGCTGCTGCCGCTCTGCAGAGTGGAAGGTCCTCCCGCCAGCTGAGTGTCATAAATTCAAGACAAAGAATGGGAAAGACTTACGAGCCACTCAACAGGTGCAGACCCATCATGAATGGTCACCTTTTTTAATCTTTTGTGGCAGGAAAGAAAACGAGGGGTTCACAGAGATGCTCATAATGGCACTGATTAAACATCGGGAACCAAACTTATTGAATCTAGACTCATTTTAGCGCAAGTTCAAATATCTTTATCATCCCCAAGGGGCAGTTTGCTTCACAGTCAGAAGGCATGTAAAACATCCATACTAGACATTGAGACATTAAAGTAACAGTACAGAGATCATCACTGTTCGTTGAGAAGCCTGATCGCTAAAGGGATGAATGAGTTTTACATCTGGGCAGCAGATACCTGCGTCCAAGAAGGAAGCAACCTGAACTCACCATGGAGTGGATGATCAGGATCTGCCAGAATCAGCCTGGACTTGTTCACTGACCTCGTCTTGTGTAGGTCGCTGAGGTTCTGTAGGGCTGTGCCAGCAGTTTTGCTGCACATCCTGCCAATCCCCGAGAGTTTGTTCCTGTTTTTGCATGTCAACAATCCAAACTTAACAGATGGTGAAAGTTAAGTGACTCAGTAAAACATGAATAAAACATTCTCATAAAAGTAGAATCAGCATTAAACCCACAGAGCATTAGGAGTTTCACAAGCGTATACATCTGAATTAAGACACCAACACAGGCTAAAGCCATCGCGAGTGAAACCATAGTTAAGAGGTTCACATCCGTTAGCTGCATTTCTCATCTTCCTCAAAATGAAAGACCCGACACATGAGCTGCATCACATGAAAGGGAAACGGTGACCACGGTTGTATATTTCACCGTGGACCCGAGGACATGAATAATGCATGAAAGCTTATTTTGTTGCTGTGGATTTCCAAACATACATCTTATAACTGATCAGCACTATAATTCCTCTCTACTTGACAAGTCGACTCTCGCGTCAAATAAATATGCACGCTCTGAGATATGAGCTTGCTTTGTGATTTGTCTACAACGTTAAAATGATAAAGATGTATGTGTAAACAGTGGGCTTTCTTCAAGGTGACACCCCAAACTGAATTTATCTCTTAGGTATCAAACACAAACTCTGAGACGTGACTTTGTAGAGAAATCATGTGATCTGTTTGTGTTCACTTCAGTTACACAGAAACTACTGCTGCAACATTATCTACTCCCCCACTGTTAGGGCTTTCCAGATAATTATCCTGCCCGAACTCAAAACACAAGCCTCTTGTCAGCTCTTTCACTATCTTTGCTACCCAGATGTGGAGTCCCACCTTACACAGTCACGATGACCGCTACACTTATGGGAGATGAGAGAGATCTGAGATTTTACACGACTTTATTCAAATCATGACCCAAAAAATAGCATAAATAGAATATTATTGTTTTTATTCGTATTTAAATATAATTGAACTGATATGTAAATCCTAGATTGTTGTCTTTAATATAACAGCTTTTCTTCACAAAGATAAAAAAAAGGCTTTCATGAGAACAAAAAAGTTAGTTAATACACCTCATTTCTTCAAACTGAGGTTGTTCAAGAAGCTATCTAAAACTAGAGAAATTGCATCTCCTGCGAAAATGTGAATGCATTTGGCTGAAGAACTTGCAGCTGAAATGTAGCCGAAATGGAAAAACAAGCCTAAACTAGCAGAGGAAAGAACACACATTTGCTGAATTAAATTTAAATAATCAGAAATCATCACAAAAATTAGGAAATTAGCTAAAAAATATTAAATTTAGCAATGACAAAAAATAAGAAAATAGCAGAAAGATAGCTGAAAAGGTACAAAGAAGTTTAAGCTACCCATAACGAGTGGAAATCACTGAAATGAGCTAAAAAAAAAAAAAAGTGGAATTAGCTGAAAAGCTAAAATTAGCACCAAAAGAGCTGAAAGAGAAGAAAAAAGCTGAAAAGAGCAAAACAAGGTGAAATTAGCAAAAAGAAGTTAATAAGGCTGAAAGTAGCAGTTACATGAAAAAACTGTAGATTTATAAGAACAGCTGAAATTAGCTAAAAATGCTATAAAAAGGTAGCTGCAAAGATAGAACAAGTTTAAATTAGCAGAAGAAAGCAGAAAGAAGTGAGCACGAAAAAGTGGAAATTAACTGAAAAAAGCTGAAATTAGCACGCCTGTGGCC
>JARVGQ010014875.1:0-16816 GCA_031762355.1 Hypsolebias martinsi | reverse complement strand
ATATATATATATATATATATTTATTTATTTATTTATTTATTTATACTAATCTTAAATTACAACAGAAACAGGAGATACACAACCAGTAAGTAATAAGGGGGCTTCAATGCTTGTGAGTTGTCACCCTTATTCAAAAAGATATAAATGTGTTTATATGTGTTGTTCAAGTCAAACGCGCAGATGTGATGCAGTGTTTTGCGCACGTCCTGCGGTAGACTCAAGTTAAGTGGAGCCACAGATGAAAAATTCTTGAAATGTTGCTCAACCAAAGACTGATGCTAATATTTTTTAGAAACACTTGAAACCCAGCTTCACTTACTGAATATTTTAATCCGTACTTCTTCACAGAGCAAAGTTCACTCAGTAGTTCATGTAAATACCGTATTTTCCGGTGAATAAGTCGCAGATTTTTTGCATAGATTTGCCAGTCCTGTGACTTATACGCCAAAGCGACTTACACACCTTTTTTTCATATTCATAACACAATTTTTGACTGATGCTTTAAATGCTCATTCATACTGACATGAACCAGATTTAACATTACCATTTGTAGATGCTAGAGGTGCGAGAGGCCCCTCAAGGCTTTTGACAACTACCAGTAGACGTATATGTTGTTCCTGTACCGTTACCCTCGCCCCCCAACAACTACTGACCATTAAAGTGCATTTATTAAGGATAAAGGTAAACTGAGAAACACCTTTGCTATAATTTTGAGCAAACAAATAATTGTTTTTAGGGGTTAATCTTGTTAAATTTCAAAGAAATGCAACAGCTAGTCCTCCCGTGTCTGCTCCCGCAGCCGCCAATTGATTTTTGGCACTTCACAGGCCCATGTTTCCCGGGGATCAGCGGTGATGCATAATAAACGCAACTTATACTTCGAAGCGACTTATACATTTTGTTTGTTTGTTTGTTTGTTTTCCTCTTCATTATGCTTTTTTGACTGATGCGAATTTTGCTCTGGAGCGACTTCACAATGAAAAGTACATTGCTTGGATCAGATCTGCTGTGGCACCACTATTCATTCAATCTTTATTTAAACAGGTTAGTCTCATTGCGTCACGAGGACTCATTTACAAGAGAGACTTGCTTTAGACAATAACATGTAGACTATAACATGAACTTGCAAGAGAAATGGAGCAACGGTTTGGTTTGCAGTCAACTAGAAGCGAACAGCTCCTGTGGACTCATATCAGCAAGGAGGAAAACAAACTGCAGCTCTTCTCACTCATAACCCCTCACAGATGAGCTGCAGATCAAACCAACCAGACTTTTCACAGAAATACTAATGCAGACTTCAAAACCCGCCTCCTGAAACTCTCTGTGTAGTTGCCGTGTGTTCTGCAGCTTGAACATGTAGGATAGAACATCTGGTTCAACAGGCCACAGTCTTACTTCAGCTGGTTAAATGAGTCACTTGGTGTTTCCCTGCAGAGTTTCCTGGTGCTGCGGGATCCTGTGACGTCTCAGCCCAGCCTGCTGTGTGTGTCTGCAGGGGAGCAGAATGAAGAAATCCTTCAGCACAAGATCCAGTGCTGGGGAGCAGGTATCCACTGATCTGTTTCTGCCTCATCCAGCTGGCTGGGTCTGACCTTTCGTGAAATCATTACTTCTGCTAAGCAACGTTTAAGTGAGCTGTGATGAGTCAGGAATGCACGTCTTCTACTGTTGCACCTTCCTGTTCACACGAGAGCAGATCAAAACTTTCTCCAGGTCGTTCTCATGGAGAAATGTCTTTTTACAGAGTGAATGAGCTCAACACCAGCCTCAAGTACTCATACTTGTACTCATCAAAACTCCCCAATACTTGAAACCGATACACTTTTTATGCTTGGTGATGTAATTTCCTCTTCCACGTTGCAAGTAACCGAAGACTAAATATGTTAAATGTGTGTAGTTTAGAGATATTTTCAGATAAGCACAAGTAACGTTGACAGCACTGTTTCCCAAGTTCTTAATAACAAAGGTGTTTTGTGTAATGTTTAAGTACCAACTCGTTGGCTACTCAGTATTTGTACTAAATATTGACAAGTACTCAAACTGAAATACTTGTACTTGTAGTCAGTCTGCAAAAAAAAAAAAAAAAAAAAAATCAAGTATCTGGATATCCCTACTTTAAAGCATAAAACACTGAACAGAAAAAGCTTATTGAAGCTGTATGACCCTTATTCACAGACTTAAAAACCACAGTCTGCATATATTTATTAGTTTATTTTCTAAACCACAACTAAATACTGTTTATCCCTACAAAAGTTTCTGGGTTTGATTCCCAGAATTAAAATACAAAACGGTAAAATACATCTATATTTCACCCACTGGTTCCCACTGCACATCAAACTTCAACAACCTCTGTAAATTGTTAGTTTTTTTTTTTTTTTTTGGTTTGAAATAAAATCAACAAATCCAGTGTTTTAAGTGTATTATATCTGTATAATTATTAAGACTATTTGTACATTCACAGTGTAGCATGTGGCATCAGAATAATATACACTGAGATTTCTCAATCGGTATTCCTCTATCTTTGTAACACCTACAGGTTTATTGTTTCTAAATAGCTATACACGATTTTCAGCAGATTTTACCATTTCTTTTTCATTCATTCAACCTTTATTTAGACATATAAATCACACTGAGCCAAGAAGACTCATTTACAAGTGAGATTTGTTAAGACAGACACAAAGTTGTGAAACTGGACACATTAAGAATTGGAGGCAAAAAATATCCTATTAAATGCTTTCTTCTTGCCTGAGAAGAAAAACTTTAATATGAACAAAAAAAACAAAAAGCACCTTGCACAAACAAGCACATAGTAACGTAGACATTCTCCAGAGGGGGTGAGGCGACAAGAGCGGTGAGCAATGTCCATAGATGCTCTGGAGGGCACTGTAAGAGTTCTGATAAGGATGGAATAATCAGCCAGTTCTCTCATGTGAGATCTGTAAACATTCTCAAATGATGTCGGGGAATGGCCAAGGACAACACCCATGGGAATCCAAGGGTCCTGAAATGATGACACAATGTTTATTAAGCTGGTTTACTATGGGAATCAATTGGAAATTCCTCGATGGGAGGGAGGAGGGGCAGACCGTCAGATTACATGTTCTCCAGGCAATTCAGATAAGGTGGACTTCAAGGCCAGCCAGGGGAGCCAAAATCAGATAAACACACAGCTGTTTTGGGGACAGGCAGAACTTAATGACTTATACCTTGAGTCTGTGTTGGTCCACTCAAGTTCCAAAATGTCCTCATTATGTGGCCACACCAAAAGAACGTGCCTGAGTAAAATCCCCAAAATCTGACAGCGGCTTCGGATGTTGTCAGTCCATTAAATGGACGTTATTAGTTGTTATCATCCCCATATGTAGCGGTCAGACTGTCCCTCCTGTACCTCCTAACGGGTGTAAAAGTACATTATTATCGTTATTTTCGCTGATAACAGGCAGCGTGTGACGTGTGCAAACCAGGAAGTGGGGTTTTTTTTTTGGCTTATGTAACCCGTTTCCTAAACCTAACCTTGTACCTGTCCCAGAGGACCAAACCTAAACTTAACCCTCTTACCGTTGTGCCTAAACCTAACCAAGACCCGAAACCTAACATGAGACCCTTTACTCTAAACCTAACCATTCAAAGCTATAATGAGCGCTAAGCTGACAACGTAACTTTAAACGTAGTAGGAGGTAGAGGAGGGGCATTCTGACCGCTACTTAAGGAGCTGATAATAACTAATAATGGCCATTTAATGGTTGATAACGTTCGAAGCGGGTGCAGCTGATTTAATCATTTAGTTATGCTCTGTTCTGAAATTCTTGATACATCCTCTTGATGTCCTCTATCACTGTTCAAGCTAGATCCACATTTATCCACCTCATCTGTATTTCTAATCAAACCACTTGTTAGCACTCATCATTTGTCCCAGTTTACACACACATTTCCCCTTTTTTATCACACCATCCTGTCAGGACTGTGTCTAACTGGGCTTGGACTTTTGGTGACAAATTGCAAATGGTTTTGGCAAAGAAATTTCCAAAATGTTGTGAAACAATCATGAGGGTCCTAAATTTCCTGTCTTGTATTGCAGCCTTTTCATTGTACTGTGGCTTGAAGCTGTGATGGACTTGCATCCTGTCCAGGGTCTTGCCAATCTCTCACACAGTGACTGCCGGATATGGGCATCAGTAACCCTCATGACCCGAAAGGGAAGAAGCGAGTAAAGATAATGGATGGATGGTTGAATTGCACCACCTAGATTTCTGGACATGAACAAAAATTAGCAATTCAACTTTTCTCCCAAAAATAATCATGGATTCATTGCGTGTATCTGGAACCTTTCTCAAATCCTTCATGGTTTAGTTTTAGGGAGCCAGTGAAAATTTAAAACAACTTTGGGTGAAATTAAAATGTGACTGATTGGAGACATAAAAGAAAAGCTGTCATTTCCTGTGTTCTGAGAGTATGACAGAATTTAGAAAAAGTGAATAAATTGTAAATGCAAGAAGACACACTCAAGACACTTTGCGGCTAAACTGCGACAAAATACTTTGAAAAACATTTGCGTGATGTGTGCTCAAACTTTTATAAATTTTGTGTGATTCTAGCAGGTACAGTTCAATGATGGTAAGTTAAAATTATGTTTCAGCATGAATCACAAATTAGAATTTGAACCTCATATCAGATCGTAGGAAGTCCTGTATGGTACCACAGTAGATCCAACAGTCCTGTATGGCTGGTTGGCAATTTGAGAAGAGCTTGAAAAACACCAGTCTGATTGCCATGTCAGCCATGTTCATTTAGTCTTACCAATTTCAGCTAAACACAACTGAATAAATCTTCTTTTGGAGGTCTAACGAACTTCACCTCAAGTCCAGATTTAGTCAAACTTTAGCATAGATCCATCCATCCTGTTCTGGCTTGAGGAATCCAGATTTGTACGAGACAAGACACAGAGTAGAAAAGAACAGTGTTTATTATTTACAGTGCTCAATATTTACAAATGATTTGCTGGAGCCCTAAGGAAGAAGGAGAGGGTCAGGTGGGTCTGGTTGAAGGAGAAGACTGTTAGTGATACAGTTGTTTTCTCTTACAGGGTTTGACATGGTGGCGAGACATAGAGCCAAATCCAAAACAGGACTCCAGAGATGAAGAACAAGGCAGATCAGGCAAGTGGCTGGAGGGCAAGGCACGAGGAATGAGGAACAGGAGTGAGGGAGAACCAGGACTAGACTGGATGCAAGGAGGCAGGATAACTGAGGACACAAGGATAATGTAGTTCAAAATACTCAGTGATACTAGCCAGAGGCATAAACACCATGAAAGGTTAAATGTGCCAGAGGAGAATAGCACGCGACTGCAGCCTTATGTGTTGGATCTAATCAAGTAGATGGTCGACAGCTGGTGGTAATGAGCAGCCATCTTGGAGCAGACAGCTGCAGCCAGTGGTACTCCATTCATTACCTTTTATCCGCTTCTTCCTTTTTAGGTTGCGGGAGTGACTGGTGCCCTTGTTTAGCCATCACTGTGCGAGAGGCGAGGTACACCCTAGACAGGGCGCAAGTCCATCACAGGGCCACATAGAGACAAACAACCATTCACTCTCTCACTCACACCTAGAGACAATTTAGAGTCATCTGTTAGCCTAACATGCATGTTTTTGGCCTGTGGGAGGAAACCGGAGTACCCAAAGAAAACCCGCTCATGCACGGAGAGAACGTGAAAACTCCACCCAGAAAGGCCCCCGGACCGGGATTTGAACCAGGCTAACCTGCTCGCTGAGAGGCAGCAGCTCCACCAGTTGTTCCACCGTGCTGCCCACTTTAGCATAAATGTCCACAAATATTTTACGGGTTGTTTAGATGGTTTCCAAACACAAAATGCTCAGCTGAAGTCTCTATTCATAGACTTGTGATTACCATGTTCTCCAAAAGCGACAGATTTTCAGCATGAGGTTCACGGGTTGTTAAGCATTGCTGTCATGGTTAAATGTAGCACTGGAAACGAATCACAGCCTCCTGCACCAGAAGTTCACCTTTTGTTGACCCATCCAGTCACCGACTGTCAAGTGTATTTGCTCCACGTTGCGCCACTGAAGCATTAAAGCTTCACCCTGCTCGACTTCACTGCCAGGTAATGAGCTAATTACTGCAGGCATCTTGTGAGCGACATTCTTCTAGATTAGATATATTATTAGTGCTTCATTTAATAGACGCAGTGGGGTGATAACTAGCCCTGTAAATATAAAAAACCCAGGGAAATTAATGCAAATGTAAATGTCAAAGTAGATCAGTGTATCCAGCATGTACACAATTGTCTTCAGACAGTTTTGACATTTTTAAGTATGAACTCTGCAGTATTTCTGAGGAGCGTTAAGTCAAGGCTTTTCTACAGAGGGAAAGTTTTTCTTGGACTGGTTCTGGGACAAGAGCATAGTTTACAGATCATGAAGCAAAAACTTTAAACATGTACAATTATTCTCTTTCAAACAAAAATAAATACATAAATAAAACACTTTGAAGGAATATTTAGAACACTTGCATTAATTTTCACGAGTACAGTATTTAAATGTTTGTGACCAAAACAATTTTTACTGTATTGTAGTTTCCATGCAAGCATTTTGGTCTTATCAGCTGGAATAACATAAATAAATATATAAAATTTTCAATGTGATGTCTTTATTTCAATGTATTGGCCTGCTTTATGTTTTACTTTGGGGACAGCTTCCAATACTAACACCAACAATGCACCAGGCGAGGAAATCTTTTATGAAACTGAAATCTGCTGGTCTATTAAGCATTTTGGAAATAAGTGGTAAAACATAAATTTAGCAATAAAAACACTTCTTTATTTATGCTCTTTAAATAATAGAATTACGGTATATTGTAAATGAGTCCTCAAGGCTCAATGGGATTAACCTGCCTAAATAAAGGTTAGATGAAAAAAAAAAAAAAAAATATATATATATATATATATCTATATATATATATATATTGTGCTTGCCAATATAAAAAATATCATGATGAAATAAAAAAAAAAAAAGATTATTTCTGCATGCACTCTCACACACACAGCGTATTTATTTAAATTAACAAAACAAGAACGCCAAACTGGTTGGTGCTTAATTTGTGACAGTAGCTTTTAGCTAATTTATTCTGCTTTACTCAACCTGTAATGCATAATGATGTAGAAATAAGTGGTTCATAATAAACTTGATCCTCTTATTTAGCCATGACTGCTCATTTCTGTTTATTTTTGACAATGTCCTCATTTTTTCCCCACAAGAAAGTCAAACATTAAAAAAAAAATGGCCTCATACAGTGTTTTGATGCCCCCTTTTTATAACTCACTGAGTCCACACACAGTTTATATTAATTGACAGGAGAAGTTTGTTAAAGTGACAGCTCAGTTTTAATTAAGTGGGGATCAGTGAATAGATAGTAAATCATTTTGAATGACCTCAGTTTGGACAAACTGTTTTATTATGACCAAACTGACGAGCTAATGGCTAGTCCAAGTGTGGTCAGGACTAAAATGGATTGCTATTGTCTTAAGAAAACTCAAATCTCAAAACATTTGCTGCAGTAATTGCAAATGCTGTTTTAAAAACCTTTATATGTCATCATCTGTGTCTTCTGTGTGTATTTTTTGTTTATATTTCTGTGATTCTGATATCTTACTTGTATTTCACTGTTCCCAGTGTTTTTCCCACTCATGTAGTTCAGCTCCTGCCTCACCTGATCGTCTTTAGCCGATTGCCATTGATAAGTGCGACTCCATTAGGCTCTGGTCTTATCCGTTCTTCTCAGATGTCGGTGATTTGCCACTGGGACTTACATCCGTGCTCTGATAGTGGGATCATCAATGCAAAGTGGGCAATATCGTAACAGGTCATTGTATTCAATTCAGTTCAATTCAGTTTATTTATATAATACCAAGTCACAACAGAAGTCATGTGGGGTGCGGGGGGTGCAAGGTGGGGTTTCCATGGGTCCTCCCCCGGAAAATCTGGAATAAAAGAGATGCCATTTCCTGCATTTTGGTGCATTTTAACAAGCTGCTAAACATCTGTAAACTTGATTAAATTGATTAAAAGCAGGTCTCTGTTGTAAATGACAAGGCTCAATGAGACTAACATCCTGTATAAATAAAGGTTGAATTGAAATGACTATTTTAGAGAGCAACAACAATTAACAAGTCTGTTTGTGAATGCAGCTTCATTCTGTGGATTATCCTAACCCCAACCCCCACCCACTCACACACACAAACAGTCCGACCTGAACTCTGCTGAATTCAGCCTGCACGTTGTTCTGCTCAAGTCTCAATCATTACTGCCTTTCAGGTGCTTATCCTCTGATGTCCAGCTTAGGACAATCCTTCCATTTATTTTAGATAAATTGTCTTTTTGACATTTTGAGCTCTGTTATTTTGACAAATTAGTGCCGTTGATTTGACACGTGATGTGAATATATGCCAAACATTTCACTCGTATTTTTATTATTTTTATTTTTTACTGTAAGCTTATTTATTATGTCTAAAATGTTATGCACTGTGGTGCAGGAGTTCACACACGGAAGTTGTGCACATCCTACAGAGCTGTCTGGAGACGCTGTGCGTAAAACAACCATTGTGCACAGCTGAAGGTGGATGAAGAAGCTCCCTGCGGGACATGCAGTCGTCGTCTCTGCAGGTAGGAGCGTGGTGCGGCCGGTGTTGTGCCAAAAAGTGATTCCCATTTCACCTGATTAGGTTTTGGCAGAATATCGCTTTTTGGCACAACAACTAAACATCCACTCCACAGAATGGGCAACGTCTCCTCTCGCTGTATTTTTTATGAATACTTAAAATAAAAATGCGCAATGACTTTGGACTTTTAGGGGCGAAGTTGGCAGATCCGATGAAAGAGTTGCCAGATCCAAGTGGTCAAAATGAGAGAGTTCCTGGATCTTGTTCCGGCAAGATCCGGCTCAAATTAACCGCTGTTTCTTGGTAAATGAACTAATTTCTTGTGGCGCTGTCCGTCAAAATGATGAGGAAGGGGAGGTTCAGATGTAGATTGCAGTGTTGCTGGGTGGGTCACCCAGTGATGTAGCTCTGCTGGCCAATCAGCCTTTTCGGATCAGTCATCTAACCCCAAACAAGGTGGTCCCATAAACTGGCTTGAGTGGGGGTGGGGACTAACAGTGGGCAGGCCACTAACTGGTGCTGTGTGGAACCGATGACTGAGAGACAGTGCAACATGCAGATCATACTGTGTTGCATTAAATCAGCTTACAGGATATTTCCAGTACCTTATCCTTAATCTTGCATATTCAATGGCGATACGTGCGACCCGGAAATATTACTGACAACTGAACTGACACTACGGATCGTGTTTCCGTAACAGATCGGAGAATGACAGTGACAAAGCACCAATTTTCTATCGTGTTATAATTTGTCTCTCAGTTTCCCTTTAAAGCACGTCCTTTTTCTCACATGTTGCCCACGCATTGTGCTGTCAAACTGTTATGACTGTTCTCCCTCAAGTTTCTCCCCCTTGTGAGTATTTTGCAGCCACATCTGCTTTTGTTTTCATTGCCCCCTGCGACCCAAAAAAGGAAGAAGATAATGGATGGGTAGATGGATGGATGGATGTTTCTAATAAATCAGTTTTGTTATTTGACCCCCTGAGCTTTTTTGAAGTTTTGATTGCACCTAGGTTCAATAATCAACAACCATGATAATGTATTGTTGTCAGTAGTTCTTTATTATCTATTTACATTGAATTTATGTGGTTACAAGTGCAAAAGGTGACAGCAGCAGCTAGCTGTGGCACTTTGCCTGTGTGATGATCTTTCTGTCAGTTTATTGTGTAATGTTAGTTTAGTAGTGGAATAAATGTTTATCTTCAAGCCCTGTCTTAAAGCAATAGTTTCTAACAACAGGTAAGAAATTAATTGTTCATAACCTTTTCACAGATCAAAATATCCGAACTATCCCTTTAGGCAAAGCACCCAGCAAATTTAGTCCAAAATTCACGTCATTATGAAAATTCTAACAGCCTTTAACATCCATAGTGTTCACTCTTATGAATGCCAATTAAATATCTTCAAAGACTTCTTTAATCCTAAACAGTAACTTGACCTTGAAGAGCTCAACATGAAATAAAATAAAATCAAAAGCATTTGTGGAGCAGCAAAAATGGCAAAGGCCATTTTCTCCGATTTGTTCAGCCGCGTTAACAGGTGGTGTTTTCTGTGTCAGAGATGAAAGGTGTGCGTGTCCCACCTCTGCAAGGACAATGTAACACCACGACATCCGGCTGACTAATCCAATGCAGTGGGTTTGGTTCACGTTGAGCCAGAACATTGCTGAATGCTGTGCTGTCACTCTGCTGCAGCTCCAACTGGATACATGGCCTCAGTCCACGCACAGCCAGCCAAAAACTCTGCTTATAGGGTATTTACATGAACACACCACCAGCATCATAAACATTCAGCTCGCGGGAGGAGATCTAATGACTTTCTCTCATTATTAATGACCTGTGCTTCAGCTTATTTATGAAAGGATACTTGTGTGTATGAGGCAGAAGATGAAGCCGCATGAGATTGAAGATGGTTTTCTATATAGTGATTCCAGCTTAATTAAAAGTTTTGTGAAGTCCAAATAGATTGCCTCTTTACACTTCCTCTCATGTACATGGAAGCTATTTGATTTCAATTTGGAATGCAAATTTTGATAATTTATTAAGTGAGTTGCTTTCCTTGAAGTTTGATTTTGCTGTGAGCCAACTTTTGAACATCAAATGTCAGCTTCTGCATTAGCTTGCATGACCAGGCAACTCATTTTTGGACTAAGAAGCGCTTCCGTTAATACAAAGTGTATCCGCCGCTGCAGTAACGAGCACTAAAAAGAGTAAAACATGGAACGTGGGAAAGCAGAACATGATGTAAGTCTTAGTATGGAGTCTTCATGTTGAACAAGGCATGTTAAAACAATTAAACCATATAAATGAAAATGGTGGTGAGACAAATACGATGTTTTTGTTACAAAAAACTTAAAGCTAATAGTTTTAGATGAAAAAAGACAGTCACAGCCATTTTGTTCAAACCTTTAAAACAAGAATATGCACAATTTCACAAAATACCACGAGACGTCACACTCTATGAATGTATTGAAAATGACTCTCAGTCACTACCTCGCCTTAGCTTAAAATCTGTAAAACCGACTGAATTATATTAATTTTTGGTGTTTTCTAACCTAATCTCACTGGCTGGGGTGATTTGAGTTGACTCCAAACGTGTATCAGTTGTAGTGGTACAATGGAAATTTATTTTCTAAAAGTTTATTCTAACCCATACAGTGTTTCATGAGATATTTTTTAACAAACAATTGACTACATTAAAATTAATTGCAACAAATGGCTAAATTCTAAACAAAAATCTTAAGACAATCTGTTACTGCTAAAAATATGTGTTAGACATCAATTTCAGCTACTAGCTGACAAAATTTTATATCAGTATGTAAAACTGACTGGGTTATAGTCATATTTTAGGTTTTAAGCTCAGCTGACTGTGGCAGCCATCTTGAATGAGACTGACTAAATGTATTCATGTGGAGAGTCTCTATGTTTTGCTGCTAACCCTGATCACTGCAGCTCTTGAGTGGTTGGGCGGAGTCAACCTTTCACACCTGTTCCAGATCCAGTACTGATGAGGACCACATGCTAACATTAAAGCCATGTGGTAACTCGGTGACCGCCCCGTTTACCTTTGTCTACCAAGGCTGTTCTAATCTTGTTCCTCGGTGTCTTCTCAAGCCATGGTTTGTTGGTGTCCTAGAGGTCTTCCTAGTTCTTTAAAATCCTTGTGAGATCCTCATTTGGAACCACCAGCTCTCTGGAACTATATGCTGCTACAGCCAACCACTGAAAGTACTGGATTAATCTGCTTCTTTACCACTGACGGCACAGATCAGGTAAGTTCGGGTCAGCTCAGATCAGCTTGTGTGTTGTCACGTTTCCGTTAATACACTTCTGGACCAGTTCTGTAGGCGGGGTCCAGAATCCAACTCATCTTACCACCTTGTGGCGGTAGTGCTCCCTTAAGCTATTTACCAGCCACCACTAAACATTAGAAGAAGAATACCCTGAAAGACACACAACCAACATGGAGGACGTCATTGTTTTACTGAACATTATGCTCAGTCTGTGGCTTTTTGTGAAACATCGAAGAGAACAGACCCTAAACCTTGACATTTTCCATTTTTGTATAGATTTTTTTTTACATAAAGATGTATTAAAATAGATATTCACTTTTATTATTTATAGATATGCCCAAGGTTCATGTTAAAATTGCAACACATCACACTGTGCTGTAATCTTTGAAACTGCTTTTACAATAAACTACAGACTTGAAAACCATTTGTTGAAAATTTATCCTTAACTGTTAAAGGCTTGTGTTTCATTAAATAAAAAATAAAAAACAAAACATAAAATTACTACGTCTGCAAACACCTTGGGGGGTCCTTCTAGAGGAGCTGGAAGAGGTGGCTGTTCCCTGGTAAAGCTGCTGCCACTGTGACCTGGAAGCGGAAGATAATGGATGGATGGATGGCCTCCACAGAGAAGGAGGACACCATCGAACACAGCTTGAGTGGTCAGTTTAGTTGAGCACATGCCTGTTTGCTTCAGATCAGCAGTAAAATCTCTGCAGGTTCAAATATAAGGTGCCTTTGTGCAACAAAATACTGTTCACTTTCACTTTCGACTCCTAAGAATCTCCATCCTTCGCTCCACACTGACAGTTGTTTTTACATCTGTAAGGAGAAATCATCAATCATATCTTCAAAGGAACTTTCTAGACAATTCTCTATGTATCATTGCTATCTCTCTGCAGACCCATCCAAAACATCTACGCCACTATAAAAAGAACTTCACTTTATGCGTGTGTTTGAAACCTCTGTCAGTTTGCCTACTCTGGGGTTTAAATTACTTAGTCATAACAGCTGTCACAAAGAAACCAGTGGATTTACGTCTACAAGTGAATGATCAAGATATGTCTTTGTATGGCTTTGTGAGTGCGTGTGTGAAACTGTGTATGAATTAGTGTTCAGGTACACTGCTGTGATTGGAGGAAGATCATGACGTCAGCTTCCATTCACTCTGCTTCCTAACCAGCCACAGCTGACCTGCTGTCACACGTTAACGCCGTATCAATTAAGTTAATAGTTTTGTGACAAGTATGTAGGGGTCAGCTACCACTTTATTTTAAGATTTTGAAGAATTTTTTTATTTTTTCAGGTCACAGAAAATAATAGTGGGGATAGTTGGCTTTGTTTGTTGTTTTGGCCTGGGCTCACCCTGAAGTTGGTAAGACTCCAAAAAGTCAGTAATGTCACTATTGTAAAGAAATCCACTGTTCTATCATACAATTGACTCTGTGGCTGATTGAGTGGTGCCAAAGGTGGAATTTGCCCATAATTAATTACATCCCGGCAGCTGTGTTTGTGCCAGGGTGTAACACAGTCCGAGGTATTTTGGTAACAGACAGGTAGGGTTGACTCCAGCACTTTTTGCCAGAATTTGAAAATCATTTTGAGTGGTGTATCGACTGGCCCACACACTGGATGCCCCACTCAGATCCAGCAGTGTTCACTCGCTTCAATCATAAAACTGATTAAAAAAAACAACAGGGTTGTTTTGATCCCAAGAGACAAATACAGTCTTAAAGTAATGAATAAAGTCAGTGAATGTGCTGAACCCGAGAAACTGTATATTACCCAGCAAATAAGCCTTGTGTAATTTATATTTATTTATATATTCTTACATGTCAAGAGTATAGCCAAGATCAGTAAGGAGTGAACCCTGTGGAAATGTGCTAGTTTTTTTTTTTGTTTGTTTTATGAGCTTTGATTTTTATTGTATTTTTTTTCCCATTGCTACATCAGCATGGGAGAAAATGCTAAACACACAATCTGAGACCATAGGCTATGATATGTTTTGATGCTTTTCAAGGTAACTTAGGTTCATTTCAGGAATTTCAAAACTGTGAAAAATGTTCACCTGAGTTTCTGCAATAGGCTTTTCTGGAAACCTACCTCTTTTTTTTCCATAGTGTGGGACTGATTTGTGTTTTTGTTATTTGAGTAGTCTTTTTGTGTTACTTTATGTAGATTTCTGGTGTTTCTGTATTCCCCTAGGTTTACAGAGAGACACTGGAAACATTGTTTGTATTTATACTTATTTGTGTCGCCTTTATATTCTATATTCTTTAGTGTGTTCCTTAGTTGTGCATTGTGCTGTTCTAGCATCTGTAGTGGGTTCCTCCCTTCTCCATGAGCTTTCCAGCTTCTAAGCAGTCCTGTTGCTTTGACAGCCCCTTTATTTTTTTTAAATAAATCAGTTCTTATTTTACCTTCAAGTCTTCCAAGTTCTATTTGAAACTTTGAATTTCAAAACCCCAGAAATCTCAACAGGTACAAAGCAAATATCTTTGGTATTTTTTCTGAGTGATGTGGTTACATTAGACTATCACAGAAAAGTGTCTTTATGAGAGATAGCTGATGCTTAAAATAGAAACTGGCTTCTCAAAAGTTTGTTCCTTGTAACTGGTTTTGATTGGAAACTAAAAAGAATAATTTTACTCTCTACCTTTTTACTATACTGACTTACATTGTGTCTAAATGTTCCTATTTAAAAACACAACCATTTTGTCAACCCTGCTGTCATTTGTCTTTGTTAGTTAAATATTCCAAGAGTCAGATGATGTTTTTTTTTCAATAAAGTCACAGAACAAAATCATTTGTGACTGCCACAGCTAATCAAGCTTTACAGACTCACTATTGACTACAACTTTGTTGGTTTTACAGATGAGCTGTGAGTCAGTGTGGTAGTAGCTGAGAGTCATCTTCATCACATACTTGAAGCACTAACCGATAATGAAAGATATTCGTTTAAAATAGGGCATGCAATGCCTCTTGCAATACTTTTAAGTGCATTTTTGAATCTCCTCTTCTGAAAGCCATTAACTTAAAGATGCTATTCAGTCTATAAAAAGAATAATTTAATTAAAATAATTGATTTGCTGCCTTTTGGTGGCCACATCTGTGGGACTCCCAGATGAAAAATAAACCTGTAGTCATCTTTAATTTACATGTAGATGCAGCCGATGAAGATGATGTTTCTCAGAGGGCTTGTAGGCATTCCTCTGGTCTCTATTAAATGGTCACTTTAACATCCCAGTGGATACGCTGATTATTGACCTGCGTTGCTTCAAATATTGCAGTAACAAATCCTTGCACAGAGGCTGCTCTCCAGAAATGAACTGCTGATTCAGAAGTTGTGGAACTGTACAGTCAGTGGATAAGGCCAGTTTGTCAATACTTATTGAGCTGCAGCATCACTGGATACAAACAGTGGCTGAACCTGTGAAGAACGGACTGCTAATCAGAACGCTCTTCAGTCACTGAAAGATGCAAAATGTTTATTGCATTTATACACTAGAATAAACAGATCGAAAGTTTTAGCCACTATAAGTGAGCATTTGATAAATGATGCCCCGTGTGCTTTTCTTGAAAATAAAAGTACACAAGTCAAACTTTCATGATTTTACTAAAAGTTCACAAGAGCAAAGTATGTTTGTTGAAGGTGGCAAAGTTGAGTAAACTCAACTTTTTACAAAACATTATAATTTCCCTAGGTGACAGACCAGACAAAGTGCAGCCCAAATACCCCTTATGATGATTAAAATTAATGGAACCAATGTTCTCTCGCCCAGACATGGGTCACCGGGGCCCCACTCTGGAGCCGGGCCTGGCGGTGGCGAGTACCTGGTGGCCAGGCTGGGAAGAACGAGTGGTGTTCTGTTGTTGGACTTCTGTTCTCATCATGGATTGTCCATGTCAAATACCATGTTCAAGCATAAGGGTATTCATATGTGCTCTTGGCACTAGAACACCTAGGTCGCAGTTCGATGATTGACTTTGTTGCCGTCTCATCTGAGCTGCAGGAGAGGGGCAGAGCTGTCCACTGACCACTACCTGGTGGTGAGTTGGCAGGCCCAAACATATTATGAGGGTCTGCTGGGGAACATCTGGCAGAGTATCCCGTGCAACAGAGCTTTAACTCCCACCTCCAGGAGAACTTTGAACACCTTCTGGGGGAGGTGGAGGACATTGAGCCTGAGTGGGCCATGTTCCGCACCTCTAATGTCAAGGCAGCTGACTGGAGCTGTGGCCGCAAGGTAGTCGGTGCCTGTTGTTCACAGCAGCCCGAGTCCCCAAAGTGCTGATTTGTGCAACTGTTCAAATGAACTAGTGAGTTAATCAAGTGAACCTATGAAGCAGCCTGACCTGATTATTAGAGCACAAACTTGATGCGAAGAGTTTAAGGGGGCAGAAAGGACCTAACGAACGTCATCAGGTTGCTTTAATGAACTTAAATAGTAGAAAGTAAGTCAGCATATCTCACCCTCAGTCTTTAACTAGCAGGTTTTGGGAATGCTTTTTAAATTAATTGTACCCAGTACAACAAAAAAATGTTAAAAAATTCACAACGTAACAGGCTAGAAGTTTAGTCAATAATAGGATACAATGAAGGTTCAAGGTTCTTTTTCATTTGCATCACATGTGGTACATGAGGTGGAATGAAACTGTGTACTCATGATCCCAGTTACACCCAAAAATATAAAGTACAAGAAACAGTATACATACCACATACCTTTGTATTTATAGAGCACTTAAAACAGCGACAAGGCCAACCAAAGTGCAGTACAAACAGAAAAAAACAGGCAACACATAAAGCAACATACAAAATGAAGTTAAATCAGAATACAGTATAGACAAAAAAAAG
>JARVGQ010013734.1:0-16910 GCA_031762355.1 Hypsolebias martinsi | reverse complement strand
CCATCAGTGTATGAATGTGATAAAGCACTGATTAGTCTCTTTAGAATGATTTGTTCAGTTAGCTTTGTAGAGAGCTAGCAGAGTGCTGTATGAATGTGCAAATGAGGACATAGATTGCTAAAGTGCTTTAAATATGTTGATACGATAGAAAGGAGCTATAAAAGTACAGTACATTTATATTCAACAAAGTGGGGCTACATACAATGACCATGGAGGACAACACTCCTGAAATGAACAGAAAGATAAAAAAAAAGTTAGCTCAACACTTCATAGAAAAGCCAACCTTTCGTTTTATGAATGCAGTGCATGTGCTTGACTAAATGGTGGTTTTGTGGATGTGTGAAAATTGAAATTTTTATTATCAGACCGTTCAACTGTCCAAATAACCACAATCAAAACAAAAATAAAAAAAAGCCATTAAAGCACAAAAACTACAATTGAATGAACAAAAGAACTGGAAATCTTGCCAGTGCTGCATGCAAATAGATACGGCTGTCAAAAGACATGCAACACTGAAGTCTTGTTTTTAAAATGTCATTTCTGGCAACAAAAAAAGGTGACCCTAAAAAATAAATAAATAAATAAATAAATAAAAAATAAAAAAAAACAGAGAGTGCAACTGTTTCATTTTTACGTTAAAGGAAATTAAATGTAAGAACAATATAACGATAAAGGAATAATAAACATTTGTTTTCTGAAGACATGAGGATGCAACAAGTACAAAACATATTCTAGAACCATTCCCAGGAGATGAAGAGGTCAAAGCATCGTATCAATAAAACATGCTGGCGATTCTATCATGCTGTGGGAATAATTTAATATCCCTAATGATATACTACATTTTATGCAATTGAATTATTTCTTACTTTGACAATAATCATTAATTTGACCTTAAGATAATATGTTATTTTTCCTATTTTCTCTCTTTGTGTGTGTGTGTGTGTGTGTGGTAATTTTCAGTCTCTAACTTGTCTTCAGCAGAGGCAGTGAGATACTTACCTTTGCCAAATATGTCTTTTTCAGTCCACATGCCAAAGATGTTTATTATTTACAAAACAAAAAGGCAAAAAACTAAAATTCTTTGTTGCCAATTGATCACCCAAATAACTAACTGTTACAGCATCATATTGATTTTGGCAAATTCCTTCACAAAAATGTTAATTGATGAAGAAAAACTATGCTTTAGTTTATTTATTACTTTTGTCATATTTGATGTTTTTTTTTTTATGTGTGTTCCTAAACATAATACTTTGGCATTTCATGTTCAAGTAGAGGAATGTTGGTGACATGTTTTTTTCAAGCAAACCCTGGAACGATAACAGCACATGTGTCGCCTCTTCTGCAGAATACACACCTGTGACGTCTCAGGCAGTCACTCAAGCATGTAAATACGAATGCAAACACGCGGAGTAAGCCAGCTATCCACACCAGCTCATTATGGTAACAATTACCAGGGAAATCAATTGGCTAAATTATAGACCAATAACTGAGGCCTCATTGTCTGAAGGGGAACACAGCAGCCTTCATCTATGTCCAATACATCAGAATGCATCATTTTGGGCTTGACCTGCTGCACCCACTGAGCTCCTCCTCTCTCTCCTCCACCTATAATACCTTCCTGTTTCCATTAACAGGTTGTGGAGGTCATGCTGTGCAAAGGTCAGGGGTTAAAGTTTGCGCTGTCACTTGGACTTAGACTGAAAATGGGTGCCGTGTGATTTTATCCACGGAAGAGCTCAGAGGTATGGTCCTACATAGCTTGGTGAGTTATGTCTCCACATCATTAACCTTCTTTACAGAGTGAATCATGTGCTTCACAACACCCGCATGTATACGTTTGCGTGTCTAAACAACAGTATAGATGCTGTTCGACCCAAACCAATTTCATTGTTCACCACTCAAAAGCAAACCAAGTTGAAGAAAACAGCTCTTTAAAGCATTCAAAAATAAAAATCCAGTGATAACGGGTGGAGTGGTGGCAAGGTTGTTACAAACTGGTAAAATCTATGAGTTGGCCTGTCTCTGGTTCTCTGATGGATGGTTACTAGCACCGATGCAGGCAGGAGCCACGGTACTTACCCAGAAATGTAAATCACAACTGCTCTGTTAGTGCCACAGCATGAACCAGTCACATCCCGGCTACTACAGTCTGCAAAAGTTGAATGGGCCTGCATCGCGGCATGCATTCCCAAACAGTGTCTCACCTGTGTTGCGGTGGCAACAGGGATGTTTTGGCTCCACCGGAACTTTTTCTTTGTGTTTCTCTGTTAACACGCCAGCTTTGAGAGATAGTTCTCTCCGAGGAGCTGCAACACGAGAGCACTTCTTAAGGTTCTGGTCCACAGGACAAGGTGTTAAACTTCATTAACTGACACGCATGATAAATGGTGCATTGTATAGGAAGAGTGTATAATTAGTTGCAGTTGCTTGGACGCACAGAGGACATTTGCCTACATTATACATCTCTGTACAGGTAGTCCTCGGGTTATGGCGCAGTTCCGTTCTCACAGCGGCGGCGTAAAACGAATTTGACGTTAGTCGGAACATACGTACAAACTGCACCATATATGCATGTACAGTACTGTATTACCAAGTACTTAGCCTATCCTAACACAGCACCCTACATAATTATCAAAAAACACACATTTGGGAGCCATAATGAAGGGAAAAAAAGAGTTAATTTCCTACTGGGATGCTGGTGAAGCAGGTTTCCTCCGTCCCTCCTCTGTATTCACCACTGCATTTACGTCATAAAACCGCCGTCCATAAAACAGCTACTTTTCCACAGCTGCTGCCTGTTTCTGCCGGTCCTGCTTGGTCCAACATGTTTAGTTTTGTTTTTTGAATGTCCAGAGGACCAGACTTAGATTTTTTAGAGAGTACAGTACATTATTTCTCCGCTGCTATGTTTACAACGTAAAACCGGAAACCGGAAACGGCGTAGCTCGGCTTTTCAAAATAAAATTTCATTTTTTTTTTTTTTTTTAATGGGAGGTGTGACGTAAGTGCGAAACGTGGCAACTCGAGACCGTCGTAACCCGAGGACTACCTGTACTCTGTTTGGGTAGTATTAAAAGGATACTTGCTTTTCTCAGTACTAGCAGGAGCCATTACAACTGGCTGTAACAATGGCATCTTAAATATCGGCGTCTCTCTGTCAACATTAATAAAAGAGACAAAAATATGCAGAAAACACAAAAACATTTTACATTTCCATATTTCCAAGTTATAATGTTATAAGAAGCAAATAAGAGGAGTGGTGAATAACAGAAATTAAAACACACAGAAAGAATAAAGGCCTACCTAGGGAGGAAAGAATTAAGGCTTATACCTTGCATCATCCCAGTAACAATAGGGAGAATGCCTTTCAGAGGAAGGTATAATCCCATTTCCACACGATAAAGAAGTCCTGAGCCAAAGCCTAAGGCTCCACCACCACACACTGATCTCACACTCTTACATCTCCTAACAGTCTCTCTGTTTTACATACACATGCCACATTTCCCCAAAATACACACATACACCCAGTGGCCAAGCCACACGCACCAAAGCCTCTCTCAAGTGCAAATACACACACATGCACACATAATACACAGTCTTCCTCTAAAGTAAGGATCACATGCAATCCATGTGGGAAAGCCACTCACACACAAATGCACACTTCCACAGACTTATCATGGCAGGGCTTCTGTCGATGCTTCGAGACGTTATCCATCTTCTAAGACTTAGTCAAACTAGAAAGAAGTTGGTTGGACACTAAAATGCTTTGGCCCCCTTTGGACCAGCATCATCATTGTATGTGTGGTTCTCTGATGCTCTGTCCAGTTTTATCACATGTCATGGTTGTGCTTGGAGATGTGTTGGGGGCTTGCCTGTGTTTATTTGTTTGATGGTGTTTTTGGTGTTCTGTCCAGGATTCCCATGTGTGTCTGGACATTTTGCCATTTTGTTTGAGGTATTCCAGTACAGGTATTCTTGTTAGAGGATCGTTGGACAATTGCTGTGTATTGTCTAACACTGTTGCATTTAACTCTGTGCTGATCCCCTTGTTTTCTCTTTTGGTTCATTTTTCTTTTAAAATGTGTTTTAAAGTTGTTTATTTAAAAAAGTATTCCACACAGTAATGACTTACAAATCAAAGATACACTACTTGGGTCTGCAGCATTTACTCAGCTATGATATGTACTCTGCCTTATATGAATTTATAAAGTATGCAGACAGTATTTGGGACATGGAATAGATCGTTTTGAAAAATTTTCATATGATCTGTAATAAAAAAAACACATTGCCTATTATGTACAAAGATAACTAAATAATGTCTAAGATTATGAGAAACCAGTTTAATTAAGAAGTTTCAGCCATACACCAAGGTACTTTGTAAAAGTTGAATCTAAATCATTAAATAATCACCATCTTTGTGTTAGATTTATTTATAAATCACATTTAAACACTGCTTGTACCATTAAATTAAAAATAAAAACACACATTCTCTATCACTGTCACAGCTAAGAAACAAGCAGCAGCTTCAGCTGCCAGAGACACTGACATTACGTTTTCTCACTTTGAAACAGTACAAATGTGGTTTAATGTAGAGACTTACCTGCTGCTGTTCCTTCATCCACACCGCGGTGAAGTTAGTTTACGACTCTGTCATGTTTATGGTTCATCAGCGTGGTTCTCCCGTGTCGTGTCGTCACTTTTCAAAGCTGCATGTTGCACAGTTTTTTAATCTTTGTGAAGCGTCAAGTGCTCCCACACTTTGGAGGACTTGGGTTAAACAGTTTTCTTGGCGTCGGTCATTTGTAAAATTGACTTAATTTCCTTTGAAAACACCGCCTCTGCTCTGCTTCCACCCCTCTCGCTCTGTTCAACTCGTGCTGCTGAGTATTTTATTTTTAACTTTATTCAGTCAGCCAGCATTGACAACGCTGTGCCCGTGAACAAAACCGCTCCGCAGCGCCGTGAAAGACGCATAATCGCGCGACACAATGAATCGATAATGAAATTTGTTGCCAACGCTTTTAGTAATTCATTTTTATCGATTTTATCGATTTTATCGATTCGTTTTGCAGCCCTAGTTTTTTTTTTTTTTTTTTGCACTTTGGAGTTGGCTGTTGGGAAAGTATCAGTTTTGTTTGACTGATGAAACCTTCCGGATGGAGGGCGAAACCTCTCGGCACAAAAAAAACAACAAAAAAAAAACAACATCCAGATGACCTGACTGAAACTTGTTGATTGTATACCTGAGTTATTGAGCATGGACTTTGGTGCATGTGAACAGAGGTTTTGTCTGTCGACAGAAAACTGGTTGATTCATTATGAAAAGGGGCTATTTGTAAGACTGAGTTTAGTACAGCTGATCAGACTGACAAAGTCTGTTCTTTAATTCCCTCTAATTTGGTAAAACTTTATCACTTTACAATTGTGTTTATAATTTTCCTAATATTAATGTCTGGAGTGATTAAAGGTTTGTAGGCTCAATCATCCAGGTAGATAACAACAAAAAAGGTTAAATAATTTCATCTGGAGACTTTTAAATCATTGGGATACACACTGATGCATGCTCAATAATCCAGGTAGAAAAATCTAAAAAAACCTAAGTCTGGTCCTCTGGACATTAAAAAAAAAAATTATAAGACTGAGCTGATTACAGCATCTCAGACTGAGGAAGTCTTTCGGACGAAAGACGAAACGTTTCAACATTTTTTTTTCCTTTGATTTGTTTTGTTTTTTTGAATGTCCAGAGGTCCAGACTTAGCTTTTTTAGATCATTGGGATACATTTAGTAACATTTTCACCTGTAGGGCGGCTGTGGCTGAGTGGTTAGAGCAGTTGTCCTCCAGTGCAAGAGTTGGGGGTTTAAATCCACCAGCAGTCACATGCCGAAGTGTCCCTGAGCAAGACACCGAACAGCCCCCATTGTCTCTGATGTGTGTCCCATCGATGTATGATGCGGTGCACTGATTAGTTTATTTAGAATGATTTGTTTAGTTATCTTTTTATTAATCTAGTAGAGTGCTGTATGAAAGGGTAAATAAGGGCACAGATTATAGTGTAAAGCGCTTTGAGTATCTTCAGAAGATAGAAAGACACTATATAGGTACAGTGCATTTACCCTTTGAAGTCCATCCAGCAAACCCTGCAATTTTCCCTGTAAATATTGGGTCACACTAAAAGTGAACCACAAAATAACACAGCGTTAATTTATTTGTAATGTTTTTCTCACAGAATCGGTTTGAGATACTTTTCTCTTTCCAACAATAAAGATAAACGTGAATGTAGAGCTCTGAAGAACTGGTAGTTTCTCCCGTTAAACTGTCTTTTCTTACTAGAAAGTAAGTAAAACATTCAACCATTTCTTGTGCTCAGATGTAGCTATTTTGAACTTCTATCATCTGAACCAATAAAATTGCGTTCAGCGGCCTTGCTGCTCTCTAGTGGAGACAAATGAGGTCTATTGCAGAATCAGTCTGGCTTTGTATTGTGATCCAGGCCATTATAGGCAGCTGTTGGCAGCCTCACTTAACTGGTATCAAGAAACTGATAAGATAATCTACTAAATACTGTGAAATCCTCTCACTCACTGCCTTCAGTGCAAACCCATTAACACTTTTTTATGTTCTTTTCCACTCTCCTTTCATCTCTCCAGGGTCTAATCAGTTCATTGGGCGGATGCAGGACTTTAGATTTTATCCCGCCTCTTTGACCAACAGGTGAGTTGGATAGAATGAGAGACGTGTAATGAGAAGCTTCTGGGAGAGAATGAGGGAAAGAAAAAAAAGCTTTGAAAGACAGACATGAGTGTTGGAGATGAAGCTCAGGACAAAAAGTGGAACAATGGTTTACAAAAGAAACAAGTCAGCTGTATTTATGTAAAGACGTAAAAATGGGAAATTACAAAATATAAACTGCTCAACAAAAGAAGAGGAGTGGTAACGGGTAATTAAGGGACCATGGTTAAGTGAAGGCTAATCATTGCTTCTAATGATCTATACTGCTTCCAGAAGATTTCCAAAGATTTCTGTACAAAGCTATTAGTGTAACAACTTCAAGATTACAACTTACCTGATCAAGATTGGCTTTTGTAAAGTAAATGGCTCAATTTCCAAGTTAAATTTTTGATTTTGTGCTTGACACAAAATGTTGTATTTAACACACTAACAGGTGACAGTTTTTCTTACAGTTCAAGCTAAATGCTTGTTTTTCCATTGGTCTTTTTATATATTTTCAACATTTTGTTTTTGTTTATTGATTATTGTGTCAACAGAGAAATTGTTGAGTTGTACTCAGGAGTTCTTCCTAAGCTTCACGTCCAGTCTGACTGCCGCTGTCCTCCCAGCCATCCGAGAGTCCATCCTTTAGTTGAAAGGTGTGGTTTCAAAACTTTCCTATACTAAAAACAAAGTAGTGCTGCCAAAAGATTAATATTAAAATAATTATCAATCATTCATTTAAATTAAACTAATTACTTGACTGACATATTTTTAAAGGAAAATGCTCACACTGAAAAAGTACATTTGCATTGGTCATTACCACATAATTAAAAGTGTTTCATGTTTAATTTGAGGGATATGTACTCAGATTAAATATAAATAAGTGTTAAAGCTAATTTTCAATTAATTCTAAAATGTTCATTCAACCTTTATTTAGACAGGTGAATCCCATTGAGCCTTGGGGACTCATTTACAAGAGAGACCTGATTTCTTAACAAAGAGTGATGACAACAGTGAGCAACAGCAACAATAGACAGTCTCAAAAGAGGCATACAAAATTTAAATTTCTTTTTGTTTTTTAATCAAATCAAAACAAAATGGCAACCAAAAGAAAAACCAGCAAATAAATAAATAAATAAATAAAAACCAGCTAGATTATAAGATAGTGTAGAAAACTAAAACCAGGAACATGTCTGCATTGGTTTTTGCCAGGAACTTAACAGATGTTTAAAGCCACTTAGAGAGGTCAAGGTCGAGAGCTTCAGATCTTTTTTGCAAGATAATTCTAAAATGTAATCATTACAATAAGCCAAATGATTATATAGTGATTAAAAAGCTTTTGAGATTAAAATTCCAAACATTTTTGGAAGATGTCAAGCAAATATTTAAGATTTACAGTTTATATTTCTATAATGAGATTATTTTAAACAAGAATTAAAGCCTTGTGACCAATCATTTGACAGCATTATTATAAAACTTCTATTTTGTGAAAGTTTTATGAAAGTTGTTCGGTTTGTCGTTAATGTTAAGTAGAAAGAAAATCCAGTTGAAATTTCTCTGTTGGAAAACAAACTACCAACTTTTTCTGTTTTGCATTGTTGCCAGATATTGCATTCCTAATGGGGTTGAAGACACCACTCATGACAGGGTTTTAAGACTAAACCTTCACGCCCATCCACTCACTTACATCAATGATCAGGACATGGGTACCACGTGGCAATCTAAGGCAATGACTGCACAAGAACTGGAAGAAGGAGTCACAGTTACAGTGGATTTAGCTAATGGACTATACCAGGTGATGTATTTAATTACATATAAGCAGAAATACTCTTATGGGAAATGGTCCACACAGGTTTAGCCCCCTTTAACCTCAGGCACATGCAAATATAGTCCTTTCTAAAATGTATTTTACATTACATTGTTCAGCATGTTATATGCCCTATCATGCACCAATGAGGGGAAGAGCGGGATGCAGTGTTTTGCCCAAAGACACCTCGCTGCTGGGTCTTTGGATGAAAACTCCCAATATTTTGGTTAGAAGGCCGCCTTCCTATCAATGAGCCAACGCTGCCCACTCTCAATATCAGTGTCATATTACAATGAAGATATACCTGTCTGGAGATGTAGTGTGTGAAGACAGTGCATCAGTAGTACATTATTATTTTCCTTACTGTGGTCTTGTGATGAGTAAACTTTCTAAAATTCAAAGTCATATTCCAATAGACGCTGATTTTATCAGTAAATCAGTTCCCCTTTCACTTGTAACACATGAATAAAAGTATAACACCCTATCTGTTACCAGCTGTTACAAGGCTTGAGTAAAACTCCTTGGATTTTACCTTTCAACAAGCATTGTGTTTGTTGTTTATAAGTTTTTACCAAGTTTGGACTTTTTTTATAGTTGCCCAGAATTTATGTTAAGTAGACTTATGAGTCCATATACAACATTTTTTTTTGTTTAAATTAATTTAAATTGGAATGGATAAACTGAAAGGCCATGGGACTACTTTATTAGCAGGTCATGCAGTAGCCCATAAAACCTTGTTGTTGTCAATGTAAATATTGGTCAATCAACAACAATATTGTCTTATTCTGCAATGTAGATTAAAAAAACATCAGTTTGTTGACACCACTATATGCCTCTTTTAAACACGTTTATGCAGTGAATCATCTTAAACCACTTCAATACAAGAGGGAAGAGGATGGAGAAAAAAACTGCTGGATGTGGTTATGATTTGTGTTGTTGAGTCTAGTTCATTCTTCTGATGTGTATAAAGTATGTGAGGGAGGCAGGATTTTGGGAGCTGTCCTGTGCTTAAGTCCCCAGAAAAATGACACTTTCTGAAGTTTAGGGTACAGTATTTGTGTTTGTAGTATTTAAGTTGGTTTGTGCAGTCTTGGTGGCTTAATGCACCCCCTGCTGCGTTTTCCAAAATCCCACCCACTGGAGGGCTAGATAACAGTTATAGCAAACACATATGCACATAAATACACATACAGGTTTAATATGTGATAGGGATTTTTTTTTTCCCTGTGTGTTATGTGTAAAGGATGTATATGTGTGCAAAATGTGATGACAATCATATAAAACCACTAATTGGGCTCCAAGCAGCACAGTTAGCTCAGGACTAATGTTTTTTGTTGGTGAAATTATCTCATTCTCTAACATTGTTACTCAAAAGAAACACTGTCACGGCGGCAGGTGAAGATTTTTAACCAGGATTTTATACTTGCAAGGTCTGATTTCAGGACATGTTACATACATAACATAATGCAGGGTATATATACCGGTAAACATAGGTGGATGTACATGCATGAAAACCAGTTACAGAAGAAATCCACGAGCCATGTTATCTGCTCGCTTTTATGCTCCTCTCAGCTCAGACTTCAACATAGTTCAGGGGGTGTTCTTGAAGTCAGCTGCAGTCTTTTTACACAGCTCTTTCCATTTACACAAACAAATGGTTCATGGGCAGAGATAAGGTTGTCTTTTGGGAGACGGTTCAGCGTGTTTTGGGCTTCTAGTTCTCACAGCAGAGGGGAAGGATGTTCTTAGGCATAATAATAATTAAAAAACATACATAACCTTTGACCAAAAACTTCCTGACAGTTTTATACACTTTTTGGGCATTTTTTTCCCCCTGTTTTGTCGTTGTATTTTATGCTCTTCACTGGTGTCTCCAAAACCTATTTGGTGACAAATCTGTGTAAAATTTAGTTTGTGCCTATTCATTGTTTTTCATCCCTAATATGTTGCAATAAATTGCAGAAGTAATATTAAGCAAGACTTGGCAATAATAATAAAAAACAATGCACTGTAAGTAAACATTGTAATTAAATATTTCAGACATTTCAAACATGTTCTCTTGAGATGAACAAAAATTAGTAATACTTTTTAAAATAATGCTTTCTAAAACCATCTCATGGTTTCAAATACTTTATTATACAGGGGAATAAAGATAGGACATGGTGTCAACATGGAATGATGATTTACTCCTTCACAATTGTAGGGTTTTGTAAAACATGTTGTCCTAATTTACACTAAATGGGTTCTTCATCTTTCTGTTTTTTTTTTTGTTTTTTTCTTCTTCAAATTTTCTCTAACTTTGATGTATTTATCCTTCAGGTTTTCTACGTTATAGTTCAGTTTGGGGGTCTTTTACCTGATTCAGTGTTGATCCAAAGGAGGAGGCTTGTCTTCTCAGAACCTGAAAGCACCATGAACATAGATCAGTCCTGGTTGGACTGGCAATATATGGCCAGAAACTGCAATGTGTTTGATATGAAGAACAATGGACCATTACCAAGACCAGACTCTGTGAATTGTCTGCAGTTGCCCAGGTTGGTTTGAATCCACTGACATCATTTGCTGAATAGCCCAATAGACACTGATTTAACAAACAGTGATTACAAAAACTTGTGTTTGTTCCTCTTTTTAATATATAAAATAATGGTTTGTAGATTGAGTCTTGTTTCATTTGAAGATCTTTTGAACTATTTACATTTGCACAAAGTTATATGTTATATATGGACATAATTATTATACTTCACATGACATAAAATACTTGAATAGAGTTACTAAAGTCAGAGGAACTATTAGGTCAAAGGTATCCATTGCCTTTTAGTTCAGTCAGTGCTGATGTCTGATTTAAAGCAACTCATTTGCTTAAACATTAGTCTGATAAAGGCACTAGAATAAAAATTTCATCTTAAAAAACGTCATTAAAAACATTTAGATAATTTTAATTCATTGGCTGATGGGATTGCTTCCCCACAGAGAAAATCCATCCATTTTCTCTACCCACTTCTTCCTTTTTTGGATTGCGGTGTTCGCCGGTGCCCATGTCCAGCAATAACTCTGCGAGAGGCGGAGTACACCCTGGACAGGTCTCCAGTCCATCACAGGGCCACATAGAGACAAACGAAACAAACAACCATTCACTCACTCACACCTTGGGACAATTTAGAGTTACCAACTAGCCTAACATACATGTTTTTGGTCTGTGGGATGAAACCGGAGTACCCGGAGAAAACACACGCGCGCACAGAGAGAACATACAAACTCTACCCAGAAGGGCCCCTGGACCAGGATGTGAACCAGGGTAACCTGCTCGCTGAGAGGCAGCAGCTCTACCAACTGTGCCACCATGCTGCCCCCACAGAGAAAACAATACAGAAAATTGTTGGCAAAATTAAACAACCTTATTGGCCCTTATTGACACTATAAGTATATTTAGCATACATTTAGGCAAACACACACGCAACAGACACAAACAAGTCAAAAGCAATCAAATAAAATTATATTTAGACATTTTCATTAAAACACAAGTGACACATATGCACACACATACTCAGTGCCACCCTCACCGTAACAATATTATTAAAGCTAACCACCTACAGCATTACTGTGGCTCATGACTGGCAACAGGCTTTAATTTGGCAGTAGGTCCAGAGCTGGAGTTGAAAAACACATACACCCACAATTTCCCACACTTACTCTTGGCAGGGCTCTGTGCATCAAGTGCTTGGTTGGCACTAGCTAGAACAGGTTTGAATAGATCACAGATTATGCAGTCATTGCTCATGATTCACTTGACTGACAAATTATATCATATACAACCTTTCCTGGCACAGCTCATGTTAGTAAGTCTGGCAAAAGAACAAATTCACCCCACATAAGTAACACAGCACATTTTGTGCTTTATAATTCCATCAACATTTAATCTTGTGTAACACTTCTTTTATGTCTAATAATTTTACAAGGTTTATTCAGTTTTGCTAAACAAATTAGCCCTTCTGATCCCAATGGAATTTTTGGCAAGATTTGTTTAATCACAAGTGTGGATGTTTGCATCTATATACAAGAAGATATTTTTGAGGATCAATCTTGCTAAAAATATAATTATCACAAGATAAAGTAAAATCACTGCTCCAACTGAGTTGATCTTACTTAATAGTTGGTTGTAAATAGGTTGCAGACAAAATCCATCCATCCATCCATTCATTATCTTCCTCTTGTTCCGAAGTCGGATCGTGGGGCCAGCAGCTTAAGCAGGGAGGCTCAGACATCTCTTTAAACAGCCACCCCTACCAGCTCTTCTGAGAGGATTCCAAGGTGTTCTCAGGCCAGCCGAGAGACATAGTCTCTCTGTTGTGTTCTGGGTCTTCCCTGGGGTCTCCTCCCAGTCAGACATGCCTGAAGCACCTCTCTAAGGAGGCGCCCAGGTAGCATCCTTACCAGATGCCCTAACCACCTCAACTGGGTCCTCTCGATGTGAAATAGCAGCGGTTCTACTCCGAATCGCTCCTGGATAACTGAAATTCACACCGTATCTCTAAGGGAGAGTCCAGCAATCCTGTGTAGGAAACTCATTTCAACCACCTGTATCCGCATTCTCGTTCTTTTGGTCACTACCCATGATCATAGGTGAGGGTAGGAACGTAGACCAACTGTTAAACAGTGTGTTTTGCAATAAGGCTCCAGTATACTCAGGCGTCCTGTCAGCCATGTGGATACTGTGCGCACTGTCCGCAGAGAGTTGAGACTTCCTGCTTGAGCATCCACCCTGAGCGGCTGCTGTCAGCTTCGCAGGCAAAGGGCATTTACATTCGGGACAAATTTAGCTTGCCGATTGGTCATTTGCTGACACGCCTACTGGATTGATTGACAGGTCGGGGGGAAAAAAACGAGAGCTCGCAGCCCCAGCCGCAGTGGTGTTTTGCGTTTATATGTTGTTAATAAAAAGTTCTCATCCCAGCTGCTTCACACTCGGCTGCGAACCACTCCAGTGAGAGCTGAAGATCACGGCATGATGATGCCAACAGGACCAGATAATCTGCAAAGAGCAGAGATGGAATTCTGAGGCCACAGAACGGGAATCCCTCCACCCCCTGGCTGTACCAAAAAAATCTGTCCATAAACATTATGAATAGAATCTGTGACAATGGGCATCCCTGGCGGAGTCCAACTCCAGAGCCCTGAAGAGGTCCGACTTACTACCAGCAATGCAAACCAAACTCTCGTACCACTTGTATAGGGACCAAACAGCCCGTAACAACTGGCCCTTAATCCCATACTCATAGAGTACCCCCAGCAGTATACTTTGAGGAACACAGTTGAAAGCCTTCTCGAAGTCCACAAAACACATGTAGACTGGATGGGCAAACTCCTATGACCCCTTGAGGATCCTAATGAATGCAAAGAGCTGGTCCAGTGTTCCACAGCCAGGACGGAACCATATTGTTCCTCCTGGATCTGAGGTTCAACCAACGATTGGACTCGCTTCTCCAGTACCCCTGAATAGACCTTACAAGGGAGGCTAAGGAGAGTGATACCCCTTTAATTGGCGCACACCCTCCAGTCTGTCAATCCAGTGGCACTGCTCCCAATGTCCACACGATGTTGCAAAGGCGTGTCAACCAAGACAGCCCCACAACATCCAGAGCCTTAAGGATATCAGGGTGAATCTCATCCACCCCCGGAGCCCTGCCTCTGCATAGCTTTTAACTACCTCGGCGACCTCAGCCACGGTTATGGACAGACCAACCCCTAAGTCCCCTGACTCCACTTCCTCCGTGAAAGACATGCTGGTAGGATCGAGAAGGTCCAAGAAGTATTCCTTCCACCTCCCGATGACATCACTGGTTGAGGTCAACAGCACCCCACCTTCACTGAACACAGTGCTGGTAAAGAGCTTTGTTTCCCTCCTCAATCGACTGATGGTTTGCCAGAATCTCCTCTGAGCCTACAGAGAGTCTTTATCCAAGGCCTCTCCGAACTCCTCCCACATCCGAGCTTTTGCCTCAGCAACAGCCAAGGCTGCAGACCACTTAACCCATTGGTGCATGACACCATGGGGGGTGGCTGACAAAATACATTTCTGGTCTAATTTTTTGAAGGTTTTGTAGAAGCTGTTTTACACATTCCAGAGGCTCTGTTTGCCATTGTTGAACTTTTTTTCTTGTATTAAAAATATTGTTTATTTTTCTTACTAATGTGCTGATTTTGTTATAAATGGACTACTAAAAAAATCAAACTGATTAATTAAACTGATGTAGTTGCTAATTGCTAAACAGTTTTGACTACCAAAATGTGTTGCTTCCTGATTACATGAACAATTGGAGATTTTAGTTTTAAAAATAATAGTGTAGCCAATAGTTGTAGACCTAAAAACAGAGCATGATACTTTAAAGTAATAGTTTAGATCTGACGTGGGCTTCTGTGAAAAGGCTACAATTAATTATTATTGAAAGGTGATTCATAGCTCTTTGAATGACATGTTTATGGAGAAAACCTCCACATTTTTGTATATTTTACATTACATGGTTAGTTGCATTGAATTCTATGATTTGCAAGTGCAGGTAGTAGCGACAACAGCTAACTGCAGCACTTCCCACACAGCCTGAAGCACCTCTGGCCAGGATTGAATATTTTTGCCACAGGAATGTAATGATATATTAATTGAAGGACCCAAACGCAGGTGATTAGGAGGGTGATTGAAACTTTTAATGTGATAACAGGCATGAATCCAAGGCAGCATAAAAAATAGGAGCAAAAATAAGAACATTTTTGTTTCTTTGAAATAAATAAACATGTTAATGTTTCTTGTTTTTCAGCAACCAGCCTTTTTCAGGAGGTAACATCACCTTCAGTCTGCTGTCCACACATCCAATTCAGAGGCCAGGATATAATGACTTCTACAAAACTCCCGCCTTGCAAGAGATGGTGCAAGCTACCCAAGTTCGAATACATATGAGAGGACAATACCACCCAAAAGCAAACAGGGTTAATCAGCTACACAGATACTTTGCTGTAAAAGAGATCACAATTGGTGGCAGGTAAAAGCTTGCATTTATTCAGTGATATTTAATTTATTTAAGAAAGCTAATGGAGTTAGTTGCATTTATTGATAAGATCTGTTAATCTGTAGAAGGTGAGAAGGAAACCCCTCAAACACTATTAAATAAGCTGTTGTGTGAATGACTTCAAACTGACCACAAGTGCTCTGACTCTCTTTCTGGAAAACCAAATTCTCATATATTTATTGAGAAATTATCATCAGTAACACTCTTCATATTTCTCAACAGTTATCCTGACTGTTGTCAAACTGTAAATGGGTTAATTTGTTGAAGAATGCAAGAGTATCGTCATTACAGATTTGTGCAAACTGGGGGAACACAGTTCAAGTAAAATAATTTCACACAGACTGTTGAGTTTCAGCAGAGCTTTTTGTGAGTAATTGTGAACACATCTTTTCATTAGACTGACACTGTGACTGACATAGTGACTGTCTTTTATGACTGAGGTAATTATAGGATTATACAGGAGGCAATCATCTCTTTCTCTCTTCCCCTTCTAAGCTGTTTAATTAGTATCTTGTTATAGTGAAGTAGGAGAAACAGAGTTAATGCTGCTAAGGCCTCATCTGTGCGATCTTCATCCATCTATGTTGTTCCCTATTCTTTTATTCTTTCTCCATTTTCTGCCTTGATTTTTTTTTATGAAGCATGTAAGCACACTGGGAAAGGAAGAAAAGCCATCTTTCTTTATATGTCTTCCTGGGAATAATTTCCTACGTATGTTTTTCCTCACAAAATAACTTTACATAGTTACACAGATATAAGTAGTATTCAAGTAAATTAATATGACAATCTGACCCCTGCTAAATCGTATCTTTCAGCTCACGTTGTTTGTTTTCAACAAAAAATGATTTTATGTGTCTTGGACTGCTTGTTGTTAGGCTTATAGCATGTGCTCTCCCATCTCCTTAAAGCGTCTGTGACATGGAAAGTTCATACTCAGTAATCCAGGTGTCAAATCTGATAACTCTCAATCAGGTCATCTGGACAGGTCATCTGGACACGCGCATCCATCCGCAGACGGATGCGCGTGCACATCGCCGGCGTATAGCGAAAATATTTAAATAAAGCTGATTTGAACATTTTTAAAGTTAATTTTCAGCTCAGAGACACTGTTGCTATTATATCAGCCAACAAATATATATTTTTTAGGTGTTTATTTTGCTAAATTTTAAAGAGATGTACGGTTTCCTTTTGGTGCGAGCGCACGTTCCCCTGAAAGCGAAAGTAATTAAATAAAGCTTATTTGAACATATACGTACATTTATTAAGGAAAGGTTAAGCTCAGACACACTTTTACTAAGTTCAGCTTCCAAAACAATCACTTAGATCATCACT
>JARVGQ010010413.1:0-17212 GCA_031762355.1 Hypsolebias martinsi | reverse complement strand
ATAAACGCCGTAACTTCAAAGCAATGCTTTTCAACGGGAGCACGTTCGTAAAGTCGAATCGCCGTAAGTCGAGACCGACGTAAATCGGGGACTACCTGTATTGTTGTCTATGGCAAGACTACTTTGACCCGTGCACAAGCAGATTGTAAGATTCTGGCAAATTTTATTGTAAGAATTGCCAGGGGTTTGTGAGACATTTGTGTGATGTGTCCAAAAAGTACAAATTTAGTGAAACCTGAGCAAACGATTGACACATTTTGCTAGCTAGTTCAACATTTGCAGCTATGTGAGTATTCTTTAGCAAACAGACAACAAGCAATAAAACTGTCCTTTTTTTTAAAGCTATTGATTTTAAATGTGATAGTAGTTGAGGGTCATTCCTAACACATCCTCTGAGAAGATTTCAAAATATTGTGTGGCGTTGCAGAAAATGTTATGACCAAAATGGCTAAAATACCATAATTTTTCAAGACAAGATGATCCAAGTTTAAAACGGTGACATAAAAGGCAGTGTCTAACATTTATTAAGACATTTCCTCCCATAACGTCAATGCATTTTTTTGCTCTTTGTGTTGCTTGAACCGTATGACTCTGCGCGCTGCAACTCAAAGGGCTTTTATTCACGTAGAAATGGGTGCAACGTTGTGGCAAACCCTATGCTGAGTTGACCTCCTTCCACCTCCTTTGTTACTCTCTACCTCAGTTTTACGGCATGACATAATAGCAGAGGACAGCAGGGACAGACTTGGTTTTAAAGTGACAGAGGCTGGTGACGTAGCAATTTTTGCACAACGGAAACAGATGTCACAGTCCGGTGCACTTTAAGCCTTTTTTTTTTTTTTTTTACCTTGTAGGTGAGCAAAACCTGCAGCTTGGACAATTAAAGTCAGCTCTATTACAGTTAAGTGCCAAGGGGGCCAAGCGTAGTTCCCTCAGCAGCCTGTTTAATAAAATGATTAATTTAAGATGTCATTAAGTTTCTCAAGAGAGAGAGGAGTTATCACAGACATCTTATTGGTTTTTTTTTTGTGTGTGAAATCGAGAAAATACATTAACTAAAGATCTTTGGGTCTCAGATGTGTTGTCGTTCTGGTTCAGCTGGCTCAGCACTTGTGTTTGTTTTGGGTCTTTAATTCCAGCCAGGTACCGGGACAAAGTGTCATCTCCAAACAGACATGTTTGGCAGCCATTTCTCTCAGACAGGCGCTGCTGCAGACAGGACTAATGAATTACCTAACAGCAACACTGCCGGGTCCAGTCGAACCAAATCTTTGCGTGGTTCGTGCGAACGAGCGAGGATTAAGTTATCTTTTGGTGTTACGTAAAACAAGATGAGCTCAGTTCGTCCCTCTCGTTCTCTTTGGCCTCTTTTCTAATCTCTGTCAGCAGTCGCAAACAGGGGCCTGGTCTGTTTTCTCGAAGCCGGCCAGCGAGAGGGCCTTACTTCGAGCACTCCGATCTGAGTGATGAGAGGGCAGAGCAGAGGGGACAAACAGAGAAACTTTGTGTTCCTTTGCACACACATAACAGCAGTCATATGACAACAAGGAGGTGGTGGTGGAGAGGGAGGGGGAGGATGAGGGTGTTGTGGCCTACTACACTGGTTAGGGCTGTCACACCGAGCCGTCTGTCCAGTGTGTCTATGAATGCACTTATATGACAATTCAGTCTGGACTGCAGTTTGAGATCATAATGAATTAAAAAAAAAAGTTTACAGCAAAACAAGAGGCTTGTTTTGATGACATGCAGGTGTGCTCTTCCAAGAAAATACCTGCCGATGGCTCGAGGCTGCGCTGCACGTCAGTGACCTTAACAGTAACCTTTGAGCTTTTTCCTCAAAGTTTCTACAACTGATGCCAGAATGTAATTGAATTATTTGGAGCGAGCTATGGGAGAAGTTATCGTTCTGGTATGAACATGTGACTCTTTCCACATATTTTCTCTTCATATCTCAATTTCTAATCGATAACACGCTCAAAGCTAGATTAAACTAACTTTACGGAGATGTGATTTGCAGTTTTATAAATGATTATTTCAACATTTACATCTTGATAGAAACGTTAACTTTGCAAGGATTATATTTTTTATTTGGGGCTCTCTGTAAAGGGTGAGAACAATTAATATCTTACCTGTTGTAGATAGTTCTTTGAGATACTTAAATTTAAAGAAATGGTGTTTATTTAGGACAAGAGTGATGAGCTAATAAGTAATTCAAGTGCAGCTAAGACCAAAATGATGTGTCGTTAAAGTGAATGACATTGTGAACATTTTGAAACAGAATTGTTTAGGTACATGGACAAATCTGAATCAAATTTTAAATGTCAAAAATTGTTTTTTTTATGGTAATCGGTGCTTCAACTTTAAGAGTCAGAACAGTCGCTGTGTCATTTGTCCTAATAGCGTTACCATAGTTCCCTGCAATAAAAACACTGAAGTAAAGCTGTCACTTTTTGCATCTTTTTCATCTTTTCATTGCTAAATCTTGAAGTCAGGCAGTACCAGACATGCTACGTCAGCTACTGCTATATTTGCTTAATACTAACCTTAGATTTATCTGTACAAAACCATTTATTGCAAAATTGTCTACAAAAAGAATTTCAATGAACCACCATAAAAAAAAAAAAAAAAAAAGATTATTTTAAAATTCAGCGCTTCACTTTGGGTTTGGTCATCACTCCAATCAGAATTGCACATTTTTTCTCCACATTGAGACCTTTAAAAAAGCTCTTTATGACAGGTAAGATATTGATTGTTCACAACGGTTCCAAAGAACCCAACTCCAAAAGAACTGAGCAATGTTTTAAACCCCGTAAATTCATTATTCATTGGTATTTATGTTCTGTTTGCAACAATATATAACTCAATAAAGATGCTATTCAAGGTTTTACGTGAGATGATTCCATCATTTGCATCAGTTTCTCCCCTGAAGTTTCTACTTTAAGATGGAGGCTGTGTTTCTTTTATTAATAAAAGCAGCTTTTTATTGTTTTCAAAAGCTGGATATTACTTTGTAGATCTTATTTGTGTGGGTTAATGGCTGTTATTACTGTTGCATCTGCTGCACATTTCCCCCCCATTTCCTGTTTCATTCAGAATATGAAATCACTGTTTCCATTCTGTTGCAGAAAGCGTTTATCTCATCAGTCAAGATGCACAAATGAGCCGACATGAGGTTTTAAGTGCCGGTTGAAGGCGTGAAACGTAAAGATGGTACTATTTCTCACACACATCAGATGTATCTTGCCCACATGGAACCAGCTCATCCCTGCACTTCAGACAACCTGCTCAGAGCCCAGCCTGTGCACAAGCGTGCCATTGTCGTTGCCTGGCTGGCCTTGTGACTCAGTGTGACCCGCTGGATCAGAAAGAACACAGCCACTGAGATCAGGGGCGTTAAACGGGTCATTATCACGAAAAGCATCTAGCGTACAGAGCCCTCACCCACCCCAACCCGTCCCCACGCTCTAAAACAGCCCACTGTTTGGTGGTGGGATGGGGTAGGAGGGTGGGGAGCACAGAGAAGGGAACACAGCCTGTCATTGTTGGACATAATGAACGAGTAGCGTACAGTACACAGGCTTCGTTCTCTCAGGGCTGCTTTTAGGACAGCATGTCAGAAAACTCAGACACAGAATGCTGAAAAACAAACATCTGTGAGGGCTAAACCGAGAGCTTAAAGCAACAGTTTGTCTTCTACTGGATTCAACTTTAACCTCCCTTTTGATTTGGTGCGTTCAGACTGCGATGGATAGGTGGATTGCTTCATTTGCTCTCGTTCATGCATGCTTTAGATGTCTGAAGCTGAGGGCATGCCCTCTCAATCGATTTTAAACTTATTCTGGTTTAATGAACTGATCTGGAATGCTGCTACTCAGAGCTTTTTCTGCTAATATTAACTTAAACGCTAATAGTGTCTTTACAGTTTTGTCTTTACAGAAACAAATATGAAGTTGTAAAGGTTTTGGTCAAACTTTGATAATATCATTTTATAAAATGCTCAGATTACGACTTTTAGTTATAACTCTGCCACATTCGAGCTAAATATCTGTCAATTGAAACGATTCATACCTATTTTTGTGTTTTATTCAGACAGATGGATGTAGAATATGTCTTGAAGCTCCAAAAGCTTATTGGTTGTAGATGTACATCCAATGGTTGTCTGAAATCTATGATTTATGAGATATTTTGCTAACAAACACATGGGGAAATCAACATGCTTGCTCTGCCTTAGCCTTCCACCTTTATAAATATCTACATTATGCGTGAAGCAGGATTGTCAGGTTGTTCTGGGAGTTCTTACTGTGGTAGATAGATGGAAAATCCAGAGGCAGCTCTTTTTTTAGGGTCAAATGATGAAAATGAAGTAGAACAAACTGATGAATGGAGCTGATTATCCTTCTGCATATGCGACCTATATCTCATATGACTCTGACGAGAAGCGGGGCGACCACAGAGCTTTGACTCATCGCTCATACACACACACGGGGCCTTCTGGGTCAAAGAGATGTGATATCTGCATGTTCATGTTAGTTGCTGATTTTTATTTTTATTTCTATCAGCAACAGCACTGTTTGCAACACATGATGCAACTTTTTAGGGCCCATTTGCATCGAGGTGAGATCGATCTATTGATCCGCAGCTCGCAGCGTGAAATTCATTGTCTGCTTTTTGCCCCACATTCCTCAGTGCTGCAGCTGAAGAAGAATTAATGGCGGCCTGCAACTATAATTTACAGCTTTCTCCCCATATATTCGCAACAATCTCTTTGAACACATCCATGCTCGCTCATTGTGCTGCATCACATGACTCAGCTTATCACACTAAAGGGTCAGCTATCAGTCCTGACTGCTCTCTGCACTTTTAATTCAAATTGACGGCGTCTAGTCAGAGTAAATACATTGAAGGAGGTTATCAGGCCTGTTGTAAACATGTAGGTTTACCCATAAAGGGGAAGAGGTTTTGAACGATTCCCTTTGCCGTAAAGTAGCCAGTTTCATCTTGAGAAAAACTGACTGTATAGAAAGTCCTGAAACCTCTTGATTCATCTCCTACAATCTTTCCAGGAAGATTCCTCTCAGCGTAGCTGAGCTGAAAAGAACACAGATGGGCTAATTGCAAGCGAGCAAACAAACCCGACTGATTAAATAATGTAGACACACACACACACACAAAAATAATAATACAGTAATTAAAAAAAAAAAGATTGGGTTGTAAAAATGCTTGAATGACTCCAAGTAAAAACTTTTCAACTCATTTTAAAAGCATCACTGAGTGCCTTTTGTTGGTAAAATGACTTTTTTCTGGCTCATGCTGCAGCTTTTCTATTAAGTATTATGCATAAATAACAGTCATCTCAAACTGCTCTCAAGCTGTTTTGACTTTATAAAATGAATTACTCAATCCCTCCCACCCTAAATAATCATACCTAACACAGCGTTCATAACTAAAGCAAACAAAGTTCAGTAACCTAAAACTTGTTGACGCCATACAACAAACCCAGCAAAAAAAAAAAAAAAAAAAAAAAAAAAAAAAAAAACATTTTAAATTAGATTTGATAACTTTTTTGAACATTTTATCACCTGCCACAGGAGGTGAAGCAATGTTTTCATTATCTGTGTGTGTGTGTGTGTGTGTGTGTGTGTGTGTGTGTGTCTGTTTACAAAACATCTCTTAAACACCTTGAGGAATTTTAATATAACTTGCTGAAATTAATCCATCTACACCTGATTAACTTTTGGAGTCTAAGATTGCAGTTCAAGATGGCTGCCTCTGCTGACTGATCTAAACATAAACAGCTATAACTTATCCAGTTTTACAGATATTAACCCACAATCTAGTGTGGTGGTAGCTGAGACTGTTCCTAAAACATATACTAACTGACTGTGTAACTACAACTAAATAACATTTGTACCAAACCAGAGTCAAGATGGCTGCCACAGCTTATCAACCTTAGCCTACATAAAAAATGGTTATGCCTCAGTCAAATTTACAGATACTGGACTAAAACACGAGGCGGTTGTAGGTGAGTCATGCTCAACACACACTCTGAGCACTACAACTTTCAAAGTTTGACCAAATCGGTATAACTTTGTCAATTTTCTAGCAAATTATGATCTTAGTCTAAAACTTAGGCATGAAAACAGCAGGTGTTAAAGAATGTATGTACCTTTTCAGCATTTAAACGTAGAGTGCCAGACGTTTGTTATTCAAGCCACACACACGTAGCCCTTCAACAATAAGAAAACTGCAGTTCAAAGTTTGCAGCATGGTGCTGTAAAAACACGAGGCCTCATAAGTTAAATTCACCACTAATTAGTCTCTGTTTGCAAATCTTAAACCCACCTGTGGGAGTGTTCAGCGTCCTAAAATGCCCTGCTCTACAAACACAAACCCAGTTTATCTATTTCTATGGTTGCGAAATCAGCCTGCAGATAAGCAACACAAACAAAACGCCTGGTTGGAAAAATGGTCTTTTGAAAACGACCCACAAAACACGACTCCGATCACACGTTTGTGTGTTTAAAACAGAATCTTTGGGTCATTTAAAACAACTTACCTATGATAACGAACTCAGTCACTAGAATTCAACACATCAGAAGTGAGGAAGAATGAGCAAAACTGAACGTGTTGCTTAATAACTAAAATAAGGTCATATTTTGCACTTAGATTACCTCAATAATTGCTATTTAAATCCTAAATGAACAGCTTTATTAAGACATTGTAATATAAACCTGCTGTGTATCAATGCTTTGTGTTGTAATCTATTTTCTCACCAATCTGAGACAGCAAAAGTGACAATGATAACAATTTCATCTGAGCAATAGATTATATGACTTTTATATAAAAACAGTTAAAACTAAAAACAAATATAAACATGACAAACTGCTAAAAGTGTTACTTGGCAGTTTGTACAAATCTTGTAATGATAACGGCTCCTTTAGGCTTTCCGCCCACATATTTACACAAACGGAATATATATATAAATATTTTTATCACTCTCGCCTTCTTCTGAAAACATCTGCACATTCTCCTCGCAGAAATCCAATGTTAGGCAAAAATCAAAAGGCTGAGATTTATTATTTTATTGTGAAAGGGTAAGATTCTGGATTTCCCAATCCAAAGGTTTGGTGAATAAGTTCATTTAAATACTCTACTCCACATTTCTCAGATAATAACTAACTCATGTACTTAAAAATACATAAGGATTGTATAAAAAAAAAGCATACTGGATAACATTTTAGGCAAAAACGTACATTGATAAAAAAATTGTCTGTATTTATTTAAACATTCAAATATCACCTGCAAAAGCATTTGTCCACAGGTATTGATTTGTCGCTGATCAGTCATGTTCAACAGTAATAAAATATTCTAGTTTATGATTTCTTTTGTCGGTTTGCCAAATTTAGGTTAGAGCTTTATTTGAATCTTAATATTTCTTTCAAGCCTAAGCCTTTGTATTTATCATCTGCTTGTCAGCGTCTTATTTGAACTGGCAGGTTTAACCTTGACTTTGTGACGGTTTTATAATCTATTAAAGGAAATGGCAAGGTGAGTTTATGTAATGGCCACCACAGATTTTCCTTTTGACTAATGCATGATTTATTTACAGCCTCTGGGCAACATGTTAATAATGTCTCCTCTGCTTGTTCGCTGCATCTCGTGAGGCCGTTATTGTTTGTTGTGCAGGTTTTGAACACCTGTGGCAGTTTTCATACATTTTTGAAAACTGTGAATGGAGCTCTAACCATAACAGTTCGTCTTCGCCAAAATTAAGGGCAAAAGGTTTGATTGTGGCAGAATAATCTTGACACAACAGAGATCTGCAGATTATTTAACCCCACATTTTGTTTTAAATCAGTCTGCTGGAAATCACAGTCCAGTAAGACGCTGTGAATGGAAACAGCAGTGGTTTTCAAAAACCTGCTTTATTTTCCTTCAGTTTAGTGACGATAGTTAGAGGCCAGAAGATTCTCTTATGTAGGCTGTGTTTATTCTGCAGAACACAAATGGATCAAGAAGCAGCATTCGAGGTTGAAATGCTGTATTTTTCAGACTATAAGGCGCACTTAAAATCCTTTAATTTTCTTTAAAATCAACAGTGAGACTTATAATCCGGTGCACCTTACATATTAATTCTGGTTGTGCTTACTGACCTGGAAAAGATTTTATGTGGTCATGAGTTGAATAAATTTTAACTTATTTGACTGTTTTATTTCACTTAATGCACCTTATAATGCAACGCACCTTATAGTCTGAAAAATACGGTATTTAATTTTCATTGAGGCCCATTAAAAAAAAAAAAAAAACTATCAGAGCCCACTTGCCATATTGTTTCCTTTTCAAGCAATAAATGTAGCAAGTTAAACAACAATAATTAAAGGTTTTAACTCTGAGATGAATTGCAGATCAGTTTACGTTTTTTATTTGGGATATAATTTATTAAAACCTTAGTGCAGTGTGAAACATGCCTATCAACATGAAAAACAGGTGATCATGTAAATGCCTGTCTGTGTGTGCGATCAGTTGTCTGTTAGTAAAATAGCTCATGAATCACTGCAGAGGTTAATAAAAGTCTCAGAAAGTAATCATTGGATGCACATCTACAACACATTAACTTGTGAAGTCCAGCTGATTCAAAATGGCTGCCAAGATAACTCAATCTTAGCAGACACAACAACGGCTAAAACACATGTATTTTTTACAAATATTGATCTAAAATGGTATTAGCTAAACAATATACTCCCACCCATACCAAATCACACAAAATCTTTGTTTATAACTTTACCATATGACAGTGAGTGATATGAATTCTTTCAAGGAATATCCGTTTATTTATTATTTTAAAAATATCTGTCTAACCCACGAATAAATAATGGTTTGAACAATAATAACAACAACATTCTTTTAAAAGTAAGCTGGGTAATTTGTTGAGGTGTTTGTTGGTGGAAAAAGCACCCTAATGGATGAAGGACCCTTTATTGTAGAAAGCCCATTGACAGAAAGGATGTAACAAGTATGCACTGCCAGCAAATGTGTCTACTTTTTCATTAAAGTGTTGCTGAAGCTGCTTTTAGAAACAGGTTAAAAAAAAAAAGGCTTAATTATTCAGACGACAAATCAATTGATTTACTTCAAAAGTTTATTATGTGTCCAAACTTCTTAAATAATACCATTTATCCATCCATCCATTATTTTACCACTTCTTCCTTTCTGGGTCGCGGGGATTACTGGTGCCCATGCAGTCAATGTGTGAGAGGCGGGGGACACCCTGGACAGTCCATCACAGAGACACATAGAGACAAACAACTATTCACTCTCTCTCACACCTAGAGATAATTTAGAGTTCCCAATCAGTCTAAGATGCACGGTTTTGGGGAGGAGACGGGAGTACCGTGAGAAAGCCCACTCATGCACGGAGAGAACATGCAAACTCCACCAAACCCCCCGGCTGGGATTTGAGCTGTCGACATTCTCTCTGAGAGGCAACAGCTCTACCAACTGCACCACCGTGCCTCCACCTTTATCAACAAGGCAAATATAAAATATCTTCCATCACACAGTTTTCTGACACAGTCCAAGGTCTGCTGTGAAAACTTTGAAAGCGATGGTGACAAACCCCACTCACCCCACCTGCCAACCAAGGGGGCTTCGCTTCGCGGCTGCTATCAGAGTTACATTTCCTTAAGGCTGTTCTGGAGAGATTAAAACTGCCTTCCTGCTGCCTTTTGAATTGTGATCTTTCTGGGAACAATGAACATAATGGTGGCTGTAGTGGCCCATTGCAGGTGCCAGTCCCACCATGCTGCTAGTCAATCGACCTTGGCCTGCTTTGCTGTAATGAAAAGTCTGTTTTCCTGCCATGGATGGGTTTGTTGCACACTGATCAGCCATAGCAATATGACCACCTGCTTCATAGTGCTGTAGCCATGTTGGATCTGTGTTTGGGTGTACTTCAGAAACATTAGATCAGCCATAATGTTATGACAGATCAGTCATGGACTGACAACAGATGTTAAGTGATTCATGACTGGTAAGTGTGACGAGCTGCTGGACACAGTTGAGTGGCAGATACTGTGAAGGATGGGGTTCTTCCTGTTGCCTCACAACAGGTTAGTTGGCACCTGAACTCCTCGTTTGATCACATCTGAAACCCAAACCAGAACACTGACACACATACTGTGCATGCACACTTGCAGGCCTTATTCATGAACCATTACAAGGTGACGTATGGAGTCATGTTTCACCCTTCTTCCAAGAACCCTTCCTTTTGCTTTTCATTAGTAAAGGTAACATTTTATAATCTTCCACCTCTTAAACACATCTGTTGAATTATGCCAGTTTGATCATCATGACTCAGCAATGATTAAACAAAAACCTGGCGTTCCTTGAGGGAATGAATCTTCAGACCAGAGATTTAGCCCAATTGGCCGAGAGCAATTATTTTTGTTAAATCGTTAAGTAATGCATCATGAGCAGGTTCAGCCATATCTCATGTCACAACCCTTGGAATAAGTCTTGGAGGTGCAAGTTGTAACAAAAATTGTAAACTAAACAAAACTAATAACTCAAAGAAACCAACTTGGCATTACAATAATTCAATCAAGTAAGAGTTTTGGGTGTTACAGACAGGAGGGGAAGCCATGAACATCAGGGTATCCAAGGCCAAAACAACAAACAAAAGAATGCCCCTTCTGGCTAGAAAACAAAATCACCTCTTATCTAGCAAAACTAAAACTACAATTCCTAGGCTCCTTACCCTAGCTGGCAGTGGCTACACAACAGTAGAACATTTAGTTAAAATTAAATGCAGAGAACCCCTACCAAATTTCCCATCTAAACAAAAGGTTTCTTGAATAGAGTTGTTCATAGAAATTGAAAGAAACAACACAGAGTTGCTAAAAAAAATGATTTGAACAGAGTTCAGAGTCAACCACACTGCTCAGAACCAAAAAGCCCAAGGACAAAGAGATGCGGTGCTGGATCACCAAAGCTTTTATGCAATCCACTGACGAGGAGGAAGTGATTCCAGGTGTGCAGCATGGTGAGACAACATGGTGTGACAGCAGGCCTGTAAACAAGCAAAGGAGGAGAAAGGTTGTCCTCTTGTAAGATTACCTCTAGAAATCAGTGGACGTAACACGTCATCTTGTAATGCTTGGAATAAGTGTTCTGTATGACCTTCAGCAACGACCAAATGAAATTTTAGCTCAATATCTGTAAAATTCATTGAAGTGCAGCCATTTATCTGTAGATGAGGTCACTGAAGTTGTGAACTGGGTCGTCTCCATAAGTTAATCAGTTCCAGATGCACAGATAGCGATTACTTTCTGAGAATTCATGAGAAATTGTGCTAATGGTCAAAGTTTTAGGCCAACATTTGTCGCATTGTGTTGTGCTCAGTGTTGGAAACAGCCAGGTAACACTCAAAGTTAAAAGCTTCAGTTCTTGCATGATCCGTGCAAAAAGTGTTAGTTAAGGATCAGTTCCAGATACAACCAGGCTTTACATCTGTGAAAAGTTATAGACATTTTCTGTATACTAAGATTGCTGTGGCAGCCATCTTGAATCAAATAGATGCCAAAACGATAATGAGTTGTAGATGTACATACAATTACTTTCTGAAAGTTTAATTAAAACTTGTTCAGTGATTCATGGAATATTTACAGACAGACACACACATAGGCAAAAACATCATTGCTCCACCTTTGCCAAAGCAAAGACATTTGGACAAGGGTGAACAACACCAGGAAATACACCGCTAGGCGCGATGTAGAACTTTTTTCATTCCTTCAACCTTTCTTTATACAGGTTAATCCCACTGAGCCTCGGGGACTCATTTACAAGAGAGACCTGATTCTAACAAAGAGTGATGACAATAGTGGACAACAAGGACAATAATAGACAATCATAAAGGATGCGTACAAATTCAGATTTTTTTTTTTAATAAGTGAAAATTAAATGGTATTAAAAAAGAAAGTAACCAAAAAAAAAGGCTAGGTTGTAAGGCGGTGTAGAAAACTAAAAACAAGAACATGCCTGCATTGGTTTTCCCAGGAACTTAACAGCCACTTAGAGAGGTCAAGTCGAGAGCATCAGATCTTTTTACAAGACATTTCAAGAAACAGGAGCAGAGTAGGAGAAGGCCCTTTTGCCTAGTTCAGTCCTCACTGAGGGAACACTGCAGGTAATAATGTCCTGAGAGTGCACGCTGTAGCTGCATGTAGGAGGAGATGTATGAAGGCAACAGACCAAGAAGTTATTTAAAGATGAAATATACCAGTGTGAGAATCTGTGTGAAGTTAATGATGACCAGTTGACCAGTGAATACAGGGTGCAGTGATGGGTATGGTAGTTACAACCAGTTATGAAGCATAGCGCACCGTGATAGACAGTATCCAACATTTACAAGGTGCTTGTAGGGGTCTTTATGTCACCATAGTCAATGGAGGGCAAAAAGTAGCAGTTACAAGGTGTTTCCTTGTGTTCAGAGTTAGACAGGATCTAGTTCGGAAAAAGAAACCCAATTTAACTTTTAGTTTCATTACCTGCCTCAGATAGTCTCAGATGTCCTCGGATAGCTCTTCAAATTGAAGCCGTTAAGAAAACACCAGGCGATATATAGCAACACATCCTTGGTGTCACTTCCTTGCCTGGTTTTAACGCTTTTCTCTTAATCTGCATTCCTCTGTGTTGAGTTGAAGCTGAATTTAAACAGTCCTTATCAAACCAAAAATCGAAGGAACATTTGGATTTCTAGCCAACATAGAATTTCTAACAATTTCTTCTACTTGCTTTCTTCTATGCTAAAACCACAGTTGTCCATTGAACCATTCTCTAAATAGCCTCCCCTGTGTGAACAAGTCGCCAAATCTGCATCCAACATCTGCTTGAACTGGCAGTGTACCAGCTCTCACTGAGGTGGACGCTTGCCCTTCCTTTCCTCGATGCCCAGCAATCATAATCGCCATCCTCTCCAGCTCATTTCCCACCCTGATCTCCCCACGGCGTGCTCCTCAGGCCTTTTGGTGCGACGGTAGACTGCCATGTCACCCTGGGGTCACACAGGTTCATGGATAATGTGACAAAACCAGCTGCTCATCGCTGCCGAACCAGCCTCTCACCAGCTGCGATTAGATGTAAGGGGTCGAACAAATGATCCGCCACGGCCCAGGGCAAATCAGCCATGTCCTCGGTGCAGATAACCAAACTGAACCGTGGAGCTAACGGTGAAGCTGCCTGTGTAAAATGGGTGATTAGAAGCTTATTGTGTCAGCCAGGCACAGAGAAGTGGATCCGTGTGATCTGTCTTTGCCACATAAAAGTAGATGAGAGGAGAGACAAAATATAAGGAGAGCAGACAGAAAGGAAAGGTCAGCTTTTAGTGAGGAGCTGAAAGTGAAAGAATCTCGCCTTTAAAAAGTGCTTTTAAAAAGCGCCGTGGTGACCTTGACTTATCTGAACACATTATTACTGTTATTACTGTTACTGTTAAAGTTTGTTTAGTTGTCAAGATGTGGTCAAGAGGTGTCTTGTGTACTTTTGTATTTTGTTTATTTTTGTCCTTCAATAACGTGAAGGAGAGATTTTGGCTAAATTGATTAATGGATTCAAGGTGATTTTTCTGCAACAATTTTACAGATGAGAAATTCACTCAATTTATGTTTCAAGCTGGCAAAACATGACAATTTTATATATACATTTTTTATATAATTTGAAGATATAAAATCCAACGTGTAAAAATTTTGCATCCAATTCTTTAGTTGGTGATTTATTAAACCAACCCACAATAATCCAACAATGTTCAGTCAGGCCATCAGGACGGTTTCTTTTTTTGTTCAGAAGTTTATACATTATACAAAGGACTTCATAAGTCTGAATAGCCACAACAAACTCAGTCCCACAAGCAGCACACTCACATAGAGGACCAACCAGTTTGCTGGCGATAAGATAGTTTCTGGGGCCCACCCTCTTCTTCGTTGACTCCTCTGAGACAGTCATAGCCAAAATTGTTCAAAACATCAAAGTTCATGCTCAATAATCCAGGTAAAAAAAATCCAACAATGCAGAGTCAGGTCATGTGGACGGTTTCTTTTTTTGTTGAGATGTTTCTTCCTTCATCCAAAGGGGTTCATCAGTACAAGGAGCCACAACAAACTTCGTCCCACAAGAGCACACTCCCATGGGGGAGAGGGCAGGTCCCAGAATCCATCTTATCACCAGCAAACTGGTTGGTCCACTATGGGAGTGTGCTGCTTGTGGAACTAAGTTAATTGTGGCTCCTTGGACTGACAAAATCCTTTGGATGAAAGCTGAAACATCTCAACAACAACAAAAAGAAACTGTCCAGATGACCTGATGGACTATTTTTACCTGGATCGTTGAGCATGAACTTTCATGAGACCCATAGTAGTACATTTAAGTTCAGCATTTCTCAAAAGTGCAATAAATGCTTGCAAAATTATAATTTTGCTTTATCGCCCACCATTGAAGATTATCTGCATCTGTGTACATGTGAATTAGCTAGCAAACAAATCCATGAACTACTTCCAGAACCTTAATGAAACCCATCAGTTTCCATCTTCAACTGGTTTTAGTCAAAGTGACTTCAAGTAGCCACAACAAACATCAGACATAGCAAATGCTAAAAATGACCACAACTTTGTGGATTTTTTGCAGAAGGTTGCTGTCGTAGTCAAGTCAAGTCAAACTGATTTATAAGGCACATTTAAAAACAGCAGCTGCTACCATTGTACTTAACAATAAACTCAACGGCAGTAATTAAAGAAAAAAAAAAGACAAAATGTAATTAAAAGCATCAAAAGAAAAACATAAAAGCACAAAACAATGAAATTCTACAATAAATCACACACTGTGATCAACATCAGTGAATACAGTTTTTTTTTAGAAGAGTTTTAAAAACTGAAAGTAGTCTGTCTAATGTTCGGGGGCAGATTTTTCCAGAGCTTAGGGCCCACGACTAAAAAAGCCCGATCTCTGAGCTTCAACCTGGTTTTTGGTACAACCAAATCAGCTGGTCAGATGATCTCAGCACCCAACATTGAACCTATGGTTGAAGTATAGGTCAGAGAAGTATGAGGGTGCAAGGCCATTTAGGCAGTTAAAGGTCAATAGGAGAATTTTAAAATCTGTTCTGTTCTGTACCGGGAGCTAGTGAAGGGAGGACAAAACTGGTGAAATTTGCTCAAACCTATGAGTTCCTGTTAATAACTGAGCTGCAGCATTTTGGATGAGCTGGCGACATGAAATGGGAGCCTGACTAACCCCAACATAAAGCACATTACAGTAGTCTAGTCAGGTTGTAACAAATGCATGGACTATCAGGTCAACACGGACTTAAGCTATCTGACTTAACTGGAAGAAGCTTTTGTTTTATATTTTTTTTATTCAGAACAGAGTTAACCTATTTATTAAGCTTAAAGTCCTTGTCCAAAATCATCCCGAGATTAGTGGCACAACATAGCTTCTATAAGCTAACAGATGTTGCGAGATGTTGCTATAGCGATTGAGACTGGGCACGATGTTATTTTTAAAGTTAGACCAAAACAACAATGCTTTTTCTAAACAGAAAATGAGCTTAGTTTAAAACACTGGTGAGAAAGGTGCATTCCTTGAAGAAATGTGAGGCCTTCAATTGTCATTTTGACAACCAAAAAAAAAGCTTCTTTAAGAATAAAAATGGTAGAAACATAAAAATTCACAGTAGATAATTTGGGGAAAGTTGGTCTGGGCCAGTTTCAGGTTATCCATCAATTTTAGTGAAAATGCTCCCCCCCCCCCCCATCATACCTTTTCTGATGCATTTTTAATGAGATGCCAGACACAGTGTTGTGGTTGTGTTGGTGTGTGTGTTTTTTATTTTTCTTAATTTTTTTTATCATCATGTAGCACAGAGTAGTGCTCCTTTTCCCCTTATTGCTGCAATATGTCAGTTTTGCATGATTGGCAAAACATAAAATACCCCTACACTTTTTTACCTTACAATAAAATTTAAATAAAATAATAATCCATTTTAGATAGCCAAAACAAAGTCATAGTTTTACTCTAAGATATCTTAAAATAATGTACATAAAAAAAGTTTGCAACAAGAAAACAGCTAAACAGCTAACTCCTATTAGTGTGCTGCATTTAACTCAGAAATCGGAGTTTGTGAATTCTACATTAAAAATAATAAATCAAGCAAAACATCCCTTAAAGTCAGAATGCTTATTCTCATCATCAGGATCATTTGAGATTCCTGACCAGCCCCAACCACAAAATCCAAGATGGCTGACTCATCTATAAAGTCCACTTCTGATAGCTTTGTATCCCAGAAATCCAGTCAAACACACAGTGCTGTTCAACCACACTTAGTGGATATGTTTCATTTTTAATTTAGCAGAATATTGATTTATTAAAAAAAAAAATTATAAAAGTTTGGTCTTGTTTGTCTCTGTGTGGCCCTGTGATGGACTTGCGACCTGTCCAGGGTGTACCCCGCCCCTCACACAATGATTGCCAGACATGGGCACCAGCGACCCCCGTGACTCAAAATGAAAGAAGCGGGTAAAAGATAATGAATGGATGGAATTTATAAAAGATTTAAAACTTTGTATTATGTACACATGAAATAGCTTGGCACTAAACAGTTAAATTATCCTGTCCTCTTCAAGATAACGTAACTTTAAATACATTTTATGGATTAATTCCCATAATACAGCAACTTTTTAAATTTATTTTAATGTTTAATTTTAACAGGTTAGGTATTTTGAATAAAATCAGTCCAGTCATGTGATACTTTTTGTTTTGTTTAAATAACCGCTTTACTGCTGCTTTTGATACTGTTGACTAACAGAATACTTATATCGAGGTTAGAACACTGGGTTGGGATTACAGGTGCAACATTAGAATGGTTCTGTTCTTATCTGAGTGAAAGGAGTTTCTATGTCAAGGCTAGGGATAGTGTATCTGTGTTAGTGCCTCTTTCCTGTGGGGTCCAACAGGGCTCGATTCTTGGAACCCTTTTGGTTTCACTCTCTGCTCCCTTTGGGGTCTATCCTGAGGAAACTTTTTTTTTTTTTTTTAATTTCATTGTTATGCTGGGAGTGGTGGCGCAGAGGTTAAGAAGGTGATCGGAAGATCGCCGGTTCAAGCCCCGGTACCGACAACGTCAAGAATGTGGGTGGAATAGGTGAAGCAGCCACACCTGTCTCCA
>JARVGQ010009804.1:0-17254 GCA_031762355.1 Hypsolebias martinsi | reverse complement strand
TAAGTTGTGAGTGGGATCATAACAGGTTATGTGGGCAGGATCATAAGTTGTAGGCGGGGTCATAAGTTGTGAGTGGGATCATAACAAGTAGTTGTAGGCAGGGTCATAAGTTGTTGTGTTGGAGCCACTCACTTGTTGTGGCCTGTAATCACCCTATATTCTGACTTCAGTGTCTTTATCTTATCCTGGCACTGCTTATCTGTCGGGTGTAGCCATGCTGCACCATCATCTGATATCGCTCTGTAAATACGCTCATTTCTTGTGGCGCCGTCTGTCAACACGATGAGGAAGTGAAGGTTCAGATGTAGTTTGCAGTTTTACTGGGCGGGTCATCTGGTGATGTTGTTCCACTGGCCAATAAACAGCTGCTGTCTGCTTACATGGACATCGTCACAGCCTCGCAGCCCACTTGGAACCTCAAACAAGGCGGTCCCATAAACCGGGCTGGGTGTGCAGTGGGCAGGCCTTTAACTGGTGCTGAACCTGAGAGCTGAGACTGGTCAATGCATCCAGTCTGGTCAGGGAACGCCTCAGGGACCCGCAGGACGAGCTTGAGAGTGTCTCTGGGCAGAGTGGGGTCTGGGTCTCTCCTGGACCTGGTGTCCCTACGACCACATCATGGATAGAAGAGGGATGGATCTGTCGCACTCTCCTGTTTTTATTCAAGTTAGATCACCACTGTATAAAGAGTGTTGTTGTTGTTGAAAAGCCAAAAGGAGCATGATAAACAAAGTTAAGAGGAAATGTAGAAAGAGGTACTGGTGAAACATGAAAAAACAAAGAGACGTGTGGAAACAACAGTCCACGTAGTTTAGTTCCTGTTTTTAGTTGCTCTAAAGGAAACGGTTTAGTTCAACGAGGACCGTTCTGTTTGTTTGAGTCTGTTTTGATTCCACTGGTCTGTTAAACCCTTTGAGATGATTTGATCGATCTTCTTCCTCCGTTCTCTTGTTCTGTCTGACGTTCCAGCGTTGAGGCCAAAAAAATGCAGTGTCACATGAGATAAACTGAGCTTTGTTGTTTTTTCATGTTTGTTTACGTCGGTGTAGTCCCGTGTGGCTCACCTGGATCTCCTCGATGGTGTGGACGATGAAGGTGTCCTGCAGGTCCTCCATGGCGCCCTCCATCCAGTTGTTGAACGGAGCGGCTCTTTTAGCGAACTCCAGGTACAGCTGGTCGATGGTCTCCAGCAGCTTCTCAGTCCTCTGTTCAGAACCACGCACACGTTCAGAACAACAAAACAAAGTTTGTATAGCTGCAGGAGTTCAAAGACTTCATGTCTGCAGGTCTCTGTGTGTCCGTTAGCAAAATATTTCATGAACCACTCAACAGATTTAATTGAAACTTGCAGAAAGTGATCAGTAGATGTGCTTCTACGTACAACAAAAAAAAACTTTTGAAGTCGATCTAATTCAAAATGGCTGCCACAGCTAATCAACAGAGAGAGGCTAAAGTCTGGTGTGGTAGTAGCTGAAAGTCATTACAAAACTGAATATGACTGAAACGGTCCTTGTAGTGTTGCTACGCCTTTAATTGTATTCACTTTTGTATAAAATTATGGATTTCATTTATTTATTTTTTATTGGGGAGAGGAAGGTTCCCATTAAGAAAATATTTCAAAATAAAAGTCTTTCTACAGTCGCCACTTTCATAGATGAACAGTTTTTCTTCTCGATTGCTCCATGAAACCCTGAAGGTTCTGATAGTAAAAACCATCCCGGGTCTCGGGCCCCTCGGTACCTGCAGAGCCTCGCTGCGTTTCTGGGTCAGGCCTCCCAGGGCGTCCCACTGGTCACAGATCCGCTGGCAGCGAGCGTTCACGCTGGGGGAGTCGTAGTAGTCCAGCTCACTGCAGAAGCAAACAGGTTAATCTGCATCGTTCATCGTCCACTTGGTGTCGTTATGTTCCTGCAGGTCTTACTTCAGCTCCTGAGCGATCGCTGCGATCTGCTCCACGCGGTCCTGATGTGCAGCCAGGTCGCTCTCAAACGCCTCGTGCTTCTTCAGCAGGGCCTTGATCTCCGACAGAGAGGCCGTCTCGTAGTCCAGCTTCTGCAGCAGCTCCTCCTTTCCTGCAACACCCAACTCATCAGAAGTATGCGTCGTTTACGCACCATGAGGTCCATGAATGTGATCAAACATCTCGTACCTTCAGTCCAGGCTTCATGAATCGCAGCTTTCTGACGAAACTTCTCAGCCAGGTGGTCAAGTCTCTCCAGCCTACGGATCTCGTTGAGCAGCCACTCTTCATAGCCCTTCTCCGCCCCCTCCAGACCTCCCCATGCATGGTTAATGTCCTGAGCAGGGCCAGAAAAGAAGGTGAACCTCAGAACAAGCCTGGGCCTTCACTGGAGTCACAGCCTGGTTCTGAGCATGAGCTTCAAAGCAAAACGAACTACATGAAACCTGCTTTTCTTCTCATGAAGACAACGTCACCCCACTCCTGATTTATTTAATAATCTCCTCCATATTGTTACCAGACAACTGGTTGATCCACCGTGAGAAGGTGCTGCTTACAAGACTGAGCTTGTTTCAGCTCCTCAGACTGAAGAATTATTTTGGATAAAAGGCTAAAACGTTTCTACTCGAGCCCAGCCGATATATCGGTAGGCCCAATATAGTAGGCCTATATAGACGTTTGTGGACATATCAGTATCTGTGGTAACTGTCTCAATATGTGCCGCCGACTAATTTTTACCAATAAAATGCTGGAACCAGCCGTAATTGTACAATGTATCCAGCAGAGGGTGCGTGAAGACAACTTTCAAGTCATGGCTGTTCACTTAAGTCTCACTTTCAGCACAGCCGAAGCAGCGAGCAATACTGTGTAGCGTATTTTGCTGAACAGAGCATGGTAAGTTTATTTTAATTGATCTGTAAAACAAAAACAATAATAAAAGTATCTTCAATCCTCCAACCCGCCATTTAGCTGCGTGCCTCTGAAGTTAGCATTATTGTCTTGTAAAACTTTATCCAGAACAATAAATTTAATGTAGAGGTAAAATATGTATCGGCGTTAGTAACGTTATCTTTGTCCTCCTCAATGAAATTGTTTGACTGAAATTTTTACTTCTCTACAAAGAAAAATAAACTCTGCTGATTAGACCTTCAGTAAACAATGAACAGGAAGGTGTTTCTTTGTTTAATTTATATTTATGTAGCAGACTTGATAACTTTCTGGTGAATAGTGGAGGATAGAAAATGTGAACACACATTAGGAAGACTGTTTTTATGACCAGTGCACCTCTTGTAAAGCTACTGTGGGACTAAGTATAGTGTGGATCTGCTTAGCTTAGCTTCATGATTGCTAACAGCTGCGCTAAATAAACAAGCCCCGCCCCTCTTGCTGTTTACTTCTTGGGGAGGACAAAGCTGATACATTCTCAGCCATTATATCAGTTATTGCACCCCCCAACATTGGTACAGGCAATAGACAAAATTTCCATATCGGTCAGGCTCTAATTTCAACAAAGAAGAACCCGTCCAGAGGACCTGACTCAACCCTGTTAGATACCCAACTGAAGATCCTGGGTGGCGGGGTGTCATCAGAACTATAACCCGGCCTAACCAGAACATCAGAACATTTGTTGCATTGTCGTCATCTAAAGGATGGTCTTTGTTCCATGGATAAACTCAATGAACCTGTATGTTGTCTTGTATTCCTTCATTCCACCGAGTCTTTAGATCTGAACTCACAGGTTCACCACCTTCGGTCCATAAAACTCTCTGGAGTTATTCCTGTGAGACCTCCTCATGTGATACTGGGTGAATAGATGTAAACGATCTAAAGTCTGGTGAACCAGGTCAACATTAATATTTCCTGACTCTACAAAACGATCACGCTGTGAGTGAACGGGTTTTATTTGAGAGCTCTGGTTCACTGCACACCCTCTGATCCACCGTTACAGATATAACTCGCGTGTAACTGGATTCATTACAAACATGGAGTTACTCACTTCCTGTCAGATACAGTCTGGGCCCAGACCCTGGAGGGGGTCTTGGACTCACCATCAAAGTAGTAAAAGCCAGTTGGACCTGAATGTGACTGACGTGCACCTCCTGGCCAGCGTGTGGGACGTACCGACACCATCCGGCCCTCGGAGGGCATGAAGGCGGGCCTGTTGCTGAGCCGCAGCTTGGTCTGCAGGGTGTTGAAGTTGATCTCCAGCTGGCACTTCTCCTGCACCTTGGGGGGCTTGTGGAGCCGGCGGTAGTCTCTGAAGTCCTCCAGCTTCTGCTGCATGGCCTGCATGGTGTTCTCAGGCAGCCGGTTCTCCAGCCAGGGGATGGTGCGGCGGATCCACTCCAGCAGCTGGGTGTGTGTGTGTGTGTGAGATGTAAGGGTCAAAGGTCAGAGATGCAGGAAGAGCAGGATGATGGGAAAGAACAGTAAACAGCAGAGACAAACCGAGGATCGTGGCCGTGAGAAAAGGATGAAATTAAATGTTTTTATGTAAATGAGTGACAAAGAAAAAAACAAAATAAACTGTTATCTCAAAAAGTTCACAAATAAACAAAATACTTCATTACTTTGATTTTATAGTTTTTGTTTGTGGTTTTATCAGTTCAGGCAGTTCAGGTTGACACCATCACTGCAGAGTTCTTTATTATTATTATTATATTAAAGATTAAAGTGTTTGTTTTAAATGACTTCCTCTTTCAACGCTTTGAGAACACGCTGCAGTGACGTCGGAGCAGGAGAAATGATCAGCCTGTTAGGAAACATCTGCTCAGGTTGATCACAGACTGAGAAAAGAAGCTTTTAGCTAATCATCTGAAAGATCTGTTTCGTGTTTCATAAATAAAACTTCATTTCTACGCAGAGCTCAAACAGCTCATCTTTCACAAGCAGATATCAAACGCTGACAGGTGAATGACAGCTGATTGACAGCTGATTGACAGCTGAATGACAAATAAGACAGCTGAAATACAGATAAAATACAGCTGAAATACAGATAAAATACAGCTGAAATACAGATAAAATACAGCTGATTGACAGCTGAATGACAAATAAAATACAGCTTAAATACAGCTGAAAGACAGCTGATAGCTGAATGACAGCTGAATGACAAATAAAATACAGCTGAATGACAGCTGAATGAAGGCTGAATGTCAACTGAAGTTTGTTCAAGAAGCTGAAACTGAGCTGTTACAGCTAAAAGAAAACCTTAAATACAAAGTAAAAGCCTCAGGTCGGCTGAATTCATCTGGAGAAACACCGAAACGGACGCCGGCGGCTGCGAGGTTAGTGTTAGCAGCCATCTTGAGAAGTGCTTTGTGTGTTACTCTACTATTCCACATGGAAACAGACCTTTGATTATAAATATTAATTATTAAACTCTGTTGGTCTCCCATCACATGTGGAGCAGAGACTCTCCGGGAGCAGCTGGGGAGGTTCAGCGCCTTGCTCAATGGCCCGCAGTTGGGCAAATGAGGGTGGAGGCAGGAGGGAGTGCTTCGCCTTTCCACTTGAATGATTTGCTCCATTCTGGGAGTTCAAACCAGCAACCTCCTGACCCCAGACTCACCTTCTCTAACCTCTGTGTAACGATGTGATAAGGTTTTCTGTTAACGTTGACATAAATAAACACGACGGACTGAAACTGAACGGGTCACATTTACCTCCTGAACAAACAGCAGCAGTCTTTGAAGAGCTGCCTCCAATCATTCGATAAATTATTGTCCAAACTTTGCTCCTTCATCTGATGTTGATGTTCTGCTGACAGGAACCACCACGTTGCTGCACAGAGGACTCCTCAAGATGGAGGCATAAGGGCCAGTCATTCCAGTGTTTCTCTAGTTCAGCGGGGGACACCCTGGACATGCCTCCTGTCCATCACAGGGACAGAGAGACAACCATGCACTCTCATTCCCACTAAGAGATAATTTAGTTACAAATGAACCTGACATGGAGGCTTTAGGTCTTCACACCAACTCCTTCCTGCTGACATTGCTAACCACTGTACAACCGTGCCGCCCTGTGAGAACCTTGTAAAAATTATCTTTTTAACGTCTACATTTGGAAGAACTACGACCTTTATGTGATCGATCTGATAGAAGACTGACTGCCTCCAGGTTTTGTTTCTCTTCCTGCACCTGAGTTGAGCAGCGACCCCCCAGGAGTGGAGGGCAGAGGGAACGGCTCAGAGGCAGGAACATGCAGAAAGGGTTGGAAAGTGCAGGTACTGGTGGGGAAAGGTGGGGGTGTGCTCACATCACTGGCCAGCTTCTCATAGTCCTCCATGAGCTGCTCGTTCTCCTGATTGACAGCCAGCACCTTGCAGATCCTGTTAGCTGCCGTCTCTGCCTGAACAAGGAGGTGAGAGGAGAAACATGTGAGACACGGGGCACGTTCACACCAAACATCACGTCTTTACCGAGCCCTGGACTTCATTGACATTTGACTTGTTATAAGATGCAAACGGCAAACTACCGGTTCAATACGGTAACAAAGCCAACGTCATCCAATTATATGCCGATGACACCATTTTATACGCTTTTGGTTCTACTCTAGATGAGGTTGAAGTTCCTTGCAGGTGGTTTTCTTGAAATCCAGCAGCCTTTTCTGACTTAAATTTGTCCTTAAATGCCAAGAAAACTAAATGCATGTGGTTCGGTCATGGAGGAGGAACCATACCCACCTCTGTGACTTCACTGTAAACGGTGATATTACAGAAGAGGTAACAGTTTATACTCTACGAGAATTTGGATTGATGGTGCGTCTGTCCTTTTCACATCATGTTAATGTTTTACAATCTAAGGTTAAAGGGAGTCTTGGTTATCTTTATAGAAATAGATCTTCATTGGCTTCAAAATGCACCATTGTTGAAATAAACATTCTACGTCTGTTGGATTTTGGAGACATAATTTACAGACATGCTTGTAAGGGTGTCCTTCATAAGATGGACACAATTTATCACTCTGCTACTGGCTTTGTTACAATGCTCCTTATAGAACATCATCGTCTCTACTCTCTTGTTAAATGTCCTCTAAATACTCGTGAAATTCATCTGTTTAACCAGGTCACACCTGATGGGTGTTCCTCAGAGGAAACACGGAGCTGGAACTACTTTAAATTCATTTTAATTATCTTATTATATCCTATAAATGGAACATTTTTTTAAATATATATATATATAAATAAAAAAATCATGGACTGTGTTTTTATTTCCGTTGGAACACCACGTCCCAACTTTAAGAACTGTGGTGACTAAGCCTGAAGCTTCGGAGTGACTAAAGAGACGAGTGAAACCAGTCAATACATTCATGGAAGCATGTTCTCCGATCATGCCTTGCATCAACATATTCAACTGTAACAGTTTATAGATTTACAATGAGAAGAATATAAAATCATTTGGAGGAAAAACAGGCTGCAATTTAAGCAGCATGCACAAAGTTTGAAAGGAATGTAGCACATTTCAGCTAAAAAAATAAAACTTACAGAAGAACGGGTCAACCAGGATTCTAAAAGTCCTGGCTGAGAAGAGAAGAGTGCTCAAACAGGGACAAAGGTCCAGACAGGACATCAGTGTCCTTTCAGACAGAGAAGGTCCAGACAGGACATTAATGTCCTTTAAGACAGAGAAGGTCCAGACAGGACATTAATGTCCTTTAAGACAGTGAAGGTCCAGACAGGACATTAATGTCCTTTAAGACAGATAAGGTCCAGACAGGACATTAATGTCCTTTAAGACAGATAAGGTCCAGACAGGACATTAATGTCCTTTAAGACAGTGAAGGTCCAGACAGGACATCAGTGCCCTTTCAGACAGAGAAGATCCAGACAGGACATTAATGTCCTTTAAGACAGTGAAGGTCTAGACAGGACATCAATGTCCTTTCAGACAGTGAAGATCCAGAGGACACCAGTGTCCTTTCAGACAGTGAAGGTAAGCTGGTCCAGAAGGTCCTTCTCTCCAAGTTTCAGAAAAGCAGGAAGAGGAACTCTCCAGTGGTGGGACTGTTGAGGAGACCTTTGACTAAAACAGCTTTAACTGCTTCAGTTCTCTGGTTCTCCTCCTTGCTCCTCCACCACCTTCACACCAACAGCCACCATGTCTGACCCATGCCCCCCATCGCTGTGGAGCAGGTTAGAAGAGGGCTGAGCAGATCAACCTATGAGACCACCAACCCAGGAAGGCAGCTGGCCTCATTGGTCTCCAAGATGGAGATGTTAGGATTAGGATGTCCAGGGGAGCACAGTGACCTCTGGACAGTAGCCTTTATGTCTCAGGTAGTAAAGGGTAAAGGGTGCCATCCTTTGTCAGGTGAGCCAAGTTCAGAAGTGGACATTTCTTTGGGTTCACACAAATCTTTATTCCTTTTTTCTGTCTCAAGTTGTTTCAGCGACCTCTGAGTTTTTCTTTTTTTAACGTGTCGGTACAAAATGCTCTTCCTCCCTCCTCTCTCTAACGTTTCTGTTTCTGACTGAACTCGTTTCAATAAAGACGTAGTTCGTGCTACAGGACCAAACTCCGTGACCAAACCCTACGAGTTTCCTCTGCAGGGTGGCCGGACGCTCCCTTAAGAGACAGGGTGAGAACTGAAGGAGACCCGGGACACTCTGCAGAGACTACGTCTCTCAGTTGGTCTGGGAACCTTGGAGTCTTCCCAGAAGAACTGGAAGAGGTGGATGTGGACAGAGATGTCTGGACCTCCCTGCTCAAGCTGCTGCCCCGAGACCCGACTTCAGAACAAGAGGAAGATGATGGATGGATGGATGGATGGATGGATGGATGGATGGATGGATGGATGGATGAAACTCACAAAGCAGCAACAAAAAGAACATGAACCTGAGGCTGTTTCAGCAGCTACGTGTCTGAGCACTGGGACGTGTTTCTCACCTTCTGCTTGCCTGAGAACGCGTGGTAGTAACACGACACATAAGTCATGACGGCCTTCTCATCTGGCCTCAAGGTGCTAATGATGTCTGGCCATGGAACAGAGGACAGGGGACAGGGGACAGGACAGACAGGAGAGAAATGCAGAGTAAAAGTGTGCAGAGACATAAAGGGACAGCAGGGGCCCAAACCTCGAGTCACAAGTTGTCTCCAGTCGCCCTGAAGAGCCCAAAGAGAACACTGAGGATCATTGAGCTGCTACTCATGGTTCTAATGTTTTATTGTAATATCAGTCAGTTAAAGCAGCTGCAAGTTTCCACACGTGTAAATCTGAGAGTTCAGCTGTGATCCAACTCCTCAGGATGAAGGTTTCATCTTTCAGCACGCGAATGATCTGGGGTTCATCACCGTCCGCTCGCTACCCAACGTGAACATCGCACGAGATCTTTGCTTCAACTGTAGGAGTTAACCCCGTCTGTCTGTTAGCAAAATGTTCACCTACAGATGTCGGATATTTCTGGACCCAACCCAATCCAATATGGCTGCCACAGCTAGTTAACGTCAGCCTGCACAGGTGCAGCTAGATTTTAGGATTTTTGTTTTTTAAACGACTCAGATGACTGACGGTCTACGCCAACAGCGCAGGAGACTGGAGACACTTGTGCTCATTGCCTTTAAGAACACGTTCTGTGTCGTCATGCATGTTTGGTGGCGTGCAGAAGGTAAAGACCCCAGCAGGGAGCGTCGTGCGCTGCAGAGAGAGGAAAACTGTTAGCGGACAGAAGAAAGGCAGGAGGAGGACGCTGGTCCAGGATACCTTCTGTGCTCCTGAGAAGGCGTGGTAGAAGCTAGAGACGTAGGTCATGATGGCCTTCTCGTCCGGACGGGCTGTGCCTACAATGTCTGTGGGAAGAAGACGGGGGTCAGGGAGGACGATGGGACGAGAGGGGGTCAGAGACGTTGGACGAAGGAACAGGAAGTAGAGGTCGTCAAATAAACATTACTGAGGAAAGAAAAATAAACCGTCCAGATGTGACGGTAATTTGAATTTAGACAAACGGCAGCAACGTCTGAAGACCCACAGTGACGTCAGAGAGGATTCATTTTAGAGGAAGACGTGGATGAAGATCACGTTCATTATAAAAGGACTTTGGAAGAGCCGTGTTTGGACTCCCAGCGCACGTGGTGCGTTTTCATTTCACCACGTCACGTGTGATGCCCCGCCCTCACCTTCTGCATCCAGCATTTTGGGAATGTCCAGGTACTTCTCCGCCACGTCGAAGGCCGTGTTCAGGTTGGTCATGGGATCATCCTGTGGACCAGCAGAGTTCCACATGAAACTACGACAGGCTGCACGAGTCCACAGGAACTAAGCTGCGTTTCATTTGCTTCATTTGGGTAAAACCTTCAGGACAGAAGCTCGGGTCGGTTTGGGACGACTCACCTTACGCAGCTTCCCATAGTCGATGAGTTCTGGTCGATGTCGATGGATGAGGGCGCAGAAACCCAGACCGTCCTTCCAGCTGACGGAGAAAATGTCACAAATCAGGAACCAGAAGGTGAAACAAACGGAAGGCGACTTTAACCCCTGAGCCGTGTTTGGTTATCTGAAAGTGTGTGAATTTTTATGAAGCATTCACACAGTTGTGATCCATTTTTCAGCATCTTTCTCGTTCCACAATTTTCAGTTTTCAATCCATTTCAGCAAATCATGAATCAAAACGTTCAGCTCTTTCAGGACAATCCTGCTATGACTTTTGGCATTGGTGCAACTTTAGCTTTTTGAAATATTTAACCTTTTGACATTTTTTTCCTCTTAGAAAATGACATGAGTTCATTTTACATCAAATCTTTAGATGTTTACAACCTTTTACCGCTCCTTTCACTTTTTGTTCTGCTTCAGCTTCTTTCAGCTTCCTTCTGCAAATTTTAACATTATTCAGCTATTTTCAGCTAATTTCAGCTGTTTTGTGATCCTTTCAGATTCTTTTTGCCAACTACAAAATTTTTATGCTTCTTCTAACTCCTTTCTGCTAATTTCAGCTTGTTATGCTCCTTTCAGCTGATTTCTGCAAGTTTTATCTTTTCTCTGCTATTTCAGCTTCCATTTAGCAGTTTTATGCTAATTTTAGCTTATTTTTTTTTGCAAATTCCACATTTTTTGCACTCATTTAAACTTTTTTCAGCCTAACTCAGAAAAATGGTCTCTCTCCACTTCATTCTGCTAATTTAAGCTTCATGCTCTTTTAGCTACTCTTTAGCAGTTTTTTTTTTGTTTGTTGCAAATTTCAGTTTTCAGATAATTTCTACTTTTTTGTGGTCCTTCCTGCTTCTTTCAGCCTAAATGGGTAAACGTGTTGTTTCTGCTTTCTTCTGCTAATATAAGCTAGCTCTACATTTAAAGCTACCATTTTAGCATTCTTTAGCTAATTTCAACTGGTTTTAGATAAATTCATGGTTTTTGTGGTAATTTAATTTCTTCTTGGTCATTTCAGTTTGTTATGCCCCTTTCAGCTCTTTTCTTACAGTTTCAGCCTTTTCTACTCTTTCAGCTACTATTTTGCTCTTTTGAAACAAATTTTAGCTTTTTCAGCCAATTCCACTTTTTTTTAACTAATTTCAGCTCTTTCATCTTCCTTCTGGTAGTTTAAGTTGCTTTCTGCCTTTTCAGCTACTTTTCAGCTACTATTTTGCTAATTTTAGCTTTTTATCTGTAGTTAATTTCCTAGTTTTGTGCTAATTTTTGCTTATTTAAACCTAATTTAGCAATTCTTCTTGCTTTCTTTGGCTAATTTAGGATCGTTTCTCAATTTTAGCTAAAATTCAGCATGTTTTTAGCTCGTTTCAACTGTTTTTCTGCAAGTTCTTCTGCAATAAGCATTTACCATTTTTTGGCTGGAAATGCAATTTATCCAGTTTTAATCCCTTTTAGACTTTAAACAGATTTTTTCTCTTTTCCCTTTTCTTCATATAAACTTTATTTTCAAACTTGTGAGATGCTGAAAGTTAAAACAACAAGTCTGGTGTTCAGGGACCAAATCAGTCAGACGTCAAATTAAAATGAAGAACTGGAGACATTGGAGCTCCGCTGGAGCGACAGATCCAACTGTCTTCAAACAAACTGTGTGGAGACAGAGTGCTGGTACTGATGCTCTGTGTTGGTTCTGGTACTGGTACTGGTTCTGGTTCTGATGCTGTGTGTTGGTTCTGGTACTGGTTCTGATGCTGTGTGTTGGTTCTGATGCTCAGTTGGGATCAAACTTGGTTCTTTAAACCTGCTGAACATCAGAGGACCTTCACCAGAGGCTGCATAGAAGTGTTGCAGTAAATGATCATGGTGTCCTGACGGAGGTGGACTGCAGTCATCTCTCACACAGAGACCACATCAAAGGCTCTGTGCCGCCCCCCCACCCACCCACCCCCACCCCCGACTCCTGCTGCTCACCCTTTCCCTTCTACTGAAATGACCTCAACTCCACCTTTCAGTCTCACTCCAGCTTTCATCCACATCTGAGCAGGTCTGCTCTCAATAATTCAACACGGAGGTGTCAAAGCTTCCTGTGCCGCAGGTTGAGCTGAACTCCGTCCTGCAGAAAGACCAGGACCAGGACCAGGGAGGGACCAGATACTCACATCTTTAACTTCCACTCACTACGACACAGACTCATGTTCAGGCTGCTGTTTAATACATCGTCTTATTTTACATTAGTGTTTAGCGTATATCTTAGATCCTTGCATACAATTTCTTTTTATACTTTATATTTCTGTTATTTTTTGTGGTGTAACTGGGACCCTGAGTACATCATTTTGTTCCACCTCATGTACCACATGTGATGTGAATGACAATAAAGAACCTTGGACCTCAGAGGTGCCGGGTCGTGCGGCTGTACCTGATGTGAAAGTTCTGGATGTTGACGTTCTTGTAGGGAGCGGTCTTCCTCTGGCACCACAGCAGAAGGCCCTCTTTGGCCGAGGTCTCTGTGGGAGAAGGAGAGGATTAATGTTTCCTTTGACTGAACTAATCCTGGTTTCATGTGGGATTAGGTGGAGGAGAAGCAGCAGGTGTGCCTCGACCTCAAACAAAGCTGGGTTTTGGATTCGGCAGTGTAAATTAAAATAATCTAAAACATTTCAGTATTAAAACCAATCAAAGCTGCCAAACGTCAGCCTGTGAGAGCCGAGAGTTCAGACCTTCCACAGAAATGTCCTGGATGGCGAAGCGGAGAATGATGGTCCAGATCATCCCCAGGGTCATCTTAGCGTTCCCATCTACAATCTCTGCAGGAAAGACAAACCAGATGAAACGTTCACTTCACTCATTTATGATAGATGCGTTGTCCAACAGAACCTTCTCAACCTGTCAGAGCACAGAGGACAGACTAAAGAGGCTAAAGTCTTCATCCAGGCTAGGCTGACGTCCAGGATGGCTCTCCTTAGGCTAGGCTAAGTTTTTACATCTGTCAGTTTTCACTCTTAGAACATCATCCTGGTGTGAAAGACAGAAACGTTAGCTAATGCTAACTCCCCGTGCACGTTGCTACATCGGTGTTTAGAGCCTGTAGGTTCACTCTCAGCTACTAACAAGTTGAACTTCAGCTTAAAATGGCAAAATATCAATGAGCTATAGTCATTTTTTTCTTCTAAGCTATGGTGGCCATCTTTGATTTATGTTTTGGATTTAGTATGTGACGGAGAAGGTTCTCAGCTATAACCACACCAAATTTCTGCTCTATGTGTAAAAATAGCAGCTTTGGTGGCCATCTTGAATTTATTTTATTTTTTTATTGAGAGTAAACCAACAGAAGCTGAGAGTGAACAAGCGGACTGCATGTCTGAGTTTGTCAGCCAGCTGTGTGAGGCCTGCCTTACCTTCAGCTCCAATAGAAACCAGCTTCACTCCTTTACTGGCGATGAAGTTCAGAGCTTTGTTAACGTTGGAGATTTTGTGAACTCTCATTTTGCCTCTCTCTGGTTTGGCCAGACGTTCCCCTGAAAACAAAGAAACAACAACTCGTCGTTCACAGGTTCTCATGTCTGTACTTCTTAACTCCTCTATGGTTTACAGAAAGACCTCCATCATTCAACGATGATGTTTCTGTCGAGGTTCCCTGCAGCTCTTTAGGCAGAATGTAGCTTGTTGTGCTCACAAGAACCTACACCTGACTGGGACCTTAGAACGGGTCAGACTCAGTAAATGTACACTGTTTATTACCATCTGAACCTGCACCCTGTGCCTACGAGGATCAGTTCTGATGCACGTGTTGTGTGGCGTCAGTGAAACATCTATTTCTTTATATCAGACAGTGACTGCAGAGTCTATCTTCAGCAATGAAACATGTCGTTAAAATGAAATACACACAACGTTACATAAACAAACGTTTTAATTTCCTGAACTGTTGACAGTCCCTGCTGACTGGTCTTGCATCTAAAACAACTGTTGTGTGTTAATCCAGCTGTTCCAAATGTTGGTTGAGGTGAGGGACTTCTCACCTGAGATGACCTCCAGCAGCAGCATGAGTTTCAGTCCATCCCTGAAGTCCTCCTCGATGTTCTCGATCTGCGTCCCAGCTTTCCTCAGGTGAGAGTTGCACCAAGCAGTGAATGTCTGCAGAGGAGAGACACTACCACCATCAGTCTCAAGAGACCACTAACAGAAAAAAGACCACCATCAGTGTCAGAGACCACTAACAGAAAAAAGACCACCATCAGTGTCAGAGACCACTAACAGAAAAAAGACCACCAACAGTGTCAGAGACCACCAACAGAAAAAAGACCACAATCAGTCTCAGAGACCACCAACAGAAAAAAGACCACCATCAGTGTCAGAGACCACTAACAGAAAAAAGACCACCATCAGCCTCATGAGACTTCTAACAGGAAAAAAAGACCACTATGAATCAGGCAGCACGACAGCGGTTATCAGGTGCCTCACAGCAAGAAGGTCCTGGGTTCAATCCCCGGTTGGACCTGTGGTCTTTCTGTGTGGAGTTTGCATGTTCTTGATGTGCTTGCGTGGGTTTTCTCTGGGTACTCCAGTTTCCTCCCGCAGATTAAAAGCATGCATGTTAGGCTGCCTTTAGACCCAGGCCTCCCTTGCAAAAGATCTGTGCTCTCCATGGGATTTGCCTGGTTAAATAAATGTTAATAATAACATCTTATTTTTTGATCAACACTGTATTTAAAAAGCTTTTTTTATTTTAAATACTAGTTTTATTTATTGGAGCTGCCATGAGAGGGCCCACTGTGCACCCTGAAAACACCTCCATTAGGTCCTGGGTTCATTAGCCCCACATCAAAACAGCAGGCTCCATGCAGGAGAACCAGGAAGTGATGAAAACCAGCAGTGTTTCTCAGGGCTTGCTGACAACAAGCCCACCTGAAGTTACCTGTGAAAGAACTCTAGGGTCAGAAGGAACTTCCACATGAGGTCTTAATCAGAAGTTCACCTGAGACCTTCAGAGAGGAAAAATCAGATCTTGGATGTGTCCTCATCCCTGAGTTGAGAGGATGAAGAGAAAGACATGGGAGAAACATCCATCTGAACATTTCACAGCCCCTCAGCTCGCAGCGTATAGGTTCCTATTGAGTTCCTCGTGATCTGAGAGATGTCAAACAACTTCAATCAATATCCCACCAGAAGCAGAACCGAGGCGCAGCTGTGGCGTCAGCAGCAAGCCTGGAAACTGGTTAACAGTTTAATCAGCAGAGACAGAACTGCATCTGCAGCTGGAGATCCTCAAATGTACAAGTTACTCCTGCTGTTCCTCTTCTCCACTTCTTCATGTCTGAAGGCTTCGGCGCCGACCCTGCTGCAGGGCCAGGTCTGGATGTTCTGAACCGGTTCTGTGTCTCCTTCGGGGAAACATGCCCATCAGCGTCAACAAGCAGCTCGAGGCACGCAGACGTGGTAAAACCCACTTTTATTAACTACCAGCAGAGACAATAAAACCATAGGCAACGAGAAAAACAAGATGTTTATCTACTGCTCTCCTTTCAGAAGATCCGTTTCAACACGGGAGTTTCCAGCAGCCTCACGTTTAACGATGGCAACAGATTTAATGTAAAAGAGCTAACGAGGCGAACTGAAAAGTTTTTATTCTGCTTCCACAAGATGGATTACAGAAACCTCTCTGTTGACTAAAGTCACGTGCAACTCATCACATTGGACCAGGACCAGACCACAAACTGCTCTGTTGGGCTACAGAGCATCGGTTGGTCTTCATTTATTGGATTTTGTCCAAATCTGGTCAATTATTTCTGAAAGAACGGCCTGAAATAAAATCTTAAAGAATGTTTTGAAGCACTTTTCTGAGCAGACCCAACAAAGAACCGGAATTCATGCAGTAAATCCCAGAATTGTCTCTACTTTCTCTGCGAGCTAGTAAAGCTGTTTTAATACCAGCTGGATCGAAATCTGGTTCGAGGGTTCTTCTTTCACTTGTCAATAAATCCTGATTAGAAGACGCTAAAACCAGATTCTGACCAGTCTTTAAAGGGTTAAATGGAAACGCTGCCATCACCTCTGGTGGTGTAGCAGAAATAAACTTATTAGAATGACAGTGATCTTAGTTTAAGAATGAAAAATAAAGAATAGTTTCATTCAGTGGTCGTCAGCGAGCCGTTGGAGCTGCTGGTCCATTGAAGCAGATTTATTGAACGAACGTTGGAGCCTCGCTGCTTAGAGGGAGGGAAAGAGTCTGTTCTCTGTTAAATCACTTCCTGCTGCCTCACGTTCACTCTCAGGAGTTCTCGAGGACAGAGCGCCGTGCACCAGGAAAACAACCAGGAGCTCAGCCAGTTCTACATGGACCCTGCAGGGCTGGACTCACAGGATGGGGGGGGGGTCAGTTTGTGATAAATAATGAGGAAAGAACCGGACTGCAGAGCAGAGGGATGAACGTACTCAGGTCCACTTCATCAGGTCCACTCATTAAATGACTCATTAACACAAAGGTCCAGTCAGCCAATCACAGGACAGCAGCTCCGTGGCATCAGATAGACATGGAGAAGACGACTGGCTGAAGGTCAACCGGGGAACAAAGAGGATTTCAGTGACCTTGAATGTAACGTGCTCGTTGGTACCAGACAGGCTGTTCTGATTATTCAGAACCTGCTGATCTGCTGGGATCTTTACACACAACCAGCTCTGTGGTTTACAGAGAATGGTCCAAAAGAGAGAGAATGTCCAGCCTTGTTGATGTCAGAGGTCAAAGGTCAGAGAGGTTGGAGATGACAAGAAGCCAACAGGAGCTGGTTCCAACAAAGGTCTGTAGGACCACCTCTGGACCAGAACACGTCCAGTCTTGACGTAGGTGACCACGCCAGGTGTCACTTCCTGTCAGCTGACAACAGGAAGCTGAGGCTACAGGTCACTTCCAGTCAGCTGACGACAGGAAACTGAAGCTACAGGTCAC
>JARVGQ010009484.1:0-17276 GCA_031762355.1 Hypsolebias martinsi | reverse complement strand
TTTGTTTGCAAAAACGAACATAGCTGAATGATACAAGATATATATGTTGTGCCATTTTATGCAAAGTTCAAACATCACGTCAGTGGACCTTTAAGCGAAACAAAATAGTCAGATAAGTCAAACTTTATCCAACGCATTCACAATAACTCAACATTGTTCATTTGTACCACATAAAATCAGTTTGAGGTCAGTAAGCACAAACAGAATTAATACATAACTGGATTATAAGGCTCACTGTCAAATTTTGAGAAAACTAAAGAATTTTGAGTGTGCCTTATTGTCCGAAAAATACGGTAACATGGAAGAAGATGGCGTAAAATTGTAGCGTGAAAGAAACTCCTCACTTGTTCCCTTAAATAAAACAAGTACTAGTTTGATTCCTGAAGGGTCTTCCTGGACTTGCCTGCTCTTCTCTACGAGCTTGGACCCCATGGTGCCACTGGTCTTCAGCCTGCTTGTCCTGCTCCTCACTTGCCTGCCAACTACCTACAACCTGCCTGGTACCTGTTACTACCTCATCTCCATCTCTGCACCATACATACCTGGAATCCTCCTCTCTGTGTATGGAAAACATTTTTTTAATACTCTACATTTGTACATTGCCTGGAAGCCATATGCATCTCCCTCCTTTGCAGATCTTCCCAGTGCCTCCTGTAAATAAACACCACTTCCCTTTTTGATCCTGATTTCTGTTACTCGGTTCCTCTTCTCCGGGTGCTTGTTGTTGCAATTATAAAAGCACCCTGGATTTTCCTGTAGAAACAAAGGAATTTGTCCAAACTAACTAATAAATGTAGGCGTTTATGTTTTAAAGTAAATCAAACCTCGTCTGAATTGATGCATTAGGACATAATAATAATAACAATGTATTATGTATTGACATCATTTTATGTTCCCATACAATGGTGAAACTAAATCTCAATCACATTTAACCCATCCACCACCAGGTGGTGCAGTGGGCAGCTGTTTGAAAATGCCCAGGGAGCACAAGGGGGATAAGGTGTGCTGTTCAGAGACTAGGCCTGCCGTGATAAACAATAAATCAATTAATCGCATGATGAATATTATCAACCTCATTTTCATTTACTGGCTTTATCGTTGCTTTGTGTCTCTCTCTTTCTACTGAAGACACTGGATGACAAAAGGCTCAACTCCAGTGCTCTTCACTGGCCCCGCCCTTTCTCTTTTCTATTTAAAATCAGTTTTAACCATCCAAAATCACACTTTTTGGATGGTTAAAAGCAATTAAGCTGAGAAGCTAAGCTAACAGGCTGTCCTCGGGAATAAACCTCCTTCTTGTCGAAGTTCCAAAATTCATTGTTGAAACTCATGCCTTTGTGTAAAAAGTTGTTTTCCTTTGCAATAAGAAGCTGAGAACTTGTTTACTGAATTTATATTAAAAGTTTTGTGTGGAAAAATTCTATGCTACAGAGCTCAAATCGCTGAGCATCCACCATGTCACCATGTAAGCCCATGTCACCTCAAGAGCCCTCCTTCCAGTTTTTCTTGAAGAGACACATTGTTCAACCATACATCCTTTGGTTCAAACAGTCTTATACTGCCATCAGGTGGTCAAAAAAGGTACTACACTCCAAACAAATCAACGTTTCTTCTAAAACGTGACAATTAATTATTGTTACATTTCAAATTATATTATCGTTTATCGCAATATTTTCTGAGACAATTAATCGCCGAGCAAAATTTGTTATTGTAACATGTCTATCAGAGACGACACAAGCTATGCAGTGACTGGGGATCAAACCTGTGACTTTCGGGTCCTGATTCGGCTGCCCTGCCTCTACATCATCTTGGCCCCATTCTGAACCCCACAAAATATGGAATCATTCAAAAGTGCTTTTAATGTTGATGCAGTAACAAATCAAATTCTTCTGCTGAATTAAAAACTGAGTTAATTAGACAATAACTGTATAGTTATCTTAATCACTGAATAAGATGGCAAATTCATGAAACAATATCAGCTAAAAGTTTCACGTCAGTATCTTAAAATAACTGAACTGACACCAGTTTACAAGACGGGTTACAACTGTTCACATTAGGTGAAAATTCAAGAATAAAAACAGTAAAACTATCATATTTAAAATACAAGTTTTGCTATAAAATTTTAAATCTGCCGGATTGAAATTGAAGAATGGAAGAGAAATGCCTCCCTGTAATTTATTCATCCATTAGCTAATACTGCCTTTTCTAAAAAAGGACGGAGCTGGAGCTGATCTCAGCTGTCAGTCCAATCCACCTGTCAGTCAAAGGTCTTTGTGCTGGTGGAGAACATTAAAGTAATTGTTGGAGCAGGTACAGCAGCGTGATGTGGAGCTCTTTATCTAGAATCATACAGCTGTTTATGAAGTATTACTTGCAGTAGGGAAATAATTCTATTTTCCCTGGAACAACATTAAATATGTTAAAGCTTTGTAATGTTCTCAGTACAGTACTTTTTCAAATGTTTTTCTCTCTGCTATATTTATGTGCTTTGAGTGTGGATGGCTTTAAGCTGCAGAGATTGAACAGACGGACCAACTGGTGAGTCTGGCAGAGAGAACTGCAAAAAGCATTTTGTTTCTAGTGGGTCTTTCCTGCAGTATGTAAAACGTCTGACTCATTAGAAAATATTTTGGAAGGAACACAGGAAGAATCAGTTAGTATAGAGTGTTGAGAAAGAAAGCAAAGAGCTAATTATCACCCGAAGGAGAGACCAAGGCTTTAATGTTTGTGCACCTGTTCATTTGTACGTAGCGTTAATAAAATACCTTCTTTATTCAAGATAAAGTGATCTTAGCAAACAAACTGAGAATCATCTGGTTCTATTTTTGCACCATCACCACCGTTTCTGAACTTCCCTCCATCTACACGTCTTAAACGATCTTCTGAAATCAGCTAAAAGTTCTTGCACCAAAAGTTATTTTACCATCAAGATGCAAAACTCCACTTCTCTGATCTCTCAGCCATAGGCGTCGCAACAATTGTATGTGAAGGGGACATGTGTCCCCCATATTTAAAAAAAAAATTCATTTGAACCCCCCTCCACCCCCCCCCCCCCACACACACACACATTTACTATGAGATATTAGTTCACCCAGCGCTGTTTCTATTCTTCATGAACGAATCCATTTCACTTGATTAATAAGAGAAGACTCAATACATCAAAAGTCCACTCCGGGTTTTCCTGGTTGCCTACAACAAATCCACACCAGCTGTCCACCTTGGCAGGGCACTCATGGTGGGAGGAGGGGGAGACACCCCTGTTTCGCTGCTAGCTTAGAGCCACATTAGTGCTGGCAGTTGTTGACGGGGGGTGAGGGGTTAGGATGTGTGAGAGAAGCGGAGCGCTACGTCTGAAACATCTTAGCTAGCGCGTCTGTATTGTGCGCCGCTAGCTTAGCGTTACATTAGTTCCGGCAGTTTTCGAGAGAAGTGAAGCGTGCTCTATTCACACAAGGAGAGCTGTTGGTCAGGCTACTTCTTGTTGCTCTCTAAAACGAATCAAGTGTTTACTTATGTAGGTAAACCAGATGTTTAACAAACCATTAAAATACACCAGAATGCAGGAAATGATCATTTCTGCTGTCTTTAATCAAATATGTGTGTCTGTTAGCAAAATGTTTCAAGAACCACTGTATGTATTTTCATTAACTCTTTCATAAAATGGGTATACGTACACCTACCACTAAGAAGACCACCACAGCTAATTCAAAATAGCCAAAAGGAAACTTATCGTTACTCAAATAATTTTGCTAAGTTCTGCTGCATATGTCCTCACATAAATGGGTGCAGAAGCACCATGTGGTTTTTTTGTGTTGCTTGTGATGTTGACAGATTTGTGGCTGCTTTGCCATCTGATAATGACCTACAACCCCCCAGGAGATGCCACATGCATGTTAGATATTCTGTTACTGCTTGGAATAAGTGTAGATGAGGGGTGCTTTTTTAATTGTGCTGTCTTACAGCCAGATGCAATGATTCACACCTATACAGTTCTGTCCACACGTTGCTGACAAGACAGCGGTTTTCTGTTTATTTGAACATCTAATGAAATCACAGTGGGTAAAGGGGTGGGGGGTGGGGGGGTCTGCAAAGAACTGTGAAGTTTCCTGTTCAAGCGTCATGTTTAAAAGCATGACTGTTTTATGTGTGTGGGGGGAGTGGGGGTGGGGGTTACCTTTCTGGCTGAGGTTGGACAGGTCAGTGATGATCTTGCTGACCGCCTTCCTCTTGTTCGAAGGGGCAGGATCTGCAAAAGGCATGGCTGCTACACAGAAGAACAGTGTTTTTAGAGTCCTTGACATTTTTACTTTACATAAAATAACATCATTTAAAACAAACATGACTTTGATATAGATTACACTGTGGCAATGCGTTCGAAATAAGATTATTTTTAAAGTTGCACTACTTGAGAAAATAGAAAACTAAAATTTCCCACGTTATAATCATGCCTCGAACTGTTCATGGAATAGTTTCCCTCAGCTTCACAGAGTATTTTAAACATTCACTAGATAAGTTTTGGTTGCTGCAAATGTTTTTTTGTGTTTTTATGGTGCCTTTGTCCTTGTCCATATTTATATAACAAAAACAGTTTTACAAATGTGGACTTAAAACTTTGTGTAGTCACAGTTGAGTCATATCAAACAGGAGTTCTGATCACAAATCTGTTTTTAAAACTTGCCTTTAACCACTGGAGTCAAAGCTGCATCTGTTAGCAAAATATCTCATGCACCATATACTCCAAGCACTGTTAAATCAGAGTGAGATTGTGCACTTGTTATGCTTTTCCAGTTTTTGACCAAAATGGCTACAACTTTATTTCAACACAAAATCATGTCAGGTGAAAACTCCATGAGCAATGTGCACAATAAAATATGTCATTCTTTATTATTAATGTTATTCTCCAGTAATGCTGCCACCTAGGAGTTTTGGGAAGTAATTTATGGGTTGTGTATAGCCCAAGTCATAAACTTATCATTTTGTGTTAAGTAGTAAAATGAAAAACAAATGCTTGTTTTCAAAAGCTTTTCAGCAGAGTAGTTTAAATACACGTCTTTTATACGTCTTTGCACTAATGCTGGTTTGGTTTTAGTCCCTTTTTGATCTCGAAATACCACTTTTATTCTGCTAATTTCAACTTGAATTTAAATGTCTTACTTAATACTTCCTTTTTCCATTTTGATTAATCTAGACCAAGGGTTCCCAACACTGGTCCCTGAGGAACACCATCCTGCATAGTTTAGTTGTCCCTCTGCTCCAATACACTTGATTTGAATGAAAGGATAACAGGCTTCTGCCAAACTTAAGGAAGTAATTAAACCACTTAAACAGGTGTTGGTGGGATGGTGTTCCTCAGGGGCTAGGGTTGGGAACCACTGATCTAGACAGTACAAAACTGAAAAAGTTTTTAAAAATCTTTGCTTCTTTTTTTCCCTATTGTCACTCCATTTAAGAATGACAGGAAAATCTTTAATACAAACTAAACTATATAGTATAAAGGCAGCTGTAACTGTTTTTAGAGGTTACGACAATAAGGAAGGACTACTTTCTTTCAAGGAGGTGGTGAATGGTGAGTCAACAAAATCTTTTTTTAAGCACAGGAAGTAGCTATGTCTTTCAGCAGCTACATTATAAAAAGGATAAACGGTTGTTTTCGCCAGTCAATGCAGTACGGAAAAAACATTTCTTTTGCGCATTAAGCTTTATTTTTACATCCATTTTTTTTTTTGTACATTTTCCTATAGAACATTTTGTTCCACCTTTCATTTTTGTTGCGTCCCACCAATAAATTGGTTGGGAACCAATTTAAATTGTAAGTGAGACTTGATCTAAAACTAAAAACAAGTTGCTTCTGTATTTTATTTGTCGAATAGAATAAGATCCGACACAACAAGTGTGTGAAACTTATCGACTACCATCTAAGAAGACTCGGGCTTATTCCCCAAGAGATTTGGTTCATAATGAAGGTGCTTTCTTCTCAGATTGGAGTGGGCTTCAGCAACAACCTCAGTGGGTTCCTTAATCAAGCTGGGCTCACTTTAAACATGGCGTAGAAGCCCCGCGCACCCTTTCAGACACTAATTCCTAGTGCCAGCTTTAGTCTGCTTTGACTAAGCGCTCAGACGGGGCGCAGGCAGTACGTCGCTGTCAGTTGAACAGGTCGAAGGCAATTATATAAACCTGGAGGTGAGTCCCAGCGCTGGAGAAGAAAGCAGAAGGGCCTGTCTACAGGGAGGCAGTTAATGTAATTGCTTTTCATCCGCTGTAATTGAAGCTCATTTCCTAGCTGGGCATTCTGTCCTGCGCGAGCTATTTTTACGAGCACATGTTCTATAGCTCTGCGCTGAGCGCGACAGTAATCAGCACAAAACATACAAGCGTGCCACCAGCACACGCTAGATTTGAGCTCAAACGGCTTCTCTCTTGTGACTAGTGTGCGTCGAGGGCGGGAGGATGAATAAACTGGAGATTACAGGTGTTTTTGAACGGCGTGGGGGGAAATGTACGGTGCAGGAAGTGGTGGTTGCTGCATGGGAGGGCCTGGGTCCAGTTACCGCCTCTCTAAAGAGAAGAGGCGCTCCTGTCCCCCTTTAACCGGCCTGTTTTAGCTCCAGAGAGGACAGCTGAGGAGGAAGGACATAAGTCAGCACATTCTCAGATACATCCATCCCTGCAGACTAAAAACTCCACCGCGGAGGACCACGTTCCTTGACGACTGCTGCCTTACGTAGACGAGGTGAAGAAAGTCCACCAGCTTTTGATTTCAGTTTGGTTCACATCAAATTTCAGCTCTAATTAACTAATCCACGTGTTATAATTTAGATCTCTGTTGCCAATATGGTGGATTTTGTCAGACTCTTCTGTTTAGTCACCCAAAGGCCCACAAAGGCCACATACAGTCAGCATCTGATAAACACAGCTGTTAAAATATACCTGTTATATCTAGCTAAAATTAAATTTAACCACAGATAATTATATACAGTATACATATATATATATAATAAAAAAAGACTATGAGTGTCAGATAATTTGCAAGCATCAAATACACCTGTGGAAGGTTCGGTCTGGATTATCAAGCTGTCATCTCTCCAGAGTCTCTTACCTGTGCAACGTCAGGTGTCCCACAGGAAGGTCCCAGATCAACAGGGTTCTACAGTCCCTGAGCTCGTGTGGTACTGCCTGCCCTCTTCTATGCCCCGCAAGTTAGTGAAACCCAATCAGCATGGCTGCTCCGGTGCTGAGGACCTGGACTCGGTGAGGGGGGGGTGAGGGGGGAGAGCGTGCAAAAGATTGATGTGTACAGAGATCGGTGGGTGGGTTTGAGCTCAGAACTTGTTAAAAAGGGCTAAGTCCAGATAGAAACAACTGGTTTGCCTATGTTAATTTAAAATGATTGGAATTTTAAACTGCAATTAAAAAAAATTGAGATTATTTGGGAATATTGAGGGAATTTGCTGTGGTGACCTCTGATAAAAAGAACAGCTGAAAGAAGAAGATATATTTTAAAATCCATCCATCCATCATCTTTACCTGCTTCTTCCTTTTCAGGTCGCAGGGGTCACTGTTACCCATGTCCACCTATCACAGTACGAGAGGCAGGGGACACGCTGGACAGGTCTCCAGTCCGTCACAGGGACACATAAAGACAAATGAGACCAACAACCCATTCACTCTGTCACTCACACCAAATTAATTTGTTAAACAAATATTTTCCTACTGAAACTCTTTGAGATTTCTGATTCCTACAAAAATATTGTTCTCGTTAAAATGAGTTTGCTTTGTTTTGGTCTTCTAAGGCTATCCAACAAAGTTCAGTCAGGTCATCTGGACAGTTTTTCTTCTTCTTTTTGTTGATGTTTTGTCCAAAAAAAAAAAAAAAGAAAGAAAGAAAGAAACCATCCAGAGGACCTGTTTGAAGTTTGTTGGATTTATTAGCTCAATTATGGAGCATGAACTTTGATGTTTTGAACCACTTCCACTATGGCTGCCTCTTAGGAGTCGACGGGGGAGAGGGTGGGCCCCAGAAACCATCTTATCACCAGCAAACTGGTTGGTCCACTATGTGAGTGTGCTACTTGTGGGACTGAGTTTGTTGCAGCTCCTCGGACTGATGAAGTCCTTTGGATGAAGGATGAAATGACTCAAAAAAAAAAAAAGCGTCCAGATGACCTGACTTAACTTTGTTTTATTTTTTTAACTGGATTATTGAGCATGAACTTCTAATGCTACTTTTAGCTTTTTGCAAGCCTTTTGCTAATTTAAGCTTTAGTCAGCTTTTTGCTGCTTTAATATTCCAGTATGCTTTTTGCTTCTTTTAGCTCTTAGCATGCTTTTGGCTACTTTAAGTCATTAATTTGCTTCTATTAGACTTTAGCAAGCTTTTTGATACTTTTAATTTTAACTAGCGTTTTGCTTATTTGATCTTTTGGCTGGTGTTTCATTTTGTTTGTCTTTATCAGCTCAGTTTCAGCTTCTTTTGCAATTTTCAGTGATCAGCATCTGCTCTGCATATTCACAGAAAATGTTGTTTCTTTAGAGCCAGACTTGACCCAAACTTGTTTGCTTTCCCTTTTGTTTGCTTGGATGTTTATCTTGTTTGAAATTGGTGATTTGATTGAACTTCGTCGTTTCAGACACCGTATCTTTGCAGAACACTTTAAGTACGACTACAGAAGAAGACATACTAGCTATATACTGTACTGTATTTGGGTTTAACAGATTTCAAACCTCTATAGTAACAATACAAGAAAATACCAATAATCATGTTATTATCTGTGGAACATTGAAATGCTAAATATTTCTTTACAACTGAACTTAAATGAATCCAAAGTGGCTCACGCGAACACATTCTTCTGTTCCAGTCCAGTTTGCAAATATCTGTGTGGGGGACATGCATGTGTTTTATAGGTAGTTCATTAAATCTTTATATCTTTGCCTGGATTTATCAAAGAAGTGTTGAGGTTATTTTAGGGGACCCTCAAGCTTCAGATTCTTTAGTTTCACTGCAAGTGGACTGGGTCTTTTGATGGCATGAGAAACTAAATGAAAGAACTGGTTTTGATGGCCTTGAGCTTTTTTTCTAGACTGTGTCCCCCCCAGTTCTGATATTCTCTTGATCCATCTTCCAAGCAAACCTTTGGACACTACTCTACTACTTTATTTATTTTTTGCACAGGCACACCTTGGTGATCAGTTTAATTCTATATTTTAGGGCTTTTTAGTCTAGCATTACTCTCAGCCTTTTAATTTTAACTCACAGTGTGACATCATCTCTAAATGAAAAATAAAATTTTTGAAAATAAAAAAAAGTAATAAAAATAGTCTTTCTTGGGCGTTTTACGTAAGAAAAAATATATATTTATTGTTTTTGCAGCTTCCATCATCTCTAGTTGACTTTCAGCTAGTGTTGTCTGACAAACGCATTAAAGCAAACTTTTCTATCATGTTTTTGCTAGTGTGAGATATTTAAACTGTTCTTAGAAAGTAAAAATGAAGAATAGCAACTTGTCTAAATGCGCTAAATGTACTTTATTTATTTATTTTGTAACATTATCTATCAAAAACTTAAACGCAAACTGTAATTTTAGGGCTCATCTTCACAGATACAGTCTTAAAAATCAACTGCAGTTGAATCAGAACACAATTCAATTCAAAGTCTTGTAATCTTTTACAATGCTCTTTGATGGCTTGCAATACATGGACACTGTTTTGTGCAAGTACACTGAATGCAAAATATATATATGTTGAATTAATTTAATACACAAATCACATTCATATTCTTCAAAAACATACATTTGAATCTGAAAAGCAAAAATCAATAATATTATATAGAAAATGGAGTTTATTACATTTTAATTTGTTTGGTTTGACATGCTTTTTGTCACTAACATCATAGTAACAATACAGTAATAAGCTTGTCTGGTCAGATTACATTATTGCACCTTTTCGCTTGACTTTTTTTTTTTTTAATGCTGTCTTTTCTTGCTTCTGGTTGATTACAACATCACATGTATGACAATTAGTAGGACACAGGCTGAAATATGTTTTAGTGCTGATGCATGAATTCAGGGAAAAAAGTTGAGTCTGCTTTAAAACTTTTTGTTCACTTCCTTCTAAGCTCCAAATGAACACAATAATAAAGCTCTGTGTTATTAGTAAATTATAGTTTAAGGGCTAGGGTATTAATTTTACTTGACACAAGGGCCATTTCTGCTATGGTCATGAAAAATTAAAAAGGTCAAGTGGCTTTGAGATTAGTAATATGTGTACGTGTACACGTCAGTCAAGGAATCAATATTGCTTTAACTCCTGATTAGTTTTTTAACAAACATTCATCAAGTAAAAAAATAATAATAAGTAATCAGAGGATTATAAAGAAGGTCAGTCTTCCCAAAATTATAATCCACTAATAACAGATAAGACTGAGAATGACCACAGCCTCTTTCCTTTTATCCCTGACCCAAAACGCTCAACCCTGCTGACCCAGAAACATGGTGACAGGATGTACGAGGCTCTGTGTGCCACCACTTCCTCTTTTCTCTCCATCACATTTCAAAAAAGCCATCAGAATTAAGAGTTTAGCATCGCGCCAAATAGAGATTAACTCTAAAAATAGGAGAAAAGGGTTGTGTGTTCTTTGTGGGAACCAACCCTCTGTGGAGACCAACAATAGGATGGACCAAACACGACCCCATAAGGTGAAGTTTATTTTAGGTACAAAACCTGGTTTTAGGAGAAATCAGTAAATATATAAATAAGCATTTATTCTTCTTCTTATTATTATTAATACATTTTGTTTGAATTTGTTTTTCGTTCCAGCTCCACAGCAGAAAAACTTACCTTTAGACCTGCACAGAACTAAAGTTAGCCCCATCTGTCAACTGATCCTAGTCAAGGGTCAAAGGTAAGTTAGATCCCTCTCTGTGGCTTTGGTTGGGTTTCACAGCTCCAAGAACATTAAATGGATGTCATTAAGCTGCTTTGAAATGTAGGCCAACAGTCCTCCAAGAACAATGTCAACAGGAGCAAACGAACACTGAAATTAAATGGCAAAACTAAACAAGAGGAAGATTTTTTTTATATATATTTAGTATTCCATCAATCTTCTTCGGATGGCAGATACGCTCTGCATTTACAGCTAAGATATAGATGAATAAAATAAAAGATGCAGGGCTCATTGTGAAAATGCTGATGACATTCTGCCATAAATCCTGAGATGAAAAAAGAGTAAAGGACATAAACTGCAGTGCAATAAAAAGCCTGGACGACGAATCCTGCAGTGCCTCCATGTGGTGAAAGTTTAAACACAATCAAAACCATTTTCTTTATAGCTCAACTTCTGCTCCTGACATTAATTTGAAAACCACTTTGATCCACGAATCAGGAATGCTAAAAAAAATAAATAAATAAATAAAAACGGAAACTAACGAGTGGAGATGGGGATGGTGTGTGTCCATGTGGAAGTGGGTGGTGACATAGGGAGAAACAGAATGACAGCTGAGGTGAGTCATGTCTATTTTTATTCAAGCTCGTGTTCCGGAGGAAAATAATCGCGGACACGTTATACACATCTCGTGTTTCATACCATCAAATAGGAAACCAAGCCTGCACAACATTTTTTCCCTAAAATTACCGTCCCAAAACAAAGCGCCTTCAAAAATCAATTCCAACCAACTCAAACACTTTAAAACATCTACAAGAGTGAAATGTTGTTAGTAAAACAACTTGTTTAATAGGTTATGGTCAGATACCAACAATATAGTCACAGAATGTATAAATATTTCAATTCCTAATCATCAAAACACATTAAACTTTTTTTGCTGTGTTCTTCATCTGCTTCCTGTTGAACTTTTCTCATACTGTGTCCCTCTTGAAGTATTCTTCTCCTAACACATCCTCTATTCCTCTTTTTTTAGGGTTAAACTTTACCTTTTGAATAATATTTACAGATCACTATTTCGGTTTCCCTCAAACATTCTGCATGCACAACCACTCTGCTTCTTAGGTTTCTGTTCTAATGTTCTGTTCTCAGACGTATGAATCCCTTATAATATTGCTCAACCAAATAAATGAGACGTAAACAAGATTAAACTCTAAAATCTGCTACATGTGAAGCTAATGCAATTATATACAGGTAGTCCTCGACTTACGAACGGGTTCCGTACCTACAAACCGTTCGTAAGTCGATTTTGACTTAAGTCGGAACTCATTAAACTGCGCCGCACACCCGTTCTTAAGTCCGAGTTGCTGTAAGTCGAGGGCGCCTTAAGTCGAGGACTACCTGTAGTAGCAAAAAAAAAAAAAAAGTGGCGGAAGTAAAAAGAGAAAAATAAAAACTGGAAAATTTACAAATTAGAATGTGGCAACTGTCTGTAAAAATCCTTAAATGTAATTTTTGTATAAAAACCATAAAAGATCTCTGAACACCAGTTCAGAATATATAGTCCTCCTGACTGTTGAATCTGTTCCAAATTTAAAAGATGTTTCTGCTGTCACATCTGCCCCACTCATTCACCCATAATCCCACTGATCTCCATTATTGTGTTCTTGAAGTTTGTAGCAAACATTATCTCTGTTCTTCAGCACACCGCTACCAGAAGTCACAATAATTTGCACATTTTCTTTCAAAGTTTAAAGATTTTGAATCCAACTGTGTCAGCAAAGAACAGATGAACAGGCAGAAGAAAAAAAAAACAAGAATGAGGACAAAAATTACTTTGTTTTGAGAACAAGAAAGGAAAGAAATATAAAAATTAGTGGAAAGATGATTTTAAAATAAACATAAACATAAACATCCTGAGTTAAATTCAAGTCAAAATCTTCAAAATTATAAATGTGAAGTTGTGATTTTTTTTAAACTTCAAACGATATCAAAGGAAATGGCAGTTTAGTCATTATGGGCTAACACGTTTCTAAAAGGAGAGCATGTTTTACTTCACAATGTTCATCCAACACATGATGATCACTGTTGTCAGGGGATTTTGATCAAGGTTATGGATGTTTTTAACTACTGTGGCTGAGAATGTTAACTGCCCATGAACCATGTGTTTGAGTTAAATAGTTATTTTCTCACACAGAGAGAGATGAATGAGGAGCTGATTTGATTGTGCATGTGCAGCTGTGTGGCCGAGGCCATCCGTGTCTGCCTCTGAGCTGTGAGCTGATAATCTTATAAAAACAATTCTCACACGCTGCCCGTGGCAGATTCTCGTGGCTGGGCTCCATGCATGTAGAACTTCTGTACATCTGTGTAAGCTGGTGTGAAAACCTGCTCTTGCCAGTAAAATGGTTAAAAATCTTCTGGTGTCCTTGAGTGTGGCTTCATTGAGTAAGTAAGATGAATAGAGGATATTTTATCTGACAATTGTCCTGTTCAGGTCCAACTCGTGTTCAAACACTTTGGTTATTAATAAATAAAAATGACTGAACAGGTCATGAGGCCAGGTATAGTTTATAGTTTTAGATAGATAAATATTACTATTACTGTATTATTAGTTACATAAAATTTATGAACTTTAAACTTAAACTGTTAAACTTAAACTGACTTTCATGTCAGAGTTTTAAACTTAAATCACTCACAACACTCTGAGCCTTACATCCAGATATATATATAGCATGAATGCAGTAGTATCCATTCACCGGGCTGGGGACCAGAACTGGGCCGTATAAAAACAATAAAAAGTGTTATTTTAAAATGTTCGCTATTTGTGTTAGTCTGTATGGTATTTTATTTTGAAAATGCATCACTTCCCTTTGCACAGTATTGGTGCTTGACTCAGTGGCAGCTTGTTTTCATGCACTGATGAGCTCTCCGACTTACTTCAGCAAACATAAGTAAAAGAAAACAAACGTCTCTGAAGAGATTCTTTGACAAAGAGACAGTAGAAAATGGACAACTGACAAAACAAACACACAAAAAGCTGTGGCTGCATTGAGTGCACTCTGTGTGTCTGTGGAGACCAGCTATCCAATGAAATCCTGAAACCTTCAAAACTGCTTCACCACATGGAGACTGAGTCCCCGCTTTAAAACACACGAAGGTTCTTAAAAGAAAAAACGAGAACACAAAGGTAAGAAGCAACCACTGAAGGACACGTCTTCATTAAATGTGTCGCCACTGACAGAAGTTTACCACAGCCGATGTCCTTGTAAAGCAGCATCATTTAGGACCACATCCACCCAGCACATGGACTTTTCCATCTACTACCCTCACACACAGATGATACAGGATTCTGCCATCGTGTACGAAAAGATTCAAAGACAGTTATTGTCCAGAAGCTGTCAGACCATTGGGCTCTTGATAATAACATTGAACTAAGCCACATCTGTGACACCTAATATGACTAATATTAGATGTGACTAGGCGTGTCACGATAATAAATTTTGCTGGGCGATTAATTGTCTCAGAAATTATTGCGATAATCGATAATATTGTTTGAAATTTGACAATAATTAGTAATTATTATCAAATTTAAGTAGAAAAGTTGGTTAATTTATTTTGTGTGTAGTACCTATTTTGAACACCGGATGGCAGTATAAGACTGTTTGAACCAAAGGATGGATAGTAAGGGAGCGAGCAGCGTGTCTCTTTAAGAAAAATGGGAGGGAGGCTCCTTGACGTGACATGGACTGGCTCTCTTTTTGGTTCTCAAAATGGCGGATGCTCGGTGTGGTTTGAGTTCTTTAGCATAACATTTTCACACAAAGCTTTTAATGAAAAAAAATCAGTAAACAAGTTCTCAGCTTCTTTTTGCAGAGAAAAACAACTTTTTACATGAAGGCACAGTTTCAACTGTAAATTTTGGAGCTTCGACAAGACAGAGGTTTTTTTCTGAGGTCAGCCTGTTAGCTTAGCTTGTAACTTAGCTTCTCAGCTTAGCTGCTTTTAACGAGCCAAAAATGCAATTTTGGACAGTTAAAATAAATTGTAAAGAGAAAAGAGAAAGGGAGGGGTCAGTGAAGAGCACCGGAGATGAACCTTTGTCATCCAGTGTCCAGAAAGAGAGAAACACAAACAATAAAACTGATAAATGAAAATGAGATCAATAATTTTCATTTTTCATGAGATTAATTGATTTATTGTTTATCGCAAGAGGCCTAGCTGTGACAGATAATATGTTTACTGCTGCTGCACTATGTGGCTCAGTGGCTGTATCATGTATGTCATTACCTTAACTGAATTCATCTCACTGTTACTACCTGTGCAATAACCTGTCACACAACCTGTGTAGTTTGTTATGTGCATTATATATCATGTGCATTTAAGCTTATATTACTACCTGTGAAATACTTATTTATAGTAATTCATCCTACTTGCACCGTCATTTTCAACCAAGTTCTCATTTACTATATTTCTTTTGGCCCTTGTAACCTGCATATGACGCCGTGGCGATCCCTGAAGAGGGAAAAGCCGAAAGAAGTAGAAGAATAGATTATATTAAATAAATCACAAAATAATAACACAAATGAAACTATAAAATATAAAATAAAAATTTGAGTTCAGATTATAGAGCTCTCTGAATTGTCAAAAATAATAGCTTTCTCCAGACCATCCACATGTCTGCTAGATCCCATCCCAACCAGACTGTTTAAAGAGGTACAGTAGTTCCCCTAATTAATGTCCACATTTTGAATCTACTTAATTTGTCTTTAATGAATGGTTACGTACCACAGCGCTTTAATGTTGCTGTAATTAAACCTTTACTTAAGAAGTCTGACCTTGATTCAGAAATTCTGGCCAATTATAGACCTATATCTAATCTAACTTTCATCTAAAAAAAATTCTAGAGGAAATAGTTGCAGGTCAGTTGTGTGAACATCTACAAAGAAATAATCTGAAGAGTTTCAGCCAGGGTTAAGAGCTCATCATAGCACAGAAACAGCACTAGTAAAAATTACTAATGATTTTCTCATGGCTTTAGACAATGAATTTGTATCTATACAGGTCTTGTTAGAACTCAGTGCTGCATTTGATACAGATGATCACAAATTTTATTACAGAGACTTGAGTATGATTGGAATGACAGGAACAGCTCTACAATTGTTTAAATCATATTTTCCCAATAGATTTCATTTTGTAAATATACATAATGCATCTTCTTCATACACCAATGTTAGTCATGGCGTTCCTCAGGGTTCAGTGCTTGGACCAGTACTTTTTACTTTATACAAGCTTCCATTAGGTAAAGTTATTAAACAGCATGTGTCACAATCCGGTACTGGAACTCGCTGGATCTGAACTGGCTGGCGAGGAGGGGTGAGACCCACATGCAGGAGGACGAGATGGCTCGGAGAGACAAAAATGACAATTAGTGAACTGCACTAATATCACAGAGGATTAATTGCTGTTGGGACAGCAAAAACTTACCAGGCCCCCGGAGGGGACCCCCGGTGCAGACAGAGCAGGTGGAGCGGAACCACAGATCATGACACCATTGAAGGACAATGTTCAAACAACATCATGTACAAGGACTCGCCACTGCAGCTCCAGGAAACAAGCAACCCTTCGTGTGGAAGTCACCAGGACTAAATACTAGTCACTAATGAGACAAGAGGAAGACACCTGCGCATAATTAGGAAGAGGATCAGGTGTGAAACAGGTGAGATCATGACAGCATGGGACAAATTTTCATTGTTATGCTGATGATACACAATATTTGTCCATAAAACCCAATTAATACAACCAGTTACTTGGACTACAAGCATGTCTTCAAAACATAAAAACCTGGATGAACCTTAATTTTCTCATTTTGAACATAGACAAGACTGAGGTTTTGGTTTTTGGACCTGAACATCTTAGGAAAGAATTTTCAGTCTTTCACCCTCCTTAGATGACATTAATCTGGCCTCCAGTTCTAATGTTAAAAATCTTGGCGTTATTTTTGATCAGGACATGTCTTTTATCCCCCACATTAAAAACAATACCAGAACCACCTTCTTCCACCTGTGTAATATCACTAAAATTAGAAACATCTTATCTAAAAATGATGCAGACAAACTGGTTCATGCACTTGTCATGTCTAGACTGGGCTATTGCAATGGTTATTATCTGGGTGTCCAGATACTTCTTTAAAACGTCTTCAGTTGATCCAAAATGCTGCTGCCAGAGTCTTAACTGGAGTTAGTCGGAGTGATTACATGTCTTCAGTTTTAGCTTCTCTCCATTGGCTCCCTGTCAAATCCAGAATAGAATTCAAAATCCTGCTTCTAACCTACAAAGCTCTCAACAACCTAGCTCCATCTTATATTACATATCTTATTGTTCCATATTTTCCTAACAG
>JARVGQ010008525.1:0-17387 GCA_031762355.1 Hypsolebias martinsi | reverse complement strand
CTTGTTTCACCTTTTTCCACCCACATTTTTTAATGTTGTCGGTACCGGGGTTTGAACCGGCAATCACAAGCCCACCGTCTAACCACTGCGCCACCACTCCCCCAGCTAACGAGGGTCGCTGGTGTCCATGTCCAGCAGTCACTGTGCGAGGGGCGGGGTACACCCTGGACAGGTCTCCAGTCCATCACAGGGACACATAGAGAGAAACGACCATTCAGTCTCTCACTCACACCTAGAGACAATTTGAGAGTTACCAATCAGTCTAACATGAATGTTTTTGGTCTGTGGGAGACAATCCACGCAAGCACGGAGAGAACATGCAAACTCCACCCAGAAAAGCCCAAGGACCGGGATTTGAACTGGCAACCTTCTCACTGAAAAGCAGCAGCTCTACCACTTGCGCCACCATGCTGCCTACATAAAAAGACAGTTAACACTATTTATCTGAGGAGCAGACTGTTTTGAGTCTTAACTTTGTCACAGAACTCTCATCTTGAGCAAACATGAAGCGACAGTGGAAAGGAAAAACTCCCTGATGAGGAAGAAACCTTTAGCAGAACAGGCTCAGGACATGCAGCCATCTGTTTCGACCGGTTGGACTTGGTAGGAACAGATACACAATGGCAGATCAAGAATCACATGTTAAGACAGAAGTAGTATCAAATGAAAACTATTCAATTTTAACAATTCATTTAAGGAAATAAGGTCAATTTGTCCTCAATAGTCTAATCCTATAGCAGCATAACAAGTCAACACGAACTATAGGATTTATCAAAAAAGGAAAGTCTTCAAACTGGACAATGTGTCAGCTTCATGGACAGAAACTGGAAGTTGGTTCCACAAGAGAGGAGCCTGAGAACTGAAAGATCTTCCTCCCATTCTGCTCTAAGAAACTCCAGAAACCACAAACAAGCCTGCAATCTGAGAGCGAAGTGTTCTGTTAAGAAGATATGGGATAATAAGGTCTGTAATAAAAGATGGAGCTAGGTTGTTGAGGGCTTTGTAGGTTAGAAGTAAGAGTTTGAATTCTATTCTGAAAACAACAACAACAGAAAAAAAACAGATCATGATCAACTTTAGTTCGGGATCTGTAAAATCATCCGAAATTCAGCTGTTTTTGTGTTGGCTAACTTTGCTTGGCAGTGGCGGCCATCTTGAACTGGTTGAATCAGTTGTAGATTTACATCTATTGACAACTTTCTGCGTAATCCAGACAAACACAAACAATACAAAACAACATTGCCTTTCGCCATCAGCGATGGATGATAACTGACAAAATACAGTGCACGTTTGAATCAATTTATTTATTTTTAGTTCAAATCCACAACATAAACTCATTACTGCTTCTGAGAAACTGATCTTTAGAGAAAATTTAAAGACTTTTAAGGGTCCGGCTACCCTCCTGTAAACAAATGCAACAATGGAGTGAATCAGCAGCAAGACTTCCTAATAGGATTTAAAATCTGCACCAAGTTAAGCTGCCCTTCGCGTTCCCCGTCTGCTGACAGAATCTCAGCTCTCCTGACTGGGTTAGAGGTGAAACACACATTTCCAGGTAATGTGGAAACAGTTTGACTTGCGTCATGGTTTTCAGTCAGCATAGTTGCAAATGAGCGGGCCCACGGTAGCCCCTGGCATGCTGCCATCCTGACTATGTATGGCTGAGCATCTGACGTCCATCTGACTCCAACTGGTTTACAAGTGGGCTTAGATTGCACCAGAACATTGTCCAGTTTGGTAAATCGACTGTAATCCAACACCAATTTGGATTTTTTAATTTTTCACATTCAGTTTAAAAGTCTGTTTTCGCTGTGAAAAGTCAGTGGAATGATTCACCTTCTTGTTTTTCTTGTTACGAGGAAGCACGGCTGTCGTGTGTCGTCCTGCAGCGTTGTTGCTGCAGGGACTGAGGCAGCAGAGTGAAAACAGGCTCGGGTTGACAGTAAAAACACTGCGCTCGGATCAGCGACGGCAGCCGGGGCCTTTTAGATTTCTGATTAGGAACGTTCTTTGAGAAAATACCAATTCTGACAGGTTTGTATTTGTGCCATCAAAAATTGTTTTCTTATTGTTTAGTTTAAAATTTAAAGACGGTTATTTAACTGTTGTTTCTTCTGTGCACTAACTTCAGGATGCTGGATGGGCTTTATTGAAACTGTTAATAAGTTTATACTTCTACCCACTCCTTTGAACGTGTACTTTACTACTGTTGTTTTTTTTGTGTGTGTTTTTTTTTTCCTCTGCTTGCTTTTGTTTTAAATGTATTTTCTTTTTACGTCACTTTGATTGTTCTTTTATTAAACTACGTTCACTAAAATCAAACTCAAACTCAGAACGTAATTGCAGAGGGTGAACCTTTAGCTGATTTACTTTTGGAGTCAGCTTGAATCAAGATGGCAGCTAATTCACAGTTTTACAGATGTTGAGCTCCAGTTTGGTGTGTAAGTAGCTGAGAGTCATCCTTAACAGGAAATCTGAGCTCCAACAGATCAGGCTAATTTTCTGTTTAAAGGTTTAGACTGCAAAGCAGTCTAAAGGAATACCAAATAAAAGTATTATATGTCGAGATGTCACGATACTAGGTTTTTTTTTCAGACTGAGTACAAGTACGGCACTTTGATTTGAGTACTTGCTGATCTCTGATACAGATTAGGTAATTTATTACACAATGACTTTAGAAACAAATTTATATTATGAACACCACAAACTGTCTGCTGTCTCGTTCTGCGTTTATCTTAAATTAACTCTAAACATTTTTTTATTTTTAGTTTTTGTCCTCGGTTACTTAAAAAGTGGAAAAGGAAATGACGTCACCAAACATAAAGGTAGTCCCGATCAGAAAAATCAGGAGTACAAGTAAAAGTACTTGAGGTCCACACCAATGATAACTACACTTTTGTATAATTAAATAAATCTGAACAAAACAACTGTTTAGGTATTTAAAATGACATCAACCTGTTGCTTTTAATGTAAAAAAAAAAAAATTCTTATTTACTTAAAAAAAATTCTACCAAAACCTCTAAATTAAAGAAATGCAAACACAATGCTCTCATTTGTCACTTATTAGTATTTTTTTAGTGCAACTAATGATTTATGTATTTATCTTTCATTTTTTTCACTGAAAAATGCTAATTAAGGCAACCCGTCTGACCCTAACCAGTAAAAGGGAAAAACCACAGGAACTCTAAATGACGTGCACAGTAACATGAGCGCGTGAGTCGTGTCTTGTTTGTGTTTTTCCATCACACACTTTGCACGGCTTACGAAAAACACAGTTGGGCCGTTTTCCGATACCTTCTTTGCGCATCCCGACCCGGAAGCACTTCTTCAGACGACAGTACTGGCACTGGTTCCGGTGGTGCTGGTCAATTTGGCATTCTCTGTTCGACCTGCACAAGTAAAAAACACACAAGTAAAATAAAAATAAAATACATATTTGTAATGTAATCATCATAAAATCAGCTTTTGAATATATTCAACAAGAAAGTGAAGTTTGTATTTATGTTTGCCTCCCCCACGCACACCTCCCCCTTTTCTCTCCCCTGTTATGAGTGAACTGCATGAACCAGCATGGCTGAAAAGCTACTGGAACCGTGACCTTTGTAAATCATCAGCGTTACACACCCTTGTGTTGCTTTTTACAGCCGGCTGAGTTCTGCCAACCCTTCACAGAGAGCTCCTTTCAGGCCCAGATGAGCAAAAAGAAAAAAAAAATAATAATAAAAGAGGTGTGTTTTCTCCTCGGAGTTAATTCAGTTTTGACGTGGAATAAACAGCTGTATTTGTTGGCCGAGGGAGGACTTGGAGACGGCGCTGCAGCACGAAGAATAATGGGAACGTTGACCTTCTGAGGCGATCCATCCTCACATGACAAACCTTCAGGGCCTCGTTTCTGCTCTTTTCGTGTTTGTTGTTTTGTCTGGAGGCTGCTGGTGGGATGAAACTCAGATGGGAAGATATCATTCCTGAGTGAGAAATGTGTTTATCCGCTTTCATGAAGGGCGTGCGTTACACAAGACTTTTAAATGATCCTTTTGTGCTGAATATTTCTAAAGGCATCAAAGTGTTTAGTTTAGAACGAAGGGGAAATCCCAACTACTGATTATAATTTTAACAATACCACTTTAAAAAGCTAAACAAGTGTTTTGATCGCCGCCTTCCTTTTAAATCAAGATGGCCGCCCCAGCCATTTGTCGCAGGCGCATGACGATCAGATTGTTCAGGACGACTCTCAGCTACTGACACACACAACATGAACTGGGGATTTATAAAACTAGCTGAGTCAAAACCTTTTTTTTTTTTTTGTGTTTCCTAATTTATTTAGCTGTGGTGGCCATCTTTAAATGAACAATCAGCTGTCCGGTGTTTCCTGAGATATTTCGCTAACGGGCCTTCGCTTTCAGCAGGTATGCAACAATGATCTTCTTACATGTTTTAGGATTTAAAGTCTCGCCAAAAGCCCCTGAAGAAAAACGCTAATATTGAGCAAGTCGAGTGCGATGCCCAGATGTACCTGCAGGAGTAGCTGAGGTTCCTCCTGATGCTCCTCTTGAAGAAGCTCTTGCAGCCCTCGCAGGTAAACACTCCGTAGTGCTTCCCGCTGGACTTGTCCCCGCACACCACGCAGTCCACCACGCAGGCCTTGTCCTCGTCCCCCACGTCCACGTCGCTGCTCCCCGCCTGGGGCGAGCCCTCCTCCTCCTCCCTCCTCAGGTAAGCCTTCTCCCCCAGTCCGTTAGTGTCCCCGTTGGGGTTGCCCCATCCCCCGCTCACCATGGCCATATTTTCTCAGATCCCCCGGCCCTGTGAGCGGATCATACACACACGCCCCGAAAGTTCACAGTTCTGAGTCCGGGCCTCGGAGTTCTGCTCGTCAGGTCTGGATCCGCTGCAGGTTCTAGCTCGTAACTTTTAAAGGAAGATGGAAGAAGTCGTCCCGGAGCGGCCTGCGTTGACCTTTCACCTCTCTGCCGTCTGGCTGAGCTGACCCGGAGGTCTCTCCTCGGCTGTTTTCCCTCTCTTCTTTAATCCCGCTGCCCTCCCCGCTCTTATTCTCCCCCCTCCTGACCTCTGATCAGTGGCTCAAAAGCTCTGAGAAAACTTCACACACATCAAGTGGTTCAGAGTTCAGGCGGCGGAGAAAAGGGTGCAGCTCTGCTCTTTTCACAGGAAACAATAAATTACACTTTCACTCCGTCCCTTTCTTCTTCTTCTTCCCTCTCACTTACTTCGTCGGCCTTTCCTCTGTGAAAAGTGTCTCACCTAACCTGCAGCATGGTGGACAGAATCACTCTGGATGTAAATGCACACACAAAAAAAAGCCTGCGTCTCCTCCAAAGGGCAGGAGGAGAGAGGAGAATAAAGGCCAGCTCTCCTTCAGGCAGGGTTCAACTGCCCTGCCCTTTCCTCCAACTTCAAAACGAGTCCGACCAGTTCCTGCCGTGCTGAGGTGCTGTCTGCTGGCGCTTTCAGTCCAGATTTTCTCAACTTGTTGAAGCTTCTGGGAAAAAAAAAAAAAAAAACAAGGAGACGATATGTTGCTCCTTCAAGGCAGCTCCTCGAAACTGTGCTTGCTCCTTCTGTTGCAGAAACGCCTCAGAAATGAATCACCCCTTCAGCTCGACGTCTTCTCTGCTGCAGTAAAGTTCACCCGGAGACGCCGTCCTGCTCTGCCCTCTGTGACGAAAGCGCCTTTCCTCCCAGCTCCTTCAAAGCCGGCGGGGGTCAGGGGATCAGATGTCACAGCAAACGACAACAAGCCGGAACAAAGAGGCAAGAGAGTTGAGAAATCTCTCCTCAAGCTTCGCAGGGATCGTGCCTCCCCTCCGTCCCGGTTCTGGTTCTCGTCAGAGCTTGTCCATCCCTGCGGCTCCAACCAGAGGCCAGAACCTCGGAGTCGGTGTTGCACTTTATCGTGCAGCTTCCTGTTCCTCCAGTCGTCCTGCTGGACCCAGTGCAGGAATAAATTAGTCAAACAAGCGGACTAAAAAAAAAAAACCCCACGGTCGCAGAGGTTTTAGTGAAAGCCAGACGCCGCAGAGCTCCTCTTTCTCTGCTCGGCTCCCTCCTTCAGGGAGAGTGAGCGTGTGTCTGTGTGCTGAGGGATTTGACACTGCTATTCAAGCCCTGCTGTTGCCATGGCGCCGGATGCCTTATAAGGCCGGTGGAGTCAAAGAGCACGGAGTGGGCTGCAGCCAAACCCACGCACACATCCAGAAAGAATGCCGGGCTGCCTGACTGGCTGCCTGTTTCCCCCCTGACCCCGGGCCGGCCTGGGAGCACGGGGGAGTTCACCTCGACACTGCCGTAAGACAAAGAAGGACGGGCGGGGTGGTGGCGTGGCGGGGGGCCCCCAGAGCGTTTGGCACTCACTCTCATGTTCTCAACTCTGCTGTTGATCCCGAAGACCTCCTCCGGCTCTGTTGACCCAATAATAACAGGGAGCGCCTGTTGTTGTTGAGCAACTTGTCAAAAGGTTATATGATCTGCTGCCGGCCCTTTTTTTTTTTTTTTTTTTCACACCTGCCGCACACACTCACAGGTCCGTGTGAAGGATGCCTCGGATCAGGTGGCGCGAGCGTTTCGCACGTTCTGGGAAGGCCCCGATTCAATCATCTTTGTTGATTATAAACTTTACGATCCACGTTTAGCGCTAAGGTTTATGCGCCTGTGTGCAAAACAAAGGGTCATTCAAGGATTCAAGGTTGTTTGTTTGTCGTGCGCACCACGTGGTGGAACGAAGTGGTGTACACAGGGTCACATCTAACAAAAGTATAAAATAAAAAGGAAAAACAGTAATAAGACCTAAGATATGAAATAAGAAAAACATTAACTAGAAATACACTAATAGTAGAAAAACGAGATGCCGAACAGCAGTGAACACAGCAACATGAAACAGATCAGCAGCAACATGAAACAGATCAGCAGCAACATGATGTGATTATCCTGGTTAGAGATTCACGAGTCTAACGGCTTCAGGGTAGAAGCTGTTCCTCAGTCTAGTGGTTTTACATTTAATGCTCTTCAACCTCCTGCCTGAGGAGAGCAGGGCAAAAAGGGTGTGTGCTGGGTGAGTGGGGTCCTTCATGATGCAGGTGGCCATCTTCCTGTATCAGGAGGTGTAGGTGTCTGCGATGGTGGGGAAGCTGACTCCACCACACTTACCTACAGTATATGCAGTGAGGTGCAAGGAAAACGTGTCATTTTTAGAGGAATTCAAAGGTTCTCATAACAAAGTCACGAAGACTAGTCAAATTAAATTCTTCGTAATAAGCCAAATCTGAAGATTTTTTTTTTCTCCTTTGGAGTTTGGATGTTTTTTCACGAGTGTTTTGTCCTTGGACTTGACCATTTACATAGAAATGCTTGTTAGGTGACCTAGTCATGACCTGTGAATCGTTTGGCCATAAAAGACTCCAAGGCTGTTTTCACACCTGATAGTCCAGTAGACTCAGTTCGACTGGGGACCAATATTCAGAACATTTGTTTACGTTTCAGCTGGTGTGGTTCACATTCACACTGCACTGACCCAGTCGAGCCAAACTGTTCCCCTCTCTCCTGTGGTTCTTCTTCTTCTTTGGTTTTTAATGGCAGCTTGCATCCATCAATGTTGCACTACTGCCATCTCTTGGTGTTTATAAATTCATTCCTTTCCTCAAATGCTCTTCTTGAGTACGGCATTATTCAAAAAACGAAATATCTTTCTTTTCCCTTCATCACTATTCAGATGAGCAGCCACATTTTCAAACTTTAGTTCCCTATTACAACCTATTTCTTCACTCAATAATCGTCTTTGACCCACATATTTCCTGCAATAAAAACATGTTCTACGGTTTCTGTGGAATTACAACGATCACATAAACCAGTGAGATGTCGCCCCCCACTTGCCTGTGGTGGCGCTGCACCAAGAACTACTGAAGGAAACGACACAAAAACCTCTGAAGAAGACTCTTCTTCTTCTTCTTCTGAAAATAAAAACAAAAAAGGAGTAGCGTCAAATTTGAGCAGTTTTAGGATTTCTGTTTTGTCATTTTTAGCAATGGATTCGACATGAGCGGACGATGAGGCAGAAGACCACGGAGAATGTTGTTTTTCCACACAAGGCCGCTGACGGCTCTGTACGAGGTAAGAGAAATGTGCTTTTGTTTGCCCTGTGCTGTAGTCCACTTCCTGTTTTTGGAGCGGTCTCGGGTCCGCTTGCATTCACACTGCATTCAAACCACGCTAGAGTTCACTTCAGCCGAACCAAGACCTAGGTATTTAGACGGACCAGAGTTTGCTTTTTTGGTCCACATCAGAGTTCGATTGCGCATTCACACCTCCCCAAAAGAACCAGACTTTCTAGGCAAACGGACTAGAGTTCGATTAAAGCAGACTAAACAGGGCTGGTATGAATGCACCCGAAAACTCAAGAACTCTGTTCTATCAACTCACAATAGACAACTCGGCAAAAAACGAATCTGAAATGGACTCTTTGGGCACTTTTTGCTCCAGTTTATTTCAATGAATGTATGAAAAACTCCAAACATAACACAATTTGACTGACAGAAATTTGTAATTTAGCACAATAATGGTGAATCAAAGATCCATCAGCTGAAAAATTGTTATGCAGATGATCATCTGAAGGATCCACAGGTCCTGGAGGGCCTTGCTGATTTTTTTTTCTTAATAAAAGCATAACTTTCAGATATTGTTCATCTGCTGCAGATTGATTTTTACACTTGAGTTTATATCCACCTGTGTAAGCACACACTGCACAGTTTGTTGTCATGGTCAGGCACAAGATCCAAACAGGAAGCAGGTGAAAAAAAAAAAAAATACTAACTCTAAAGAAAAACTGAAAAACCTTCAGAAAGCCTGTAAATCTATTGATCAAGCTCAATTTAAATTATCAGAAAGTCCAGCTGCTTGGAGGCAAAGCATGCAAAACTTGAAGAGGTTTAAAATATTTGTGCCTTTAAAATCTCCCAAGAGTTTTGAGTCGGATGATCAAATAAAAGGCTGATAGTTAAAATGATGATCTTGACGATTCAAAGCACTGCTTTAAAGTTTAGGTGATTTTTACTAAAAGTATTGCATTTTTGTGGTAAATCACGAGTTCGAGTATTTTACAAACCCTCAACCAATTAGAAACGTGTTGCTACACAAAGATCATGTAGGAAAAACAAGAATAAATGCAATATTTTATTGACCGAAAATGTGATCTTTCAGTTTTGGAGGACAAGCTTCTTGTTTTCTTGCTAAGAGGACTGTTCCTTTAACTGGAGGGAAGGGAAGCACTGTAACGTCCACATACTGTCTCACAGATCTAAATGTAATTTGCTGTGTGAGTCACCCGTCCATCGTCTTGGCATTCGGCAGAGCTCCCGTGGAATTCCTGGTCTGTTTTCTCTGCCATACCAGCTTGGTCATGTGAAGGTCTCCACAAAAAGAGGAGGACAGAATAAACAATCAGAGCCTCCAAACCAAGAGTTTCCAATAACAGCAGAGAAAAAAAACCAGTGTGAGGCATTCACTGCTGCTTCCAAACACGCCTGGTTTAAGGAGCCTTTATGCTCATCACATGCTTTTTTACAGGAATTCCCCCGTGAATGACAAAACATGCGTCCCTGTGGTCTTCAAAAAAAAAACCCTTTTTCTCTGAGGAGGCACAAAAGCCAAAGAGTTAGAGGTCGATTTAAAAAGCTGACAGGAAAAGGAGGATTTTAGATATTTTTTTAAGCCTTGTAACGTGAGCATTTGGTAACTTTAACCCACATCCGTCACAGCAGGTCTCTGTGCATGGGTAGACCTTTTGTTTGTCTAAGAGGTTAACAGAGACCAGGCTAAGCTGCTGTAAGTTGCATTAGTGCTTTCCTTTAAGCTTACGCGAATCACTAAAGGTCTGACCTTTGCGCCTCTTTTATTGTACAGGTCTGGTTGGAGATCACACCTACAGCGCACAAAAGTCGGCATGCTAAATCAAAAGGTCTTCACACATCAGGGGGATTAGTCAAACAGATTTGTTGTGGATGTCTGTTAATATAAGCAGTTTCACAGTTAAAAATGCACAACGTGCATTTTAAAAAGTATTTCTTAAATTAGAACATTGGTGAAAACTGTAACGTAGGGAGTTATTCATTCAGCAAAAACCCAACGTTGTTCGTTCAGAGTTTTAAGCTAAAAATAGAGTGCTATGTGTTGTCATCATTGTATGTTCCCATGCAAAGATGAAATTGGCTCTCTGTGTTTCTCACACCTGGGGTACACTCAGGTGGAGCAGTGGGCAGCTATGTAAGCTGCCTGGGAAGAAATTGGGGATTGGGTGTCTTGCTCAGAGACAACATGACATGTGGGAATGACTGGGGATTGAACCAGGGACTTTTGAGTCATCATGAGATGTTAGTCATTTTATGATTAACAGGAACAAAGTTATGACACCCAATAATTCTCAGTCGGGTCATCTGGACGGTTTCTTTTTTATAGAAACGTTTCGCCCTCTATCCGGAGGGCTTCATCAGTCAGAGGAGTTCCAGCAAACTGTTTCCCCACCAAGCAGTAAACTCATCAAGTGAACCAACCAGTTTGCTGGAGCTAAGATGGTTTCTGTGGACCGTCCTGTCCCCCATTGACTCCTCCCAGGCAGACAGCTACAGCCAAAGTGGTTCAAGGCAACAAAGTTCATGCGCAATCATCCATGTACCAAATCCAATAATTCTCAGTCGGGTCATCTGAAATGTTTCTTTTCTATAGAGACGTTTCGCCCCAGAAAAAGAAACTGTCCAGATGACCCGACTGAGAATTATTGGATTCGGTACCTGGATGATTGAGCATGAACTTTGTTGAAGTTATGACATGTTTCTATGGTTTAAAAATAAAAATAACTCAGTAAAATCTGTCAGATTCTGGCAGATCCTGCTCATCCACTCCATGGTGAGTTCAGGTTGCTTCCATCTGGACGCAGGTACCTGCAGCCCAGATGTTTGATGAAGAGACTGAAAAACTCATTGATCTCTGTAGCGATCAGGCTTCTCAATGAACATTTAGTTTAGTTTAGTTTAGTTTAGTTTATTTGTTCATTTTTTAAACAATACAATACAAAACAATCCCATGAACAATAACGTACAGAGTATAAAAAATGAAAGGTAGCAGAAAGAAGAAAAAATCTTATTATATCTGCCCCTTTTTTCAAACAATCTGTTCAAACAATAATAATCTTACAGTAACAGAACAAAACGAATAACTTTCTAATTTTTCTAACTAATACAATACACTACACATACAATATAATACAGTACACATTATGCTACTTCATGTATATTTTTTTAACAATTCAGTTTTGATCCTTTTCTTAAACTGACAAATAGATTTGGAATTTTTAATATAATTTTCCAAACCATTCCATAATCCACACATTGATGACTTCTGTATTGTTATTTTAACGTCTTAATGTTTTGTGTGGTATGGATGTTTTATATCTACTGACCATGAAGCTAGTTGCCCCTCAGGGATAATAAAGAGACTTGAACTTGAATCTGTCCTGTGCTTCATGAGATATTTTGCTAACAGGCATCAACTGACTCCAATAGTTGATGGCAAAAATATTAAAGCAGATCTTTTTATCATTTCATGCTTGGACTGTGTGTTAGGGATGACTCTCAGCTACTGTCACACCCAGTTTGAGCTCACTTTTTGTAAAAGTGTCTTGGTTACAGCTGTTTTTGAGTTTGCTAAGGTTATGTAGCTGCCGCGGCCATCTTAATAAGTTTGTAGATTTAAATCCAGGGATTAATTTCCAAGTTTCTTTCAAATGCATCCAGGAGTTAATGAGATATTTTGCTAACAAACAACTAAACACAGAAACACGATTGCTTCTTTGCTTTTGGTGGTGAGTGATGATTAAACCTCATAAAATCTCATCAAGGAAACAGATTTGTTTTCTGCTTTTGGCAAAAGGAGTTCTGTAAAGACAAAAAATGATTTAACGTCTCATGCAGAAATTATTTTAGTACAAAATCTGCCCGATGGGGTGTTTTATTTGCTTCTATGCTCAGCTGTTTTGAAACTTCCCTGCGATCCATGTAGATGAACTGGCTTGAGACTTTCTGGCCGCCTCCGAGGCTTCAAACGCAAATGCGTTCTTTAAATATTCTGATGTAAATTTTGTAGAATTATAAGCAAAAGCAAGTACAAGACAGCTGTGTCGTCATGGGTTTTTTGTTGCTGTGTGAGGTTAGAGCAGGCGAGTCCAAGAACAGAACGTGTTCAGCGTACGTATCTGTAAATCTGTGTGTGTGCGTGTGTTTGCTCTTTGAACTGCAGGTCAGGAATGCAGCTGCTCTCAGCGTGAAGCCGACTGTGGTGGAAGTCTGTGCATTGTCGACACACAGGACTCCAGAGTCGTCAGTAAATCAGAATCTATACGCACCTGAACACGACAAAGCGTTCAACTCATCTAAAACTTCTCTTTAAATGTCTCCATTTCTGCATTTCCATGGAAACTATACAGCCTAGTTCAAATGGTGCACTCAGAGAAACTGTATGTCAGGGTGTGTTGGTGGCATGAGGTGGACATGCTTCAGCACAGAGATGTCAGTGAAAGGTCAACATGCTTAAAGAGGACACTTAAAAACAGAACCCTGTGACTTTAAGCTCCAACTTCAGGGACTTTTAAACATTTGATGAGGATTTTTAGCAAAGTAAAACACAAAAAAACATGATTTGGCGTCCACATTTTAAAAATTCTGTCATTGCAACATTGTTATCGCCCACCACCATGAAAGGTGGGCAATGTGTTTGAATGGCTTTTTCTCTGTTAGCAAAGTAGATGTATGTAAATGACGTGTTTAGATATTAATCAACATAACATTTGGAGTCCATCCAGTCCCACCACCACAGCTGATCAAAACAGGAGGCTGAAACTGTTCTTCAAGGGTGTCCTGGTAAATTTCCTGCCAAATTTCACGCTCCTTCCTAAGGAAAGTCATCTATTTTAAAATCATACTTTTTAACCCCTTTCTTCCTAATGCTTTGAACCAAGGGGGCGTATTTCATGCTTTGACGTGATACCGGCCGGGTTGCATATGTATTTTTTTAAACCAGTTATTCTCTATAGAAAGTGAGGTATGATTTTGCAGAGTAGTTAACGATTTTATTTCATACATTTAAACATACAGTCAGCAAAATCTGTAATTCAGGCAGAATAGTACAGTCAATTTTAGGGTAGCTACTTGCTTGTGACATTGTGGTATTTTTCTATTAATTTTACAGTTTATTAAGATTTTCATAGTAAAATTCTGTGTTTTCCATGTATCATAACTGTTTAAATAGCGTAAAATTTTCATTTCTTGTTTTATAGTAGTTCAATGCATTTACAACGGTGATATATTGTTTTTCCACACCATACCGTACCATACCATACCAATTTATTTATAGAGCACTTAAAACAGCAACAAGGCCAGCCAAAGTGCTGTACAAGAGAAACAAACAAGCATAGCGGACAGGAAAACATAAAATAAAAATCTAGCTATAAATAGCAGCAGAAACTAACTAAAGGGCCAACACTGTATAGTACAGAGATGATGAAAACAAATTACACCATGTTAAAGGCAAGAGAATAGAAATGGGTAATATGGTGAAATATTTTGGATTTAATGGCCTGTTGCTGTTGCAAATTGACTGTTTTTCACTGTAATTTTTACAGATTTTTTTTACAGTGTAACCAACACATTAATGACTATGACTCGGACTGTTTAACAGAAACAGATACAATTTATTGTGGGAGAAGCCTAGAAAGATCGAGGGACGTGCATCCCTTCAAAGAATGCAACTTTTTAGTTTGAAGATGAAGTTTGGAGGAGTTACAGATGAAGAGCAGTGGGGTGGGGGTGTAGTTTCTATTACTTTCTTCCAGATAATCTGAATTGTCTTCAGACATAAAGAACCAATATTTGCTCTCAAGCATATAAACATGTTTTAATTTGCATTTTAGGAACACTTGTGAGAATGTCAGCAGAAAGAAAGTAAAAAAAAACAAAAAGAAGGGGAAATAGGATGGTGAAACGTCAGAATAAGAGAGATTTTGCAGTAAAGTTAAAACTAAAAATGTTAATAATGCTTTGAAACGAGCGGTTTACATGAAGTGACCCAGCAGCGTACCGTATTTTTTGGATTATAAGATGCATTAATCGAAACAAAACAGTCATATACGTCAAACTTTGTTCAACTCATTCACAGTAACCACATAAAATTGGTTCGAGGTCAGTGAGCACAACCATAATTAATACATAAGGTGCACCGGATTATAAGGCTCACTGTCGATTTTTAATAAAATTAAAGGATGCGCTTATAGTCCGACAAATATGGTAGATTAAAAAGTTAATGAAGCTCAGGTCCCTTTCACACAAAATTCACTCAAAACCTTTCAGGCATTCCTATTTATTTATCGTTTTTCTTTTGAGTGTTTGTGTTTGCAGATGATCTGAGGACAGATGCAACAGTTTTATAAAAGTTCTCTATGAGGAAAACAAGGAACAACAGGCGGAGCAGTCTGTGTATCAAACCAAATTAATCATGAAATACAAAGAAACTGATCATGCACGCTTTGCTTCGCTTTTGCAGCATTTATTTGATAAATATTACAGATTTATATTTTTTAGTAAACACAGTGAGTTTCCTCTCAGGTGGAAGTAATGAAGACCCTCTGGAGCAGTTCTCCTGAGTCTAGCGGTGCATTACCTCCTGGTTAAAGTGTAGAAGAATTTAAAAGCGAGGTTAAAATTTAACTCTGCCGTGTAACTCTGTGTAAGCGCATGACTTTCTGCTCCTTCCTCATTAGTCCTGCTGCCCTTTGGCCCCAAGGCCAGAAGAAAAATCATCTCCCCCCACCGCCACACTCTGCCCATCCTCAGGCCTTTGACCTCCAGCGCTCGGTGGAGCGATCTAAAATAAACAAGGTGGTGGAACCAGGCAAGGAAAAACATCTGCTGGGTGGGGGGACTCCACGGCAACGCACCACGTCTGATCAATATTTGGCCTCCTCCACTACGAGGAGGCGGTGGGAAACTTCCCATTTTGTGTGATTTGAACGTGATATCTTGTCTTCACTGTTCACAGCGGCAGAGATTCGACCGGATGTTTGTGGGAACGGATGAGATTACCGTATTGGCTGCAGCTGATTTCAGGCTGAGAGCGAAAAGAAGTCTTGGCCTTGCTCTGACTCAAACATCTGAAGCCCGAATTTGACATTGATCTTGATTTATTATCAGTTACTGCAGACGGCAAAGGTCATAATGTTTTGGCTCTTTTCTTTTAATGTTTACAAGTTATGTTTCCAGCAGAAGGCTCAATTTAAAGATGAGCTTGCATGAACTCTTTGACGCTGTTTCTCAGTCTCTGGTCCTGATCACCAGCTTCAGACTCCCGTAAATGTGAGTCCAATCGGTTGTTTCTGGTGCGTGCCCTTTGTTACACCAGACATGAGCTGCAGGTCGCCTAAGGTGCTTAGGATGACAGAAATTACCCTAATCAACTCAGTGAACAGGACGGCAAATGCTTTAACAGAATTAGGTCGAGGCCACTCCTCTCGCCGTCCTTCCCCTCTGAACACCTCCGCGCTGTAATCTGCTGCTCGCAAACTGAGCTGAGAGATCCCATTAGATCTTCTGCTCTGCAGGCTGTTGGGCTCTTCTGTGTTTACCCTCCTAACCTCTCAACAGCAGAAGAAAAACATCACAGAAGTCCATTGTGCGTCACTGCAGTGTGAATTCAGGTCAAACGATGTAAAACCCACAACTCTCGCTGATAACGTCGTTCATGTTGGAGCCATGTTGTTTGTGAACCCCTGATTAACTACTTAATGGGGAATCTAATTTGACTGGAATGAGTATTAACAAATCAGTGCCAACACAGGTGGCCATTATAGTTGTTTGCCTGACGTTCCTGTGTTGATCCGATGACGGCCGACCTGTCTGGTCAGTCGGTGCGGAAAAACACCAGCCCTGAACCGGATAAAGCCGGTTAATAAAACGGATAAACGGATGGTTTGGATGTGACGGATGTCTTTGAGTTTTTCAGAAAGGATACCTCGGACTACATGAAGCCAAAATTACAGTTGAAAAAAAAAAAAAAGTATTAGAACGTAAACGTCTGCAACATTTGCACCCCAAATTTAAAGACAAAACCCCCAAGAGAATTTCTGCTGCATTTACTGAATGTAAATATTGAACATTATTTATGTATTTCCACTTCCTTGGTCATATTGTAGATGCATGTGCTGAGCAGAGAAGCATCGGCTTGGAGTTATAACTTTTGAAACATGTTTTGCAGAGCAGTGCTTAAGAGTTTTCATGTTCTCTCCGTGCATGTATGGATTTTCTCCGGGTACCCCAGTTTCCTCCCACAGACCAGAAACATGCATGTTAGGCTAATTGATAACTCTAAATGGTCCCCAGGTGTGAGAGAGACTGAATGGTTGTTTGTCTCTGTGTGTCTCTGTGATGGATTTGGGGCCGTCCAGACTGATTTTTCTGGAAAATGGATAGATCGTTGTTCTGCAGCTAGAAAAAGGTGGACTGTTCCCTTCGTGTCGGGGACAACTCTCCTTCAAAGCAAAGCAGTTCAGCTCTTTGGAAGTCTTGTTTATGAATAACGGTAGGGACTAGGGAGTGGAGGGCGGATTAATGGATTATTAGGGCCTCAGCTGCAGTAATGAGGGTGTTGCTTCAGTCTGTTGTAGTGAAGAAGGAGCTGAGTTGAAAAAAACAAGTTCTTGATATCCTGGTCTACATTTCATCCGTCACCTAGAGTCACGAGAAATCAATCATGATGGAAACAAACAGCTTCCTCTAGTCTGCAGGGCGTCTCAGGTGAAGAGCTGCATCATTTGAGGGCAGCTAGGAGTACAGCTCCTGCTCCTCCACACTGATGGAGTCAGGTGGTTCAGGCATCTGATTAACACGCCTCCTGAACCTTCCCTCTGAAGGTTTTCTGGCCACATCCCACAGGAAGAAGAACTCTAGTGCTCTGGGATCTCCCAGGAGGAGCTGGAGGGAGTCACTGGGGAGAGGGACATTCGGGCTTCCCTCCTGACCTGTTGCATCCACGACCCGACCCCAGATAAGCAACAGCAAAAGGATGGATGGTTGCTCTGCAGCTTTTGTGCTGCACCCGGAAGCTTAGTTTGTGCTTCTTCAGCACAGAACGTCCATCAGTCAGGAGGGGTGGGTGGGGTGTGGGGGTGGAGGGGAGTTGGACTGAATTTTTAAACATTTTTCTGGAAATATCCAGATTTTTATGTATTAAAAACAGATTCTCTTTCAGTTCCTGAGTGGTGCTCCTGTAAAACACCACACCTTAAAACAAAAAACAAACAAACAAACAAACAAACAGAAAACAAAGCAGCTGTTGGT
>JARVGQ010008405.1:0-17397 GCA_031762355.1 Hypsolebias martinsi | reverse complement strand
CAGCCTCAGGGTAGAAGCTGTTCCTCAGTCTAGTGGTTCTACACTTAATGCTCCTCAACCTCCTGCCTGAGGGGAGCGGAGCAAAACGTGTGTGTGCTGGGTGAGTGGGGTCCTTCATGATGCAATTGGCCTTTTTCCTGCATCTGGAGGTGTAGCTGTCTGTGATGGTGGGGAGACTGACTTCAACAGTCTTCTGTGCAGCCTTCATGCCACACGTTGATTCTGGAGCTAATATTGAACTAATATTAAAATGGTAACTGATTTAATGGTGTTTTTGGATCTTCAGCGGTAGAAAATGTGATGAAAACAGTGATTAAAAAGAACCTTTACTGTAAGTTTCAATTTGCTTTTATTCAGCATTATCAAAACTAATCTTACAACTAGACAAATTATTGCTGCAGGCTCAGATTATTTCAGTCAGAGGATTATGAATGGGTTGTCAAAGATCTAATCCTTGGTTGAATGTGTTGATATAAGTGTGTTTACCTCTTAACATTCACATTTAGCCATCCATTTTCTTTATTCGATTCTCTCCTGGCTCACGAAGAGCTGGTGTCTATCCTCAGCAGTGTGAGGGATAGGGGACACCCGGGACAGGTCTCCAGTCCATCACAAGGAGACAGAAACAAATGAGACAACAACCATTCATAAGGACAATCTAGAGTTACCAGTGAACCTGGATGTGTTTGGTCTGCCTGCAGGAGGGGAGGGGATCTGAGACATTCTTACTGAAAGGTGACAGTTCTAACCACCATGCTGATCTACCTCTAAACATATATTCTACACTTTATACTGTCTTGCTCATGAAGTCAGTATTTATTTTTCTATTCATTCTCTTTATTTTAAAATTACAAAGCAGTTTGTTGAGGCTCAAGTAGAGTCAAGGCCATGTAGACGTTCCTCTGATGTGCTGTGAGACCATTCCTGCTGATCCGGTGGAACAGAAGCTTTGGTCCTAATTGACATTTCCCTTAAAGGGAGGGATTGATGGTGGACGGTGGTCCAGCGGGTGGATAGAAAACATTCCCTCAGCAGAAATATGACTCCTTCTCTACATGCATCACACGCTGACTAAACGTCCCATCTATTTTTTTTGTTGTTGTGATGTATGGATTTATTTATTTATTTGCATTATTTGCTTGCATAAAGCAGTTTTCATGCATAACACCAGGGGTTTGTTACAAATGCGTGCACAATGCTGCTCAAACCCCTCAAACTGCTGGAGTTTGAGCTTTTATTAATTTTCTTTTTTGAATGACATCTTTTGGCACAATTTGAAAATTGCAACAAAATGAACATAGGGTACTTATGACAACAAAGAAATGGGAACTATTTAGAATTTCTTTGAGGTTGTTCACTGATGATAAATAATATACTGTCACTGCCTTTCTGGCTGGAGTTTGCACGTATTCACACACAAACAGGTTTTCTTCAGGTACTCTGGTTTCCTCCCCCAGACCAAAAACATGCATATAGGCTTATTTGTAACCCTAAATTGTCCCTAGGTGTGAGTGAGAGTGAATGATTGTTTGTCTCTATGTGGCCCTGTGATGGACTTGCAACCCGTCCAGGGTGAACCCCGTCCCTTGCACTGTGATTGCTGGACATGGGCACCGGCGACCCCCGTGACCCAAAATGGAAGAAGTGGGTAAAGTGTAATGGATGGATGGATGGATGGATGGATGGATGGATGGATGGATATTCATAAAAGTTCAAGACAAAAACAGCTGGACTTTATTTGTAACAGAAGACGTTTCACTTCTCATCCGAGGAGCTTTCTCAGTTCAAAGAACTGAGAGTGCGGGGTTCGAGTTATAAAGCTAAGCTAAGCTAGGTACATATGCAGATTGCCCTGTTACTCCTCACAATATGGGTTCATTAGGGTGTTTGTTAGTCTGATTCACAGAGGAGCCACTCTGGTCACATGGATTAAATTTCTGATAGGTGTGAAAGGGGTTGAGGCAGGGCAGCTGACCAGGGACCCAAAAGTCCCAGGTTCAATCCCCAGCCATTCCCACATGTCATGGTGTCTCTGAGCAAAACACTCGCTCCCCGGGCGCCCACACAGCCCTCCACCGCCCCAGGTGTGATGGGCCAAATGCAGAGAACCAATTTCGCCATTGTATGGGAACATACAATTATGACAACACATAGCACTTTATTATTATCAAATGATTGGGTATCAGTCTTAAAGCTGCATTATAAGTTTTTTAAAGTTGAAATCTGGGACCTCTTCTATTTAAAGATGGTTTCTGCTGTTTTACATAAATGGTTTCCTTCACACACCCCTCTCAAATCATTGGTCTTCTCGGTCTGAAATGTGAACTTTTTGGTCCTCAAATAAGCGTCAGTTATCCTTGAGGTTATCTTTGAGCGGTTCACCTACACCTGCACAACAGTTGCTCAGACTAAGAATCATAAAATATGTTTTATGATTTTACCATAATCTACAAAACCCTCTGTAAGTTTCTTGAGTGGTTTAGGCAAGCACTTTTTGTTGCATATTTTTACACCGTGCCTCTGTGTGTGATGGTGACTTGAACAGGGTGTACACCTCCTCTGAGGGGGGTTCCGCTATACAGTTCTTAAAATTTTGTGAATTAGAAAGAATTTTCTGTATTTCAGCATAAAATGACTTAAAACATCATCGTATTTTCACACAAGTCCTAAAAGTAGATAAAGAGAATTGAACTTGGTGGAAGGACCTGGAGCAGCAGTTCAAAACCCATCAACATCCTAGATTTGAAGCAGTTCTGTACAGAGGAATGAGCTAAAATTCCTCCAAGCTGGTGTGCAGGATGGATTAACAGTTACCAGAAATGTTTAGTTGCAGTTATTGCTGCCCAGGGGGTTGCACCAGATACTGAAAGCTAAGCTTCACATAAGTTTATCACTCACAAATATGCAATATTGGATATTTTTTCTCAATAAATAAATGGCCAAGTATAATATTTTTATCTCATTTGCTTAACTGGGTTGTCTTTCTCTACTTTTTGGACTTTTGTGAAACTGATGATGTTTTAGGTCATTTATGCAGAAATATAGAAAATTCTTAAGGGTTCACAAACTTTCAAGCAAACTGCAAACAAGCTTGTAAACTATAATTTCTACAAAACTGAGAACGGCTGAGTAATTTGTAAAAAAATAAAAAATAAATAAATAAATAAAAAATAATAAAAATTATTAAAAGCAGACCCTAATACCCTGAGACTGCTTGAATTGCTGAAACGTTACATTTCTAAGATTGGTTGCAGCTTTATGTTTAGTTAGTTTTGGATTTTATACCTAAAGTGAATTAATGATTTCCAGTTTATTCTAGGGCCTGTTTGACCTATTTGTTTGATGTAAATTTTGTCATCTGTACCAGTCAGTGAGGGTTCACCAGATCTTTGTGTGAGTGAGCGTGTCTACAATGTCATGGGTGACAATTAAACTCCCATTTAAATGGTAAATGGACTACTTAGATAGCACTTTTCCATCTTATCCAGATACTCAAAGCACTTTACACTACAGTCTGTGCCCTCATTTATCCATTTATACAGCACTCTACTACAGTATATATATAAAAAGAATTATCAGTGCTTTATCACATTCATACATCAATGGGACGCACATTGGAGGCAATGAGGGGTTCAGTGTCTTGCCCAGGGACACTTCGGCATGTGACTGCTGGTGGAATCGAACCCCTAACTCTTGCATTGGAGGACGACTAACTACTCAGCCGTAGCTCCATAAAAGGTGCCAAAGAAACTATAAAGAAGACTGCATGTCAAAATTATTAGCAGAAGGATTAAAATAACAAAGAAATTTGTTTTGAGGAATTAGTATAGAGATAATCACCCAACCACAACGGAATCAAAGAATTGTCTAAATCGGTGGTAAATCCCTGCTTTTTTAATAGACTGTTGACAAACCATTACATTATTATTGCATTATTAGGCTGGAGTGTAAACTCTAGACCAGGGGTTTGCAACCTTTATGATCGAAAGAACCATTTCTGCCCCCTCGCTCACTAAATTAAATGTGCCCAGAACCGTAAAACCTGCAACAATTGTCATTTTCAACTGGTGGACCATGGGCCACTTTAAGTTTTTAGTGGGGGGCTTTTCTGGCCAGTAGACATTAAATTATAAAACTAAAAACATCTAATGATTGTTAACATTTATTGATTATTTTTACATTTTGAGACAAAAGAAAAGACTGGATTCTATCCATCCATCCATCCATCCATCATCTTTACTTGTTTCTTCCTTTTCGTGTTGCAGGGGTCACTGGTGCCCATATCCAGGTTGTAAGTATCACAGAAGACTGGATTCCTTTAAAGAAAAAAATATATTATTTTGCCAATTTTTGAAAAACTAAAACCGTGAACTCTGCAGGCTTATATATTTTTTAATTGCAGAGAAATTGATTATCCTACTTTGAAGAAATAAAGCACAAAGTTAAAGTGAGTATAATTTACTCTGTGTATTAGAACTAGTATCGACATACAGTATTTGCAAAGGATATTACAGAAAAACTGCTAAAACTAGTCATTTTTTGTTGTGAGTGTAACATCCTATAAAATTCAGTTTTACGTTAGTTTTGGTCAAAGCTTGAAAGAGCCGCTGCAGAGGGACCAAAGAGCCACATGTGGCTCCAGAGCCGCAGATTGCAGACCCCTGGTCTGGATGTTCCTTGGTGTTCCACTTGTTGGGGCAGAAAGATGTGATTGTGACGAAGTGAGCAGCAGCGACCCACATAGACTCACCGTTAGATGAAACGTGAAAGGTCAGCCAGAGGTCAGTGTGGGAACAGATGTGGTTTACTGCTGCTGCTGGGGTTTCTCATATACTTTGTCTTTGGCAAACTGGACAGTGTTGATTATTTTTGGTTCTTATCACCAACACGTGTCCTCTAGACAAACTAGTTCTGTGGAAAGAGTATACCAACACTAAGCCAAACCTTGTTTTTTTCATCGTTTAAAAATATATCATTAAGTTAGAGGAAATAGCAACCACCAGAGAGAACCACATCTTTTTCTTTCAGCTGTTTCATTTTAGGGGTCTCCACAGTGCGTCGTCCTCCTCCACCTTACTATGTCCTCTGTGTCCTCTGTCCTCACTCCAACTACCTCCATGTCCTCTCTGCATCCATATATCTCCTTGTTGGTCCTTCTCATTGTCTTTTTTTTCCTGGCAGCTGTATTTCTAACATTCTTCTACCAATATATCCACTGTCCCGCCTCTGGACATGTCCAAACCATCTCAGTCTGACCTCTCTAACTTTATATCTCAGTTGTTCAGCCTGTGCTGTACCTCTGATGATCTCATTCCTAATCGTATCCATCCTTGAACCTCAGCATCTTCATTTCTGCCACTTCCAGTTATTTCTCCTGTCTTTTTGTCAATGCCACTGTCTCCAGACCAGAAAACAAAGCTGGTCTCACCACTGTCTTGAAAACTTTTTCTTTTTAACCTTTGCTGGCACCCTTTTGACACAAATCACTCCTGAAACTTTTCTCCATCCACTCCATCCTGTTTGGACTCTCTTCTTCACCTCTTTACCCCACTCCCTGTTTTCCTGGACAGTGGACCCTAAGTACTTGCAGTCCTGCACCTTTGTGACCTCTGCTCCTTGTAGCCTCACTGTTCCACCAGCCTCCCTCTCATCCACACACATGTACTTTACTTTCATTCTTCTTCTTTCAAGTGCATACCTCCACCTCTCCAAGTTCTCTTCCACCTGTTCTCTGTTCTCACTACAATTCAATTCAGTTTATTTAAACAGAGCCAAATCACAACAAAGTTGTCTCAGGGCACTTTACCGGAACATTCACATACATAGAAAAGCCTGTTAGTAAAGTTCTCTATCTAAGGAAGCTAGCAGACATGTTGAATCTTGGCTTCATTGTAGTCTCCCATCCTGAGCAAGCACAGTGGCAAAAGTGGAAAGGAAAAACTCCCTTTTAACAGGAAGAAACCTCCAGCAGAACCAGGCTCAGGACAAGTGGCCATCTGCTTTGACCGGCTGGGTTTAAGAGGACAGAAAGGAGAGGGAAACGAACACAGAATGGTAAGTTCACATATAGGTGCAGGTGTACCTGAAAGACAAAAATTACATGTTAGGATAGGAATGTTTTTTTTACAAAGTAAAACAGGTTGAGCAGAGTAAGTAAAGACTTTAGCAGAGTGAAAAAATGTGGTAAGTTTGTCCTCCAGCAGTCTAAGCCTACAGCAGCAGAACTAAGGGACAGCTCAGGAAAACCAAGCCAACCCGAACTATAGGATTTAGCAAAAACTACAGATCACAATATCATCTGCAAACATCATAGTTCACGGGATTCCTCCCTGACCTCATCTGTTACTCGGTCCATCACCAGAGCAACAAGAAGCTCAGAGTCACCTTGATCATGAAGCTATTTGTCACTCCTACAACACATCTCACCACTGTCCTGCTGTCCTCATACATGTCATGTACCTCTGCCACTCCATATTTCCTCATGCAATACCACACCTCCTCCCTTGGCACCCTGTCATATTGTTTTTTTCTAAATCCACAAAGACACAATGGAGTTCTTTCTGACATTCTCTGTCCTTCTCCATCAGCATCCTCAAAGCAAAGATGGCATCTGTGGTGCTCTTTCTTTGTATGAAACCAAACTGCTGCTCACAAATAGTCCCTTTATGTCCAAGTCTTGCTTCCACAACTCTATCCCAGATCTTCATTGCGTGACTCATCAACTTAATTTTCAACTCATCAGCTCATCAACAAAAAGGACTGCACCAGTCGAGGCCGGCGGCCTCATTTCCCTCCATCTCCCAGGACGGGCTGTACTGAAATTTAATTTTGTTGTGCCTCGGTGCAATGACAATAAAGCGGATTCTGATTGAATCCCCTGTAGCTACTACATCTCTGTACATCACCCTTGTTCTTAAAAGTGAGCACCAGTTCAATTCTTCTCCTTTCCTCAGACCTTTTCTCACCTTCAAATATGCCATTGAATTTTTGAGTCAAAAACGTCACTGCCATCTCTCCAAGACATTTCCATACCTCCACTGTATGTCATCAGTTCCTACCACCTTCCCCATCTTCATTCTTTTCAGAGATTTCTGGACTCCACCCTCACTAATTTTTCCCACTACCTGGTGCACAGTTTCTATGACCTCCACCCTTCTTTCTCTTTCATTCTCTTCATTCATTAGCTCTTCCAAGTACTCCTTCCATCTTCTCGTCACACTCTCCTCACTTGTTAGAACATTACCATTCCCATCTTTAACAAGCCTAACCTGCTGCACATCCTTTCCAGCCTGATCCCTCTGTTTCACCAATCGGTACAAGTCCTTCTCGCCCTCTTTGGTGTCCATCCTCCCAGACAACTCATTCTCCTTCTTTGCCTTAGCTACCTTCCCTCTTTGCTCTACATTGCATCTGCTCTCCTTTATTCTCTTCAGTCCTCTCACTGTCCTGTTTCGTTTTGGCTAACCTCTTCCTCCACTGCATAGCTTCCTTCTCTTCAGTGAAATAAACAATGCACTGAAAGTGAAATAAATGTAAAGTACATGAAATAAAATTAATCTTTACATAGCTGTCAGTTTTGCATTACAAGCTGCAGAAATATTCTTGCTGGATGTACCCAGGCTGTTCCAGAAGTGCTACAGCTAGCTGCAGCTGCAACTTATGCTAGGAAATAACCAAAACTTTCTTTGTAAATGACTGTGTCATTCAAAACTGACAGGTGCAAAGTTGTATGAAATAGTGTTCAGATTTACTTCAGTAAAACTTCTGAGTTTGTCGAAGTTGTTTCAATCTGAAACTTTAAAGATGAAAACTCAGTTTTTTTATAATCTGAGGTCAAAGAGCTGTCAAAACAATAAACTGTTCCCAACTTTTACACAAATCCCAACTTCTAAATGGCTGCATTCACACTGTAATATGTTGTTTCAAACTGACAAACCTGATGTTTCACCCCTTGTCACATCATCACATTAACTTTGGATGTTTGCACCAGTTTATATAAAGTCACAAATAAAGCAGGATTTTGACAACACAGTCACGTTTCTTATTTTTATTAGGTGATGATAAAGAGTATAAGAGGAATGACTATTTTGAGGAAACTGCTAATTTGTAAACTGACAACACATTTGAAACCATAACATATTCCCTTATTTATTTCATAACTAAAGCCCTGCTGGAAAAAGTACAGTGCTTTAAAGTGACACTGTTAGATTCCCTCCTGAAATTTCAATTTCAGGGTCAGACCTCAGGGGTCAGATCTTTTCAATGAGGTAGCACATCAAAGTCTCCGGCTCCGACTGACCACGCCATCACAGCACAAACCTTTTTCAAACAACTGATAATGGAAGGATGGATGGATGGATGGATGGATGGATGGATGGATGGACGGATGGATGGATAATGAGACAAAGGGGCTGCAGCAAACTTTTTGTGGGCGACAGGAGCAAACGACTAACGGTGTTTACTTTAGATTAACGCAGCTCACCACCAAAGGAGGTTGTGCTGGGAGAGAAAGAGCAAGCAGAAAAGATTTACACGGCAAAGAACAAAAGGAACACTTAAGTCATTTAGTCCACATTGTTGTGTGTTTGTTGGGTGTGCCAGAGGAGTGGAGGAATGCTGGGACTGAAAGTGAATAATTTGCCCAGGACATGAACAACACATGTCGCCACAACTGCACACAAAGGCAGGTGGAGGGAAAAATCATGAAAAATTATAATATAAGTAGAACGAAACAGTATCGCTCATCATGTAATTCAAAATGTTCATTTGTACTAAGAATATTCCATCATCTGGTTTGATTGCATAAAAAGCAGGTTTGTTTCTTCAGCACTTAAATATTTTGTTTTTTCAATTCACAAAATAAAACAGTTAAAAAGCACTTTTTTGTACAAATGAGACTAAGAATGCCTTTGATTGTATAGTTTCAGTAAAAACATTTATACCATAATATATAAAAAAAAATACTTTAAACTTCATCAACACATCTGTTGTGAGTTTTTACATGAAATCTGAATCTGATGATCACTTGAATGGAAGAAAGTTGAATGAAAGCTTTCTTGCAAACTTTATTAATGTACAAACATTAAATAATTAAATGAAAAACAACTGCAAAGATATTTTTTAATCGATGGAGCAATGCAAAGTAAAATGTATTATTGTGCGCTATAGACTAATGAAGTGTGATAAAGTATTTGCCTGTATCTCTCTCTTTGTGTAAGCAAAATACCAAAAACACTGAACAAATTTAAATAAAACTCCTAGAAACTAATAATTATTTGCAACTGATTAACTTTAGGAGACAACTGAGTGTAAGACGGCTGTCGATAAAGATTGGCTTTAGCCGACACAAAGCGGCTGTAACACGCTCTACTTTAGAAAGTTCAGCTAAACACTGACATGGAAGATGCAGAGACTCATCACCAGCACGTATTTTAAATGTGAACACACCTGGTGGTAACTGCAGCAGGAGCTTCAGAGGTGAACTGCAACAACAGATGCTGGGCCTTCAACTTGCATTTTATGACGTTGCAACTCACAAGTTGTTGTTTGTCTTTTTTTTTTTTTTTTTAACACACACTAACATCAGCTTGAACAGTAACGCCAACCCGACACTAAACAGAACCAACATGGACAACTCACCTGAACACATCACCTGAAGAAGTCCACTAATTATGTCCCAGTATTACCCAGCAGCCCCTGCAGCTCACTAAATAAATGTTGCACTCGGTCTCTACAGTGCGTTTAATGACAACATGTAATTTCAGTCATCCAGACTGAAATTTAACAGTAGCCCACAGAACTCACTGTATCTGCAAAGTATCATCATGTAATAAAATCTGAACTGTAATGTTGAAATTATCAACATGAACCTAAATGTGATATTTAACTTTTTTTTTTTTTTTAGAGCAACTACAATTTCAGAGTGGATTTTCAAATTTACAGGTTGCACGTGAATGCATCAACTACAGAAGTGAAACATTTATTTTGCCTCATGTGTCTTGCTGCTTTCCCAGAAACACATCAACACTAATAAGAAGTTCAGCATCACATTTCTGACCTTGTTAGGAGACTGAATCTGGTTGTGATGCTGTGGATCCACCTGATGATCCACTCGGCGTCCCAAAACGTTTCGACTTCACTGTAACTCACAGAGATGTGCTGCTGTGCTGACTCCATCAGAACAAGTTTAGCTTGGTTGATGAGTGGTCTGTAGAAAGACAAATAAAATAAAATAAAAGAAGCAGCTCCAACAACAAAATGTATTAATACTCAGCCAGCTGAAAATGAACTAAAAACACAACAAAGTAAATATGAATCATCCACGCATGTCGCAGATAAAGGTCCACTCCAAGTCGTCTTTCAGCACACTTTTACTTCGCTCAGTTTCACTCCTGGAGTGGGTCTTCCTGCTTGGAATCAAATGTTTTCTGTGAAAGATCACCCCACAAAAGGTGATGCTAACAAGCTGGCCCCATTGTTCATGTTTGACTCCACCAGGACTTCTTCTAACGTGTCACATGACCGCCTGCTGGGGATTCCCGAAGGCCTAAGGTTGCATGTGTCCCACCCATTCTATAGCAGCATTGTGACTGGTCAATGTTTTCATCATTCACTAATCAAACTCATCCTGGAGCCTCTGACTGAGCTACAGCCTCCTCTCCAGACAGAGAAGTCTTAACCAAGGTTCAGCCTGGAGATGCCATTTTTAAAACTTCTGATTTCAGCACTACATTTTCATGATTTTACAAAAAAAATTGAAAATGAAAGAAAAAAATAACACTGAAAAATAATATCAAATTTAAATTAACATTTCATGTATGATGAATTCTTAGGCCTTTTCTAAAGGCTCTGAAGGCCCTGAGGGTTCCCCACCTACAAAGTTTGACCAAAATAACTATAATTGTGTCATTTCTCAACATATTATTTCAGTCTAAAATTCTGTCAAGAAAGACGGAGCAAAGGGCATTCGCTCAAGTAATAAGCGAATGCCTGTGTGTATATCTGAAAAAGTGTGAAACTAACAACTTTTGTCATAAAAAGTTTAGAAAGCATCTATTCCAGTAGCAAAATACTCTTAACCACAGTATAAACATCACTCATGTTTATGAGAAACTGTTTGAAATATAAATACTTCTTAACCACACTAATATTGAAGAATCAGGTTCCTGCACTCTTTTTTTTTTTTTTTTTTACTTTTACCAACCACATTTTATTCCACATACAAAGGCTTGTTACCCAAGACTTAAATTGAGAATCCTCGCTGAATATAAATGGTTAGAAGCACATTAACACTTTTCTAAAGCACAGAGGTGTTGAAAGACAAATTTTTCTGGCTGCTGCTTGCAAACAACACTCAATCCAACTTCACCCCTCCTCGGTGACTGTGCCAGTTAAATTGATCCCTGCAGTCCTCAAGGTGACCTTATTTCACTGTTAATTCATAGCCTTTATGTTGCAGAGCACATACAAACCCATCTACACCTCCACACAATCCCATTCTCTGTGAAAGGCTCGGTGCATCGTATTTACCCAGCAGATGGGTGACCTCCATCACTTGACATTCAGACGTGAGAGGCAGTCATCCAGACAGCTCGGTTACAGGCGGAATGAGGGGAAGAGATGAAAAGCATTGCATTACAGAAACGTTCAAATAATAGTTGATATCTGCTTTAAACTCAGTTTAGACTTCGATCAAAATAAGCTCTGTACTTGTTATAGGCTTACAAGAGTTGAGAATAGTTCTGAGGCCATTTGCTTCTTCTGTAACATTCACTTTCCCAATGAATTTATATTAACACACTGTTCTGCACACAACTTCACTAATTAACCAACAACTTTAACCCCTTGTAATAAAACAAACTCACATGTGACCTTTGGGTATGATGTGACTATTATCATCTGCTACTAAAACACAACAGGACAACACTGTTTTTGCCTCTGTCTGTGTGTTGCCTGGGTTCAATTGTCATTGATACTCAGGTTTTGAAATTAATAGATTTTTGAGGACCCCCCCCCCCCCACATCATACTACCCAGCAACACACTCCAGCTCCTCCTGGGGGGTCCCAAGATGTTCCTAGGCCAGAAAAGATACATCATCTCTCCATCAAGTTCTTGGTCTGCCATGGGATGTCCTGCCAGGGTGAAAACCTTCAATGGGAGACATCCTAATCAGATGCTTGAGACACCTCGACTGACTCTTTTTGATGTAGAGGAGCAGAAGATGGAGCTTGGACATGGACCTTATCTCTAAGACTCAGCCACCCTGCAGAAAAGTCCATTTAGTTGTTTGTATCCTGGGTCCAGTTCTTCTGCCCACAGGTAAGAATTTGAATAGAGATGGACATCAAAGAGACATGTTTAGTTACTGCACCACATGTTTAAGCAAGATAAATACTGTGTTTGTTATAGACACCTCAGCTGAGCACAGAATGCCAATAACACAACAATGGTCAGATCAGGGAGGCTGTTCATCGCAATCACTCCCCTCCATGTGAGTCTATCATTGCCAAGACAGATATGCCCCATTCAGCACAGCATCCGGAAACTCCAAGAAGGTTGGGTAAGCTAAACTGTCATGCACACACAACAGACAAGACCTTTCCACTTGGAGCTCAAAGCAATGAAGAGGTAACCCTCTCATTCACCAGAAAAAACCAACTCAGAAGCACTCTGCCAGGAGCTTTTAGTGTCCCCACACCCACCTGACGACTATCTCATCATGCAACTCCAGAGAAGGAGAGAGCCAAGCCTCTTTCCTTTGTATCCTTTGTCTTCATATTCTCTCTAACTACATCCATATACCGGTATCTCTTTTTTGGCCTTCCTCTTTGTATTTTTTCCTGGAAGCTGCTTTTCAAACATACTTTCACCAGTATACCCACTGTCCCTCCTCTGGACATGTCCAAACCATCTAAGCCTGGCCTCTCTAATGTTATCTCCCAGTTGTTCAACCTGTGCTGTTTCTCTGATGAGTTATTCATAACTGTTTCCATCCTCGTTACTCCAAAGGAGAATACTGACATATTCAGCTCTGCCACTTCCAGTTCTTTCTCGTCTTTTAGTCAGTGCCACTGACGTCAAACCATAAGCTGGTCTCACTACGGTCTTGTAAACCTTTCTTTGATATTTGCTTCTACACTTGTAGCACAAATTGTGAGGGAATTTTGGTCAAGGTTTATGGATGTTTTAACTATGGCTGACAAAGTTAACTGCATCATAGGTGAAGGTAGGAACATAGCCTGACCGGTAAACAGAGAGCATCACTTTACAGCTCAGCTCCCTTTTCACCACAAAGAACCAGCACAGAGTTCACAATACTGCTGCATGAAGCTGCACCAATCTGTCTGTCAATCTCAAACTCATCCCATCATTCCTCATCCCAGCTGGTTTACACTCAGCTGTAAATCACTCCAGTGAGAACTGGAGATGACGGCACAATGACACCGACAGGATCACATCATCCGCAAACAGCAGAGATGGAATCTAGACTCCACCAAACCAGACTCCCTCTGCCACCAAGCTGCAGCAAGAAATCTGTCCATAAAAGTTGTGAACAGAATCAGTGACAATGGGCAGTTCTGGCAGATTCTAACTCCCACCTTAAAGGAGTCTGACTTATCGCAGGCAGTACACACCAAACTCTTGCACCACTTGTATAAGGACTGAATGGCTGATAATTTCCCTTTGAAGGTGTGAGTTGAAAATCCTTTTGACTGGTTCTTCTGCCAGGTGTTCCCAGCAAACCCTCACTAGATCTTTCTGGCTTCTTCTCCTGCCATCTCATCTCACCCCTCACCTCCTCTCTTCACCAGAGTGTCCTAACACATGGTCACAGATCAGAAGAGACAACTAAAAAGTCAATCACTGATCTGAACACTGTGGTGTCCTGGTGCTATGTGCCATTATGGAAACCTTTATGATTGAACATGTTTATAATGGACAAACCATAACTAGCACAGAAGTCCAATAAGAGAACACTGCTTGGATTGAGATCAGAGAAGCAGTTCCTCCCAATCACACCTCTTCATGTCACAATGACACTACTACCCATGTGAACATTAAAGTACCCCAACAGAATAAAGGAGTCCCCAGCTGTAGCAACATCCAGCACCCCCCACTAAAGACTCTGAGAAGGCTGGGTACTCTAAATTACTGTTTGGTGCATAGGCACAAACAACAGTCAGAGCCCATCACTCCACCTGTAGGTGTAGGAAAACTACCATCTCTTCTACAGAGGAAAACAAACCAGGGGAATATAAGTAGACCCACACCAGCCTGGCATCTCTCACCATGGGCAACTCAAGGGTGGAATAAGGTCCAACCCCTCTCAAGGGAATTGGTGGGTTCCAGAACCCATGTAGTTTGTTGAGGTGAGCCCAACTACTATATCTTGTCAGTACCTCTCAACCTTACACACAAGGTTCCGTCCCCATCAAAGAGGTGACATTCTACTGTATGTTCCAAGAAACAGTTTTGGTAAACCAGGGTCAGAGTGCCAAGGCCCCCACCGTTGGCTACCACTCATGGCATTATGAACCCAACTCGTACCCTTCTGCAGGTGCTGGGCCCACAGGAAGGCAAACTAACATAACTCAACTGAGCTCGACTGAACCGCATGGGTAGAGGCCTGGTCACCAGGTGCTCAGACAAACCCCTCCTCCAGGTTAGTCATCTGGGTGGGGCCCCAGTAGCACACATCCGAGCAATTGCCTCCGATGTGTGTCCCATCGGTGTATGAATGTGATCTAAAGCACTGAATATTCTTTGTATAGTAGAGTGCTGTATGTGTGTGGAGGTAAATGAGGACACAGATTGTAGTGTAAAATGCTTTGAGTATCTTGATAAGATAGGACGATGCTATACAAGTACAGTCCATTTACCGTTTACAATACAGATTCCAAGCACTAATAGATCACGGAATGTAATCCAAGATACTTCAGTATAGCATGAGATTTGAACATATTTGTATTTTTTATTCTCAAAGGTTTCAGTAAATTGGCTACAACTCCATCATTTCTTAACAATAGATAGTCTTAGTCTAAAACTCAGCCATGAAAGCTGGTTGGTAATATGCATGATACTTTCAAGGAATGCTAGGTCTTTAATTATAACAAATGTGCACATTTTACGTTTTATTGTGTTGTGGCATGTATGCATGCATTTTAAAATAGTTTCTGGTATTTTAGGACATTATTTAGTACAGTACAATACTATTAGGGACTAAAATAATTTGTTTTATGAAACTATGAAAACATTGATTTTTTTTTCCAGCAATAACAGGAAATCGATTAAATATGAAAAAAAATGTGGTATGGTAAAAACATATGCTTTCAGAAAGGTTTGATACCCATTTTCTTGAAATTGCACAGAGTTTGTGCCACAGACACGAAGGCATTATTAGAGAAATTTGGGTGCTGGCAGGACCTGGGTGAGTAATGGCAGCAGTGCATTAGGAGAGAGCGAGAGATGTGTGATAGCCTGAGTTGTGAGTCAACATCAGAGGCCACAGGCTGACCCCACAGGGGATTACACACTCTGATTTAAGAGCATCTCTCCAGCTCCTCTCTGCACCTCCTTGGTACATACAACACTCACATGATGCAACATAATGTCCTGGAATACACACAATCACATACACTCCTTTCCACTCTCTCACACACACACGCACGCGCACACACACACACACACACACACACACTGTTGTGCGTGGATCGCTCTCGTTATACCCTTATTCTTAGTCCTGCTCCATCTTCTGTCATGAGGTTGGAGCAGGGTAGGATCATATCAGGGTTCGTTTCCAGAGAAAGATGGAGAGAGATCAGAGCCCCTGCCGTGGTAAGTAAATACAGCCTAATGGCCTCTGATTAATTCGACATTGCTCTCATCGGGCCAGTAAAAAGAGATGTAATGACCTGCATCTCTTTCCTTTTCCCTCGCTCTCCCTCCCCTTTTTCAGTCTTTCTCAATTTCTTCCTCATTTGCTCAGCTTTTGATTATGAATTAAAAGGGATTGCAAATGGTATGCTGTTGGTTGGCCCCCTGATTGTCATATTTGATTAAGAAATGTCAGCGTGCATGTTTCCCATGCCGGTCTTTTCTTAGCTTTTCTGGTCGCTGTAACATTCACACATCCACAAGAAACACAATAGGGAGCTCAAGCAAACTTGCTCTAATCAAACACATTCTTCCGTCTCCTATTTCTCCTCTTTTTCCAGCCTCTCCTCTCATTTCTTTGCCTTTTTCAGGACTCACTGGGGTTTTGTATTCACTGTAAGGCACACAAACAAGAGAGAAATCACAGACAATTAAAGAGTATTGAGAAAGACAGGTAAAGAAAAAAGTCAGGATGAAAAAACTTAAAAATATATTTTTTTTTTCTGGGCAATGAGACTAGTCTCCTCTTCAGAGACAAACTTTTTACACTGGTTTGACGGTTTTATTCCAAAATACTACATTTCTAAATGTATTTAATAGGTTGAAATTGCTAATTCTTATAATAAAATCCACAAAATATAATGTAGTCATCTGTAGGATTTTTTAAATACCATTCTATATTTTGAATTTCTCTTTCAACAATTTCTACTGATTTTAACATGACTGTGTGCAGGCACTGAAGTAACCATCCATCCATCCATCCATCCATCCATCCATCCATCGTGTGCTGTTTTTAAAAGAAATTCAGAAAGTTATCATTGGGTGTAAAATAGTAAATCTAACAGGGTCCTTTCAAGATGGCTGCCACAGTCAACTGACCTTAAAAAATACACAATTTATTTAACTCAACAAGTTGTACAGATATAGAGCTTAAAATCAGTGTGGTAGTAGCTGAGCATCATAAAATAAACTCTTTCCACAGTGTTTTTGCTTAAAACTTTATTAACTGTTGGCTTCAACTTTGTCTGTTAGCAAATATAGATTTTGAAATACTGGATAGGTTTTAATGAAAATTTTAAGAACGTATTCCTTAGATGTTCATCTACAACTTGTTCATTTTTTGAGATAATCCAATTCCAAGAGGTCCACCACAATCTTAGACCTTAGAAAACAGAAAAAAATGTTTTTGACTCAACCAGTTATACACAAATTGAGCTGTACTTTAGTGTGGTAGTAGCTAAGAGTCATTCCCAACACATTTTTCAAGCACGTTATGTAACATCTTTGCTTGAATCTGTGGCATTACATCTGAAGAACGCTTACATTTCCATTTCAACTTTAATATATTATCCTAATGACCAGTGTCAGAGTCAGAGTTTCTTTATTGTCGTTCCACCACATGTGGTGGAACAAGATTATGTTCACAGGGTCCCAGTTACATCCAACAATAAAATGTAAAAAAGAAACAGTAATAAGATCTAAGATATGAACTAAGAACCCAGTGAAACCTGGTAGAGAAAAT
>JARVGQ010006888.1:0-13989 GCA_031762355.1 Hypsolebias martinsi | reverse complement strand
TCACCCTGCACACACACTTTTTGCCCCGCTCCTCTCGGGCAGAAGGTTGAGGAGCATTAAGTGTAGAACCACTAGACTGAGGAACAGCTTCTACCCTGACACAGTTAGACTCATAAATATCTAACCAGGAAAATCACTATGATGCCACTTTAAATGGTGAGACGTGCTGCTGATTAACCCTGCTGCTGATTTCTTGCTTTTAAGCTGCTGTATTTACACCCATCTGCTCACAACAGACTCATGTTCAGGCTGCTGTTTAATGCAACATATATTATATTATTATTGTTTAGTACAGTATATATATTAGATCTCTATCTACTTTTTTATAGTTTATGTTTTTGCTATTTTTGTCTGTAACTGGGACCTTGAGTACACAATTTTGTTCCACCTCATGTACCACATGTGATGCGAATGACCATAAAGAGCGTTGAACATCTTCTAAATAAATGGTTGTCGGGTCAGAAACTTCAGCTTCCTTCAACATCAGAACAGTAGACAATGTGCTACAACCAATTTCAAATCGAAGAGCTTCTTCTTCTTTGAGCTTGACAACAAAAACATGTGGTTTTATTACAATTTGTAAGGAAATTAATAAACAGCATGATTAAAGTATATTTAACATTCCAGTTTCTTGACAACAATAAATGTGTAAATCTTAGCGTAGAACAAAGGAACATAACCGAGAAGTTGAAATCAAAACAGCATGGGCCTGCTTCCTTCTTGTCGGCTGGTGGGGGTCACTGGTGTCCATGTCCAGCAGTCACTGTGTGAGAGGTGGGGGACACTTGGACAGATCTCCAGTCCATCACAGGGACACTAGAGACAAATGAAACCCTGGGACAAATTAGAGTTACTAATTAACCCAACTTAGAGTATTTTGGTCTGTGGGCGTACCTGGAGAAAACCCACTGGGAGAACATGTAAACTCCGCCCACATAGGTCCTCAACTGGGATTCAATCCAGCAACCTTCTTGTTGAGAGGCTGATTCATTCACGTGCTCATTTGTCTTAGTTTTAGTTTTTAAATGCATGATAAAAATGATATCATCAAGGCTCCACTCACTTTTCATTGTGTTAAAAAGACAAAACTAAGTTGTCCTTGACTTCTAGAATGACTCACATTTGTCTGATCAGATAAAATATATTTAAGGTTTAATCAAGAAGCCCAATGACTGCTTGATAAACTTGGCCTGATGTAATTTATGCATGCTGGATTAGCTGTAGAACATCAGTTATGACTCAGAATCTTTGTCTGACCTGAACATATGATGGACGTATTAACACACGAGCGAGAAAACATTTCCATAAACACAAACACACACTGGAAGAAGAAAAAAAACACATGTGAAGCAGAGAGAAGTGCGTCGTCCGAGGGCTGATAACTGAATTTCACAGCACACAAGGCTGCAGCAGGAGCTTGGCAATGATAAATGAAGTGTTTGGCTTTAACATGGTGAACAAGCTTGTTTTTACGTTCCCCAGCACACAGATGTAATGACAGCACAGTGTCTTACTTTAACTTCAGCACAACAAGAAGCTGAGCGGCAGAAATAAGTGTACATTAGTTTGGCCTTGAGTCATAATGCACAAAGATGTGCCATTACGCCAGGCCTTGGGAAAGTCTGGTTGATGATGGAAGCAGAAGCTGTTTTTTTATTTTTGCAATAAATTGAGCAGGAAGGGGGTTTTAAGAAGAAGAAAAATTCATGTGTAGGTAATGAAAGTCTCCCTGCACAACCAAGTGTTGTTTACTGCAGTAAACCTTTTAACCATCCTTCCTGCCATGTTTCAAACAGGATGTAGGCTTGTTCCAAACCTTTCTGCAGACTTGTGTCAGTGGTGCACCGCGACTCCTCAACAACGTTGCTATTGTTCTGGTTGTTTGTTTTTATATGCCTCAGTATTAATAATGATCAAAATTACAGCCAAAGAGCCCAAAAACAGCCATTTACAAAAGCTTTTAGCTAACAGTACAGTATAATAAGTAAGGGTACAAAATGGCATGCTTAAATGATGCGTTGCTAATGCATGACTCATGATGACTTTTTAAATCACAAATTAATGCAGACTGGATCATATAGTCCTGTTAGTTTTAACTCTAATTATGTCATTAAGGCTTTATGTGGAAGGACCAAAAACTGGCTTGAGAAACTTTCCAGCTGCTCGTGCCATCCTGGGGGAGGATTTATAATGCTGAATCTCAGTGTCCCAGTCTCAGAGGTAAATGGACTGTACTTATATAGAGCCTTTCTATCTTGTCAAGATACTCAAAGCATTTTACATTACAATCTGTCCTCATTTACCCATTTATACAGCACTCTACTAGATATACACAAAAATTAATCAGTACTTTATCACATTCATACACTGACGAGACACATATCAGAGACAATGAGGGGTTCAATGTCTTGCCCAGAGATACTTCACTTCGGCATGTGATTGCTGGTGGAATCAAACCCCCAACTCTTGCATTGAAGGGCAACTGGTCTAACCACTCAACCACAGCTGCCCATAAACACCAAAGACCAATGCCTATACCAAATGCTTTAATCTTTACCAAACATCTCCACCTTTACCAAATACGTCCATCTTTAACCAAACACCTCCACCTCTGCCAAACACCTCCACCTTTTCCAAATACCTCTGCCTTTATTAAACACCTCCGCTTTTACCAAACACCTCTGCCTTTACAAAACACCTCCACCTTTAACCAAACAGCGCCACCTTTAACCAAACACCTCTGCTTTAACAAACACTTCTGCCTTTATCTTTACTAAATACACGAATCTTTACCAAACACCTACACCATTACCAAACACCTTTGCCTGTATCAATCACCTCCACCTATACCAACTACCGCCACCTTTACCAAACACCTCCGCCTCTACCAAACACCACTGCCTATGCCAAAGACCTGTGCATATGCAAAACACATCCGCCTCTACAGACACATTCACCTCTACCAAAAATCTCCACCTTTATCAAACACCTCTGCCTAAACAAAAACCTCCACCTTTACCAAATACTTCCACATTTAACCAAACACCACCGCCTCTGCCAAACACCTCCACCTATACCAAATACCTCTGCCTTTATGAAACACCTCCACCTTTAACCAAACATCTCCACTTTAATAAACACTTCTGCATTTACCAAACACCTCCACCTTTACCAAATGCCTCCACCTTTACAATCACCTCTGCCAAATAACCAAACACCTCCACCTTTACCAAATGCCTCTGCATTTACCAAACACCAATGCTTTTAACCAGACACCTCCATCCATACCAAAAGCCTTAATCTTTACCAAACACATTCATCTTTACCAAACACTTCTGTCTTTAACAAACAACTCCACCTATACTAAACACCTATGTCTTTACCAAACACCTACACCTTTACCAAACATTTCCACCTCTACCAAACACCACTGCCTATGCAAAAGACCTCTGCTTATACCAAACACCTCCACCTAAACTAAAACTTCTGCCTAAACCAAACACCTCCACCTTTACCAAAATTTCCACCTTTAACCAAACACCTCTGCCTAAACCAAACACCTCCACCTATACCAAACACCTCCACCTTTATCAAACACTTCCGCCTTTATCAAACACTTCCACTTTTAAACAAACATCTCTGCCTAAACCAAACACCTCCACCTATATCAAACACCTTCACTTATACCAAACACCTCTGCCTCTGCCAAACACCGCCACCTTTAGCCAAACACCTCTGTCTCTACCAAACACCTTCACCTATAACAAACGCCTCCACCTCTACCAAACACATCCGCATCTACCAAACACTCCACTTTTACTAAACACTCCACCTTTTCCAAACACTTCTACCTTTACCAAACGCCACCAGCTAATGGAAACAGGTCTAAATAAACCGAAGGCAGTCGGTCTCTATCAGCCATGAAGCATTTCATTCAGCAGCCTGTATGCATGCCAAACATTTTTAACACTAAATGTTTACTTGTGCACACTACAAGTGAGGTCTTGCTCTTTACATCCAAACTAAACCTTTGTCAGAGAGATGAGAGGACTCCTCAGTGATTCTGGCAGGAGAAGACGTACGGTACTTCTTGTGGAGGAGTTGCACTCCACCTCTGTAGATTTTTACAGAGGCTCTCAAATATAAAAGTGGAGCAACATCTTGTGTGTTCATGTAAAAATCCAAAGTTTAATAGTAAAAGAAAAAAAAGAAACCCCAAAAGGAATGCATTTTTTTTATAATCTAATAAATATGGAATTGGAAGTTGTATTTTCAGTGTATTTTAATGTGAATTAATTTTCCTGTCAGGAGCACGAGAGTGAATTGAAGTTACTGTGAGGTTAAAAGAGCATCTGAAAATATTTTGACAATTTTTTTTTAAGTATTGTAGAAGGCTTTTTATTCTTTGACAGTAAAAAAATTATGTTTATTGACTACACCAAAATAAACAAATAAATAAAACACAGACAAAAATAAATGTGGATGTTTTTTTTCCCCCAGAAGACAATATGGGGATTAAAGATGTTTAACAAGAATACCAAATTAATATACCAGACAGAGGTTATATTTAGTCAATTTGTCTTCCCCTACACCACAAATGTGAACAGGATGACTCATTGTGTTGTATTTTTGAAACCAATATCTGCACAGCCCCAATGTGGGACTTTAAGCCCCGCCTACTCTCCCACACTCATGACCTTTCTTTACATCTAAACACAGTCAAAGTATTAAAAATTTAAAACAGCCACGTAACCACATAAATCAACAACCTGAAAGACCTGAGTCAAGACCTGAAAAATTAGATTAGAGTGTATTTTTTATTTTTTTTGTATAGGGTCAATATTCAGGTTGATTAGATGGACAGGACATAAAACCAGCAGACAGATAAGGCTGATTTGGTTCCAGCTGAACAGCAGATGCAGTCTAAGATTCCTGCAGTATTATCATACATGTCTTGTCAGAAGAAGTCATATTCTTCGACATAAAATTAATGTAACAGCAAACAAGAACCCTTTAATTCAACACATCTGACCAGAGCATCCAGAAGAAATAACTGAAACTGGAGCATTTAAATCAGTGAAGGATTTTATCTTCAGCTGCTTGTTGACAGCTGAAAACATCAGCTAATGGAAAATACCCCAGAGTGACACAGATGGCTGGATATGATGCTTAAAGAAGGCTGTGTGAATCATGGCTGTTTGTAAGTCATACATTTTAAAGCTGGGCCACACTAGGCCTCCAGGTAACCACAACACTGAAATACCGTTTGAAAGAAGCAGACAGAAGCGGCACTGAAGCAGCAACATCTCGCGTGTTTTCTGGCCTTCAGCTCCTCAGGAAATAGACAGCTGTGTGAAAAAACTCCAGAGTCTGACACATAGATTTGTATTCCTCTCAGAAACGCGTCTGGAAAATGTCAGCACTGCAGTGTATACAATAAGACAGCTCTACAGTCTGTCATCTCACACAGTTTCAAGTCAAACTACTCAAAGTGGAACTTCACTTACCTACGGTCATATTTAGACTGAGTGTTTGGATGATGCTGAACTGCACCTTCAGAGTGATGCACATCTGTGAAAGTGGCCCACGTAAAGCTGACTGCAGCTCTTTTAGCGCCTGTTTCAGACTGTAATGGGAGTTTTAAGATGTTTCTCCATAAACCCACTGATTTACCTTCATGCGCTTCAGATGTGTGCCACAGATGAATACGAGGTGGTGTAACGGTGTGACCTCAAGCTCACTTGAATGACGTTTACATGATGTCCCTCTGCATGCGTTTTCTCATGCACACTCCAGTTCCTTTCACAGAACAAAGACCTGGATGTAGAGTTGATGGTTTGAAATCAGGAGGGTGTTTGGGGTGTGTCATGTGACCTGGACCTGTCCAGGGTGTCCCCTGTCTCCCCTCTCCAGCTCCTGATGAACAAGACTGTATTTCAGTGTTGTGACCAAACTGACTACAACTTAACAAAAAAAGATAAAAAAATAAACACCCAACATAGACGTGTGGTTGTAACATGTTTATATGATCAGTGAGAAACAACTCGTTATTTTCAGTTTTGTCCAAGCTGAACGTCTACATGACAAAAACGTTTTCTCCCTGTGCCACTGAGCAACGGAGATAATAATCAGTCTCATAAAACTGAATATGACTTCCCAAATATTTCACAAAATAACAGTCAAAGTATATTAGACTGCAACCATAACCATACTTGTTATCATTTGGAATAGTCGTGCCTAAAATAGGATATTAGAAGTCATTTTGAAAATGTGGTTTATTGGCTGTAAATCATCTCAAGATGTTTAATGACCCGCATAGTCTCCAACCCCAGCTTTGGGAACCATTAAAATATATTGTTCTACAGAGAGGAACATGAAGGGCCTAAGTTCATATTTGGAATTATTGTGTGATGCTTGCACACGTTTATTGCATCATAAAGACATATTTTCGACACGTTTATGCATTTGGTCGTCATGCATCTCGTTAACATTTCCTTGCCCTCATTAGAAAGTATTCAGTAGCAGCGCAGTCGTAGTGGCGCGAAACAGAATGCTGATGGGAGGCCACTGGACAAGGTGGAGCAGCCCTGCAGCTCATTCTCTGGAAACTAGTCCAAAACATCTGATCCAGTGGCCTGTTAGCCGTGCAGTCCTGTAGATGGGGATTGGGGGGTGGGGGCTTAGGTTTTTGTCTGGGAGTCGTGTTTTCCTTCTGCTGAAATGCGAACGAGTTGCAGACAAAAAAAAAAGCAAAGCAGAGAAGATGTGCTCAATATGAGCAGAAAGAAGAAGAAGAAGATGGCTCTGCAGCAGCTCCGTCTCCTTCTCATTCAGGGAAGTACTATTTCATTCATGCCATTTCCGTTCATTCATCAGCTGGGGCCAGCCTAAACTCACAGTCCTATCTCCCCACCAACATTCTTATCAATGGGAGTGACGTCAGCACTGCCTGCAGCTGGGGCGCAGAGGGAGGGAGGGCTGGTCACGTGGTCCGGGGTATATACAATAAAGTTGCGCTGACCGTGGTGCTGAAAACATTCACCCAGTTGCACATTTAAAACTCGAGCCGCTGCGCTCCAAACAGCGTCGAACCCAACCAACGTGAAAGAGTTGACTTTTATTCTTCATAGTAGTGTTAATGTTGCTCAAGGGCTGAGGCAGGAAGAGGGGGGGTAGGGTTTGCTTTAATTAAAAAAAAAAAAAAAAAAAAGAAGAACAAGAATAGACGTGTTCATGGTGTTGATCTTGGCTTTTCCTGTGTGTTGTGAGATTGACCACTTCCCCTCCCCCCCAGTGGGACTTAAGGTAAGTGGAACCAGATCTCGTTCTGTAGAACCTGACCAGATAGGACCTTTAAATTTGAACAATATATCATTTCATAGTTACATTTTTTTAGCTTTAACGAGAAAATGAAAGGTGCTTTATTGTAATAGATGGTTTAAATATTTTTAAAAGCTATTTTTAATTGGTGTAATTATTATTTTAGTTGCAGCAGGATGACTGTTGATTGTCTGATCAAACCGTTCACTGCGTTTGTTAATTAATACAATTTATTTTTAAAGATAAGAAATATGAGCTTTCTATTTCTCTGTGATTTTTTTTACATTAAACATGTGCGTTTTTTTCTACGAAATATAAATCTTTAAAAATGGTTAAAACCTGTGCATTAACATGAAAACAGTGCGTCGAGCCTTTAATTTCGAGGAGCTGATTGGAGGATTTCAGCCCTGAGAGTAATTATCTGCCAGCAGCCACTCACGTCTCCTGGCTCCACATCACTCCCCGACGTTTTTACGTTAAAAAAAAAAAAGTCAACAGAAAAATATATATATTAAAAAAAATGAAACCATAAACACGTTTTCGTTACTTGTTCAACATTTTAAAAGTGAAATCAAACATGTCGTCCGTTCAGGCCCGCGTTGGAAGCGTTTATTTCGTTTGGCTCCTCGATGATTTCATGTCACAAAACGTTTAAACTAATAAAATGTGTGTTGCTTTGTGGGAAAAATAAATAAATAAAAAGAAATAAATAAAACTGGCTGCATTCCGCCACCGGAACCCACATCAGACAAAAGGACAAAGGCACGTTTTCCCTCACTGACAGCACCTCCTGTCGCTCGTGCCAAAAAAAAAAAAAAAAAAAAGGCTCTGTTCTGCAAATGTTTCCCATCCGGCTCGTGCACAGTTTGGACCGAGCTCTCAGGGACTGGAGGGTTAAACGTCTCCGCCTCTGCCAGGAGCTCTACGCATGACTTGGCGGCGCGTGCCACGTTCCCAGTCGCGCCGCTCCAGCAGCTTTGACGCGCGGAAATCTGCGCATCTGCTCGTTTTCCGTCATTTATTTGAAGGACACTTGCGCCAAAAATGGAAGCTTTGCGCATCTTGTCTGCGTTAGCTCGGAGAAAGAGGTGAGACTTTCACTGTTGGACACTCTCTCTCCTCTTAAAAATGTCAGATATGATCTGTTTTTATATACATTTTTGATAATAATCGATCTGCGCCACGTGGAGATGACGCGTAATTTCAGCGAAACGCAATAATAATAATATAATAATAATAAGAAGAAATGTTTCAGTTTAAAGCTCTGATTCCTCCCTGTTCTTTAAAAAAAACACGGAGTGAAAATCGAACAAATCAAGGCTGAAGTCAAATAAAAACTGCGACCAGGAACACGCGCGCGCTCAGCTGCTCTGAGCGACGTCTGATTTATTTTTCACGTGTTTTAACATGAGAAACTAAACACAGTCAATTTAAATTCCTTCCGATTTTTTTTTTCATGGCGCAGATTAATAAATGAAGAGCTCTTAAATCTTTGAGCCAGATAAATATTTTCTTTTAAATAGAGATGGACCTTTTTTATTGTGTTGATGTAAAATAAATAATTCATATTTAAACGATTGTGAACTGACAGAAATAACAGATGACACGTTCGTTCCTTCTCCCCCTCCCTTGTTTTTTTCGCCTCCTTCAGGTGCTTCACCTCCCTCCTGACAGTTGTGCGTGGTCATGACCTGTCATCACGCTCCTTCCACAGCCCACCTCATCCTATTGGTCCTGCTTATTGTCACTCCACAGCTAGCTGCCGCCGCCCCCACACGGGGTGAGGAAGGGGCGGGAGGGGTACAGGGGCGCACCCGGACAGACTATAAAGAGGACAGCGTTGGCCCCTTTCGCTCGCCTCCACCCCAGAGACTGCCTGACCATGACAACACACCCCCAGACCGGGGTTGGGGTCCGGGCATGGGCCTCGACGACCAATTAGATAAAGTGAGGGACCCTGGGCAGGTGCTCGCTGTTCTGCTGGAGTCCCTGGACCACCCGGGGGACGGCAAAATCTTTGCGAGCAGAAACAGAGACCAGGAGGAGGATCAGAGGCAGACGCTGCTCTCCGCTGAAGGCGTGGAGGGTGCCGAGATAAGGAGAGCAGCGCAGACAGAGGGAGATGGGGGGATGGAGGAGGACAAGGAGGGGCAAGAAGCTGATAAGGCGATTGAAAAGGCAATTCTAGGCCGTTTGGCAGCTGCTCGTGGGGATGAAGTCAAAGAAAGCGAGGAAGAGGAAGATAAAACAACAAGGTCAGAGGAAGATCAAAAGCAGCCTGTGAAGGATGCTGGTCCTGTAAGTGAGGAAGGCAGGAAGAATGACGAAGAAGAGGGGCACGTGGTGGGAAACGATCCAGAACATGTCTTAGACAAAGACAGAGCGGGTTCCACCTCACAGGAAGACGATCCTTCCTTGGAGCGCAAAATCCGAGGCTACTTCCAGAACATCGACTTGGGTCTCCAAGACAATGAGATCCTGCCTCCTCTGAAGGGCTACAAGGCCTACAACACTCAGCTGGCCCGGGCCGGGAAGAAGCAGCACTGGCAGGACAACATGTCCCGCAGCCGACCCGTCAAAGGGGGCAACTTCATGGACGGCTTCGAAGACGAAGGCGAAGAGCTGGAGGAGGAGATCAAGGCCGAAGAGGAGAGCCTTTCGTACATGGAGGAGGAGGCGAGGGCGCGTGCGGAGAAACAGGAGGTCCTCCGACAGCAGGAGGAGGCCGAGCGAGCCAGGGAGGAGGAGCAGAGGCTGGCGGACATCGCCTCGGACATGCTGCTGCAGTACATGGGCAGGAAGCAGCAGTCGTACATGAAGCCGCGGCAGAAGAGCAGCAACACGGCGGAGGACAAACGATCGGAGGAGGTCCTCCCTGACGAGGACGACCTGGACCAGCAGATGATCGACCGGCTGATCGAGATCAGCAGCAAGCTGCACCTGCCCGCCGACGACGTGATCGAGATCATCAGCGACGTGGAGGAGAAGAAGAAGAAGAGGAAAGAGCTGCAGCAGCAGCCCATCAGCAGTAATCCCATCACGCCACGCTTCAGACCTCTGGTACCTCCTCCTCTGACTGCCCCACCTATTTACCACTACACCGCCTCCAAAAACCCCAAGAAAGCTCCTTACAAGAGCAACAAATCCAACAAGAAATGGCACAAAGATAAAGTCAAGTCATACAAGCAGGACTACTGGTATAAGCCTCAGAAGCAGCTTGACTACTGGTATAAACCCCAGAAGCAGTTCTTAGCCTTCCCCTCCTACCCTTATTACCAGAAGCCATATCGAGCCTACTACCCTGTTTACTTCCCGTATCCTAAGCCACAGTATTATGGCAAGCCTCCCCCCTCCAAAGACCAGCCCTTCGGCCCCCAGGAACTTGATCTCCAGGCCCCAAGGCGCAGGCACAAGGGCGGGGGTAAGAACCGTGGACAAGGATGGAGGCAGCAGCCACCTTCTCGCCTGCCTCTCACTCCTTACATCTCTAACTATATCCTTCCTCACCCACGGACCTACCAGCCTCTGCCCCCTCCCAAACCAGTAATCACACCCAGGAGGGGCAGGCGACCCCCCTACTACTACCCACAAACCACGCCGGGAGACGACTACGAAGAAGACGGACTGGTGCCTCAGCTGGACAGTGAGGAGGAGCTGGAGAACTTTATCGAGAGGATCTACATGAAGCGCAGAATGTACTGAGACTCTTTTGGACACTGTCAGCTCAGGGGGAGCGGTGTGGGGTGTGTGTGTGTGTGGGGGGGGATTTAAAGCAAAAACAGGATGAAAATAAAACTCAGAGGAGAAATGTTTTGAGCCTGATGGGAATTTTAAGGTTTGACGAGTTCAAGAGCAGTTTGTATTCTGTTGTTTTTCGATGTAATTGAGTTGATTTTTCTCAGTCGGGGAGAGGACGGAGAGGTTGAAGCTCCCTGTAACCACGCTCAGCCTCTCGCTCCGTTTACATGTCCAACAAGCAGAACATACCTGCCTCCACGCAGGTCTATCTCTGGTGTGTCTGTTCAGAGTTACAGAGGACGCGTGAACACACATCAACTCGCACTGCAAGCCGTGTTTCGTTGTGAGGATTGTGTTTACAGCATCACTGTGTCTCTTCTCTGCTTCCTGTCCGTCATCTCACACAGCCGAACCAATTCTCCATGATACGCATCTGCTCGTGTCAAACGCTGACGGGATTTTTGTTGTATTCGGTGCGTGGTGATGCCTTTCTCATGCCAGATCAGATCGCCTACAAACAGCTGTGATTCTAATGCACCTTTTGTTTTTGATTTAAACTCCACATTCAGATTTTTTTTTGCCTTACAAGCGCCGTTAGAAGGGAAATTTCTCGTTATTTTCATCACAAATGGCCCCAATGTGGAAACCCTGTGGACTCCAAAAGCACAAACCTGAACACAAAACACTTCCAACCTGGTGGGCCAAGGGTTTTCAAGCATTCTGGGATCCAAACCTTATTGTGTCAATACATTTATGGGCAGATCTACCATGATAGGCAAATCCTCCTTTTCATTTTCCTGATTAAAAACACATTTACCCCCACCCTGCACATATACTTTTTCTGGTATCATACTGTCCGTTCAAAAGATAAAATACTTGAAATCACACTATGTGTTCTGCAGCCTTTGAAAACAGATTTCCACCAAAATGTTTTACGTCTTTTTTTTTTTTTTGGTTTCGTTTCCAGAAGAATTTCATTGAGAAGCTTCAGGCCGGGGAGTCAGGGATTGTGCGTAAAGCCGTTAAATGCACGTCTTTCTACTTGCATCTTAAAAAAATGAACAAAAAAAAGAAAAGAACAAAAAAAAGAGAAAAAATAAAACCGTATGAAGAAATCAAAGTGGTTGTTTTCTCTGATTAAACCGTGAAGATAAAAAAAAATAATAATAAAAAACTAACAGAAAAATCAAAGGAAGAGGGCCACTGTGTGTCCAGTGAAGCCGTCTGTCTTGTAAAAGGAGCGTGTTGTCGTTGATGTCACCTTTAGCATTGTAACATGTACAGTGTCAAATAAATATGCCTGTGCAATGTGTAAATAACAGCATGATGATTACTAGTTTTGCTATATGATCCAAAATAAAAGCAATTATTTTATTAAAGTTCAGTTTTTTTAATGGCTTTTTGGAGAGTGCTATCATTTACAGCAGCGGAACGCAAAAGACAAATAAGAGGAACAAATATTCAACTGAAACGTAACTTTATATCTGGCCTGCTCACATCTGCATGCCTTTAGAGGGATTAAATCACAACCTCAAATGATTAACAACCAGAAAAATGAAGTAAAGCCAGACTGAAAGAGGATGAAAAGAGACGAAGAAAACAGAATTCAGAGGGAAGAAAGAAAACGGTTACTGCAATGATTGATGAGTCACATGATTGGTGGATGAGTCATCCATCGGTACACTTTACTGCAGGACCACACACACACACACACATATACACACACACACACACATGCACGCACACACGCACGCACAGATTTTCTTTGAGCTGTATAGTAATTTAGCTGCTGGCGTTCAAGATAAAGATTGAGTCATGTTCGCTGCAGACTGGAGCTGCCAGTCGGCAGCTGAAATGGTGTTTGGCAGATGGTTTTTACCATATCTTGTTTTTACACCCCACACTCCCATCACATATGAAACATGGCCTCCTGCTCTAATTCAATGAAGTGCTTCTAGCTGGATCTTGTTTGGATCAGAAACCAATTCCTTGCAGTCAAAGCTAAATACTGACAAACATGAAATGAATCAAATGATTTGTTTTGACAAGTTCCTCTCAATCCTGATTCTTTAAAGGAGTTCCTGACACCACATTCTTAATTTATCTGTTCAGTCTGTAATTAAGAGAGGATGTGTTCCTTTGTTGCAGGCTCTGGTTTGAGCATTGAGGATTTTAATTTAAACGACTGAGATTAAAATGGACTTCAGACAGATGATGTTTGAGATGAAGAAAATGATGCAAACGTCAACAGGAGTGCAAAAGAAGCTCCGTGACGCTCCCTGAAGCTGTTCTTCAGTCCACCTCAAAAACTTGGCTTTTTAATAATTAACAGAAAAATACATCATGTTCTTCATAATGTGGACCTTCTTGTCTCTTAGGAGGATGATTAGTTCAAATCTTTTGAAAATGTTATGAAGAAGTATTTTGTAATATTTTAAGTGCTGTAGATAGATCTTCGAGCAACCACAGTTAAAGAATCAGAGCTTAATTCTGACTGGACCGAGGAGTTAACAGTTGTTTGGAGGGTCTAGACCAAAGTAGATTGTTGCCATCCCAAAACAACTCTGATCGTCAAAGAGTCATAGTGTAGGGATCTGCAGCTTCAGCAGTATTGTGGATGTTGTGCTGATTTGTTGTGGTAAAAAGGGAGCTGAGCGGGAAGAAGAAGCTCTCTATTTACCAGTCGGGCTATGTTTCTACCCTCATCTGTGTTTCTTAACTCTGGATCCTGGACACCTCCCTATGGAGGTGTTCTGGACATGTCCAACTAGGAGGAGACCCAGGGGAAAGCACAGGACACAATGGAGAGACTGTCTTTCAGCTGGTCTGGGAACATCTTGAAGTCCATCTTGAAGGGAAACTAAACAGCCACTGGCCAAAAGGATGGCCCAGCACAGAAGATCTACATCATCAGGCCAGGACTCTGCGGTC
>JARVGQ010006771.1:0-17640 GCA_031762355.1 Hypsolebias martinsi | reverse complement strand
GGAGAGACAGATGGAGAGGTGGGCCGAGTCATCATGGGCCGCAGTGCGAGCCTGCAGAGGCTGCTGCTACCCCGCATGGGCTGCCAGAGAGGAGAGACAGAAAGCGAGGTGGGCCGAGCCATCATGACCGCAGAGCGAGCCCGCATGGGCTGCCAGAGAGGAGAGACGGAGAGAGGAGAGACGGATAAAGAGGTGGGCCGAGTCATCATGGGCCACAGCGTGAGCCTGCATGGGCTGCTAGCCCGCATGGGCTGCCAGAGAGGAGAGACAGATAGAGGTGGGCCGAGTCATCATGGGCCGCAGAGATCCTGCATAGGCTGCTAGCCCGCATGGGCTGCCAGAGAGGAGAAACAGATAGAGAAGAGGGTCGAGTCATAATGGGCCGCAGAGAGAGGGCCCGCAAGGGCTGTCAGGAGGTGAGGGGGAAAAGGGGGTAGGCCCGCACGGGCAGCAGGAGGAGGTGGACGAGGGGAGAGCAGCCTGTTCAGGCTGCCAGAAAGAAAGGAGGCGACAGTTAGCATAGAAGGACTCCACCACCAGTAAGTGACATGAGAGCTCACCTATAAGCCAAGAGAGCGCTGAGCAGCGAGCACAGATGGAAGGTCCGGGCGAAGCAGGAGGAGAAGGCCAGTGACCTAGTTGTGGGAGAGAGTGGCTGGCACACTAATGCAGAGTGAGGTCTTCCAGATCTGGGCAAGGTGTCGGAGAAGCATCGGCTGACGGGCAGAGACGACGGAAGACTCGGAATTTAGAACGGGAGAGAGCATCTGCAAGAATGTTATAATGACCAGGAACGTGACGGGCGGTTAGAATGAAGTTATCAGTGATGGACTGCCAGGTGATGCGGCGGATATAGGGCATGATGGCCTTGATTGAGGAGCGGCCTTTATTGATGGCTTCGACCATGGCGAGATTATCGCACAAGGCAAAGATACACTTCCTCCTCGAGGAATGGCCCCAGAGGCAGCAGGCCACCGCTATAGGGATTATTTCGTAAAAAGCAGAAGATTCCGCCCGGGGAAACGATGGGGGCCACGTGCCAGCGAACCAACTACCCTGATTAAAACCACCGAAACCCGAGGACGGGGCAGCATCTGTAAAGAACTGCAGCGAGTCGGCCAACAGGACAACGTCGTCATAGAAGAAGGAAATACCGTTCCAGTCGGCCAACAATTTAGACCAAAACGCCAAGTCGGAGCGGCAACTGTTGTCTAGAGAAATGCGATCTAGCAGGGAAGGGACAGCGTTAGCAAGGTCGAGCAGGCGAGATATAAAAGAACGACCTTGGGGGATGATACGGATCGCAAAATTAAGGTGGCCCAACAGGGAAAGGAGCTGGCGTTTTGAGATGGACGCAGCAGACGCGTAGACCTGAGAAACCTCCCGGATACAGGCGAGCTTATCCTCAGGAAGAGACGCAACCATCAGATCCGAGTCCAGCATGATCCCCAAGAACTCCAACCGGGTGGCTGGGCCCACCGTCTTCTCGTCGGAGAGGGGAACACCCACACGGAAAGAGAGCCGGCGAAGCAAGGCGAGAGAGGGCCCCGGAGAAGGGGAAGGGGCGTCCACCAACAGGAAGTCGTCCAGCAGATGCAGGACGGCAGGGACCCTGATGATGTTGAGGAGAATCCAGCAGAGGGCCTCGGAGAGGTTATCAAACAAACCAGGGCTGCTGCGACAACCGAAGGTAAGCCGCACCGCAAAATAAAAGGATCCGGCCCACTTGGCGCCCAGAAGGTGCCAGTGGGACGGGTGGACGGGCATAACCTTAAAGGCATCAGAGATGTCACCCTTGGCCAACCAGGCACCCCTGCCGGCAGTCTTGATAAGAGAGATGGCATGGTCGACCGAGGCGTAGGAGAGGGAGAAGGGGGCTTTAGGAATGAGGGAGTTAATGCTAGGGTGCGGGCCGGAGCGGGGGGCGGACAGATCAAGGATCAGGCGTTTCTTACCGGAAAACCGCCGGGTGGCCACGCCCAAGGGACTGACACGAAAGAGGGGAAAAGGGGGAGACACGAAAGAGCCGATCATGAAGCCCTTAGACACCTCCTTAGCGAGGAGCTGGGCCACGACGTCCGGTTCCTCGAGCGCCGAACGCAGGTTGGGGCAAACCAGGGAGACGGAGAGGGAGCGGGAAACCCCAATAAAAAAAACCCTGAGACAGACCGGAAAGGAGGAAATCGACGAAGGTCCTATCAGGGTGGGCCAGCAGCAGCGAAGCCAACTCGGAGACCACGATGGGGGTGGACAGAGACCGGGAAATCAACGTTTGGACCCACGAGGGACGGGCCGGCGAGGGCAGACGGACCACAGGTGCGCGTCCCTGCAAGCGCTGCACACATGGAGAAAGGAACAGTTAGGGAAGGTACAGTAAGTACAGGTATGATGAGCTCTAAACCCTAATTGAAACTCTTCAAACCGATTATTTATTTGTAGATGTTTACGCCAACGAGCCCGTTCACTCTACTACACTTGTGGCCTTGGAGCGTTCAGCCCAGGCCACCCGTACCAGACAGCAACTGGCTGGTCTTCATTGCAGATGCTCTCAGCGTCCTGCTGGAAGTGCCTCTGCGTCCTCCTCACACACTTATCCGGTCCCGCCTACACCCTCCGTGGGGCAGTCGCGGCCTGCTGCAGGGCCAGCTGCAAGGCCTGCTGCAGGGCCAGCTGCAGGGCCAGCTGCAAGGCCCGCTCATAGACAACGGGCTCGACCCAGAGGTCGGGCTCCTGTTCCTCTTCAACGCAGGCCCTCCCAGCATCCCTCCCGCCCTCCTAAAGGCAGGGGAGCTCGAAAATTACATTTGGAAGGAGGCGGTGGGACACTTTACCCCATTTCAGCTCAACCGCTGGGCCACTCTCATGCCCGATTCGTGGGTTGTGTCAAAACTATCTCTGGGCTATGTGCTACAGTTCTGCTGCCGCCCTCCCGTTCCTGGTCAGGTCAGAATGACGGTCATTCGAGACCAGGTGAAAGCTCAGGCACTGAACCACGAAATAAACGCCTTGCTGGCCAAGGCTGCTACAGTGCCTGTCGACCCCCTGCGGGATCCAGGGGGCTTTTACTCGAAGTATTTTTTAGTACCACAAAAGACTGGTGAACTACGGCCAATTTTGGACCTGAGAGGTCTGAATGTGTTTTTAAAAACTATTAATTTCCACCTGCTGAGCATCAGATATGTGCCCCATGTAATCTCTCCAGGCGACTGGTTCACCTTGGTTGACTTGAAGGACGCATATTTTCATGTACTGATTGCGCAGCACCATTGGCAGTTTGTCGGCTTTGCATTTCAGGGCAAGCATTTTCAATTCAGAGTTCTTCCATTCTGTCTTTCTCTGTCCCCACCCCCCCACCACCCCCCCACCCCTGTGTGTTCACCCGGTGTGTGGCAGCCGCCCTGTACCCTCTGCAGGTCAAGGGGTTGAAGATCCTGTCCTACTTGGAGGATTGGCTGATCTGTGTGCCAAAACAAGCTCAGGCAGCTGTGGTCACACAGATGGTTCTTGATCACAAAGAACTATTGGGTCTTGGTGTGAACTGGCAGAAGAGCAACCTAATTCTCTCTCAGGAGGTCACATTCCTGGGAACCTGATGAACTCCCTCACCATGGTGGCTTGCCCGTCGCCACAGTATGTCAGCGGGATTCTGCAGATGCTTCCCGCCTTCCTGCCCGGCCATGCACCTCCATTCATTGCGTACCTTTGCCTGTTAGGCAAGCTGACTGCTGCCTCTATGGTGGTACCTCTGGAGCTATTGTCTCTGCGCCCCCTACAGATGTGATTCAACTGCCTGCGGCTGGATCCAACTTGTGCAGTGCACCGACACAGGACGTTGCTGGTGTCCCCTCAATGCCTCATGTTACTGGCTCAGTGGCAAGATGCATTGTTTATGGTGAAGAGGGTTCCACTGGTCTCTCTGCTGTCTCAGAGAGAGGTTGTTTGCACCGATGCATCCACCACAAGATGGGGGGCATCGTGGCAGCGACAGGTTGCCCAAGGAACGTGGTCTTCGTGGCAAAAGGCGAAGCACATAAATACCTTGGAGCTGGACGCTGTGGCTGGTACTGAAACACTTCCTCCTGGGTCTGTGCGGGAAGCATGTCCTGTTTGGTCCGACAATACTTCAGTGGTTTTTCATGTCAACCATCACGGGGGAACACGGTTGCAGGGATGCCCACCACCTGGGGAGTGGAGGTTCTATCCAGAGGTGGTGAGGGTAATTTGGGAGAGGTACAGCAAGGCAGCTGTGGACCTGTTTGCATCTCAAGAGACAACACACTGCCCACTTTAGTTCTCTCTGGCAGACAGTGCCAGTCCCCCGGGTCAGGAGGCACTGGCACATGACTGGTCCAGGGTGCTGCTATATGCTTTTCTGCTGCTTCCCCTTATAGGCCCAACACTCCTGAGAGTCCTTCAAGAGGGGCATCAAGTCCTCCTAGTGGCTCCCCGCTGGCCCAGGAGAACTTGGATTGCACTGCTGAACAGGCTCTGTTGCAGCTCTTCAATGCCTCTACCCCACAGGAAGGACCTCTTGTCACAGTTGGGGGACCAGATCCTGCACCCCGATCCCAGTCGCCCACGGCTCTGGGCTTGGCCACTACAGGGCCTGGCATTACCTTCTCAGAGTATGATGGGGACTCGTGGAGGTTGCACATACAATGACTAATGCCAGGGCCCCTTCCACACGACTGGTGTACACACATAAGTGGAAGGTTTTCAGTGACTAGTGTCGTGCCAGACACGATGACCCTGTACACTTTCCTCTTTCTGTTATTTTTACTTTGCTTCAGGCACTACTTTCTCAGGGCCTGTCTCCATCCACTCTGAAAGTTTATGTTGCTGCCAACTCTTGCTGGCATACAGTGGAGGGTGGGGAGACAGTAGATCGTAACAAGGATGTGTCCTTGTTTCTGAGAGGTACCCAACGTCTTCACCCCGCCGTGACAATAAGTCTTTTAGTCGGAACTTTGTTTCGGGTGAAAAAGTTTGCCCGGTTCTAGTCTGCATGCTCAATTTTCAGATGTGGTGACAATAAAATTAATGAAGTCAGTTAGTTATGTTGCGACTGAAACACCTGATCGAAAAAAGAAATCCAGAGTCTGTCATATTAATATGTTAAAACATTACATTTGTAAGGAAACCTCAGAAAAATAAATGCTCCTGTTCGTACTGCTCCATCATCCAGCAGAAGTAGATTTAACTGAAAGAAGTAGCTGTATGCCATGACTGCTTGAGGGGTGCAGAAGGTGGAAACACCCACATAATTACAACCTGGCAGCCGCATGTTTGGCCGGTTGTAACATAATTACTGCAGAAAGTGAGTCTGACTTTCATTGCCAGTCAGCAGTCCCAATAAGTGTTGTTGTTTTTTTTTTTTTTTTTTTTTTTTGGGGGGGGGGGGTCCCCCTTGGTAAATTTTCAACACACTAAAGTGTTTCTAGGAGGCCCTTTGGCCTTTGAATTATCCACACAGTTGACAAAGATTTAGAGTGAATAAAACCCCCAAAAGTCACTTGTAATGCTGTGCACAGAGAGTATACTAACATGACGTTTTGCCAGTAGGACAGGTTTCCATTTCAGTCTAATGGGAACTATCGACTGAAACGCCTGTAAATAATTCCTGAATTTTTCCTAATGCAAGGCCTTCCGTAGAACTGATGTTTTTTTGTTTGTTTGTTTGTTTGGTTTTTGTTTTTTCAAAATTTTTATTTGCATTATCACAGAATAACAACACTGAACATAGCAATGAAAATAATAGAAGAATGGCCAGGGGGAGCATAAATTGAACAAAATAATAAAAGGAAAATTACAGTCATGTTCTTGCAGGAAGAAAACAATTGTACAACATACAACAAGTAACATATTTGCCAAGGAACCTCTTGTTAAAAAAAAAAAAAAAAAATCTAATACAAAAGATTGTCCGCAATCCCAAATTGGGAACAAGCCCATATTGTCATTTTTGCCTTTTGATTAGTTGAAGGTCTAATTGTAAGCAGATATTGTTTAAACTCAATAAAAAAAAAAAAACAGAAATCAGATTTTCTCTTCAAAAATTTGCATTTGTGTATGGAACTGATGTTAAAAGGCCCAGGCATAACTTGGGTTTTACCGTAGCGCCCTCGTGTGGACATAAAGCATTATAGCGGGACCTCGCTTCGTGTGCAGCGAGGTGTACTTGACCAGTTTCGGTCAAGCGGAAGTATGCGGAAACAGACGAATAAAACTTTCAAAATAAATTAATCGTTGTGAACAACAATAGTTTTTTTTTATAATTTTAGATATTAGACAAAATATAACTGTTTATAATAAAATGAATAAGCTTGTTAATTTTTATTTTTTTATTTCTTATAATTTTTGTTCGTGTTTTATTAAATATTTTTAACTGGAGATTTTGTTTTGAAAAACAGAATTGATGCGTATTTTGACAACAAAAGCGTGTCGAGTTACGCTCGATCACCTAAAGACAACAAGCTGAGCAGGCAATTAAACATAGTGTGAGTTGTGTTAAACACTTCACGAGCAGTCTGTTCATCTGAGTCGGTAACAGTAAAACTTCTTGTCTATTTTCGCTTTTTTCCATCGAACGATGCTTTTATTTATTTATTTATTCTATGTTGGGTTTTATTTTACTCAGATCCACCCTTAACCTTTTAAAACTGCATTGTTCCGTGATGAAAAACCCAATCCTGTGTGGACATAGATAAAGCAGGTGAGCAGTTTTCCCACCAGCTGCTAAAAGTTTGACCTGCAGCCAGAAACGATGACAGCGATCGTCCCCTGAGACAAGAATGTGAACGAGTTGCAGTTTTGTTTTTAGTCACCTCGAAGAAAAGTCCTCAGACTCATGCTGGTAAGCGATCATATTTATGTGGATTTTTTTTTTTTTTTAAGTGCTGCTGATCTTTTACAGTCAATGTTTATAACAATGCACATTATCAGCTGTTCACCTTGTGAGACATAAAAACAGTCTGTGCAGGCATGACTAATGGGAATTTAGATGTCCCTTTTGTCCACTCTTGCATCACTCACTGAGTGACAAGCATCATGTGATGTATGAATGGGTGTGAGCATGTTTGAAAAGACCCAGTGGGGTTTCCCAAAAAGACATTTAAAAGAGACAAACAGAACAGAGGGTGAACCAGAAGAGAGGAGTTTGTGTTTTAAGGTGCTGAACAGTTTTATTCTCACTTTTATCTACAGTAGCTGAACATGGAGACGATTTCTGATGGAGTCCTCAATCAGTCTGAGGACTACAACTATGAAACCTACGACTATGTTGAAGAACAAGAAGATACAAGGAGAACCAGTCAGATCATCTGGTTGAGCATTTTCTACTCTGTGGTGCTGGTTGTGGGTCTGGTGGGGAACATACTCCTCCTGATAATTCTGGCACAAAAGAGGAGGTCGTGGAAGGTACTGGACTCCTTTATTCTCCAACTGGGAGTTGTGGACATCCTGCTGCTGCTGACGCTGCCCGTCTGGGCTGCAGAGCCTTGTGAAAGCTGCTCCAGTACGCTCTTCGCGATCTGCAGAGCTGTTTTTAACGTAAGCGTTCAACTGAAAGTGAAAGTGTTCTGCAGAGCTAAAAAGTTTTTTCATGCTTACTTTGAACTCTTATCAGACCTGATTTTATTTCACTTTGCTTTGAGGAGATAAACCTCCTTTTAGATAACATCCTCTGATTCTTTCATGGTTTTTAGGAAGAAGTGTGACTTAAAAAGATGATTAAAGTTTGTTTTCTTTCTTTTTCCAGATCAACTTCTATATCGGGATCTTTCTGATGGTTTGCATCGCTTTAGTTTACTACTTGACCACCAGCCATGCAGACTGGTTTTCTCACCACGGGGCTAAATTTGCATTTTTCATTTGCCTGTTGGTTTGGCTCGTCTCCTCGCTCCTCACCGGCCTTGACTGGTGGTTCCTAGAGCCTGAGAAGGATTCGCTGCAAGGGAAGGCAATATGTGCTCACAAATTTGGAACTGACCGGCTGCTGGGTTTACGTCTGCTCCACCTCTCCGTGGGGTTTTTGCTCCCTGTAGCTCTCTTTGTCATATTCTTTTCTCTTGTGTGGCGACGACAGCAGAGCTCCGGAGCAAAATGCATCCAGAAGATGAGACCCATTCTGATCATCCTGGTTCTAATGGGGGTTTTCTTGGTCTGCTGGATTCCCTACAACATCGCCCTCATCGCGGACATCATCTGTTACAGGTCACTAGACGTTTTCAACACGTTCCCGGAGTCTTTGAAAACAGCGCTTACGGTCACCTCAGCCATGGGTAGCAGTAACGCCTGCCTCAGGCCACTCTTGTATTTTTTACTTTATGAAAAGTTCAGGAGAAGAATACAGGGCGTCTTCAAATGTGACACATCTGGACACCAGAGTTCATTATGGGAGCTGAGCGTCAGCGAGACGGCACCATGTGACCAGAATCAGGCAGCTGAAGAGCAGAGCAAGATGCTACGTCTGGACGACTTGCCAACAATAACGTGATCCATCAACACAAGTACCTTCCTGTTGCTCCGAAGGTTGACCTAAATGATGCTCCTCCGGAAGAGGGAGTTTAGTGGATCCACGCCATGGGTTTCAGGAAGTAGGAGGACTTGTGTCAGATGGTGAAAAGCAGAGAGCTATATTTGTTAAACGATAGAAGGAAATGTCTCGTATCCTGTATCAATGAGTTCTGTAGCCGCATCACAACAATATACAGTATATACTGTTTTACATTACTGTAATGTAAGTATCGTGAAGCATACAGATCTTTATTATGTGACCATTGAAAGTAAAAGGCCATATTTTTATTGTTTTATATGTTGTAACAAAGCAGATTTATCAGCATGCAGTTTTTATAACAGGTATTTTGAAACTGGTGTCTGTTTTTAGATCTGAATATAGTATAAAGTTTTTTTAACTTGTGTTTTTTCCCATTATTTTTAATTATTAGAAAGTGTTGATGTTAGAAGCTGTTAAACTTTCTGAGTTTTTATTTAATTAGTTTTAGCTGAAACCAGCAAAGAATGTGGAATTTCCACAACTGAGGATAGCCGCTCCTTGTTTACACATGTCGGCTTGTCTGTAGTGTCTGATTGTATCTCTTTACGACCCTGAAAGCTCTTCTTGCTTTATGACTTAATTGTTGTAACCTGGGTGCACGGGCTGAAACGAAAGAGAACAGAAATGGAAGCTCATCTCATCTGTCAAGTCAAGTTACAGAGAGCTGGAGTAAGAAAGCAGAAAACAAGCAGTGGTTTGAAGCTGCAGCTGAATCATAATGAAGCGTTTTGTCTGAAGCAGAGAACTGTGGTGGGCTTCATGTGAGGGCATGACTGGAAAAGTAGGTGGCAAACCGATAATAGAGAAGATAAACATCTTTCTGTGGAGATAAAAAAGCTGTTGTGCTAATTTTTTTTTTTTTTTAATCCACACATGCTTTGCAGGTCACAGCCTGACCAAGCCTCATTTTTTAGCTCCAGTCAAAAATCAGGATTCAGACCATAGTTTCACTTTTAAAAGAACTAAGTGCTCTGACTAAAAGTAGTCAGATTATTAGGAATGTGGTTTCATGGAAATTCTAACTTGGAACATTAATTTACGATGCTACATTAAAGTAGCTGTTCTTGATTTGTTTTTATATCATTTCTTATATTTACTTTTCATTTTATATGCTTTTTATAGGAGTGTCTGTACCTCATCCGTGTTCTTTGTTTAAAACTGATCTCTTGTCCTCGAGGCTAAATGAGACCAACTTGTATAAATAAAGGTTGAATGAAATTTAATAAACTCGTAAAAAAAAGTTAACATCGATGTTTTGGATTAAAGGGTATAAATAAAGGTTGAATGAAATTTAATAAACTCGTAAAAAAAAGTTAACATCGATGTTTTGGATTAAAGGGTTTTTATTGTCATTCACATCATGTGGTACATGATATACATAGGGTCCCAGTTACATCCAACAAAAACAAATTGTAAAGAAAAACAGATAGTACAAAAACAATGTGCCAAAACAACAGCAGCACGAACATGAGTCTGTGTGAGCAGATGAGGACCAATGAACACAGCAGCATGAAATAAATCAGCAGCATGAGATCAGCATCATGGATAGTCAGCAGCACAAAACAACCAAGTGGCATTACAGGGATTTTTTTTCACAGTGATTTTACTGGTTGGAGATTCTTGAGTAACAGCCAGGACAGGCATGGAGAACAAGTAGGACATCTCTATATACAGTATTTGGCACTTATGAGATCAGTATTTGACTGAATTCATATATGTCAGCAATATAAATATATCACCTTTCTATAGCTTACTGAGAGATTCACACTACAATTTGTGCCCCCATTTACCCATTCATATAGCACTAGTATTTCTGTACAAATAATCAGTGCTTTAGATCACATTCAAACACCCATGGGACACATATCGGAGGCAATGAGGGGTTCAGTGTCTTGCCAAAGGGCACCAGCATATTGGACTGCAGGTGGAATTGAACCCCCAGCTCTCCGGTTGGAGGACGGCTGCTCTAACCACTCAGCCACAGCTGCCAGAAATAAACCTTAAAAAGTTAAACTACAAGCTCAGGCCTTAAGGAACAACAGTGGGTCAATCAGAACATCAGTGTCAACAACACAAATGGAAGTAGAAGAAAAGCCCTTGAGAATCTTCACCAGCATGTAGTTAAACCAGTGCTAACATACTGGGTCAATCTGTAGGGACATGATGGGAATCATACAATGATATTTTAACAGTTTGTTGGGAACATGATGAAACAAACATAAGGATGATGAGGATTCAAACCATAGTTTCAAATTTAAAAGAACGTAAGTGCCCTTTTTGGAAACACAGTTAACAGTTTCACATGGGGGTTACCGGTATAGGATTATGAACAAACTTATTTCTGAAGACCAATCTGTTTCATTGGGAAGATTACAGTGCAGTATATGTTATTTTAGTTGGGTTGGCTACATGGTGTCTTTTTAGACCTATTTCTAGGCAAATCTCAAATACAGCAAAAATCATACACAGCAGCCTGTGCACATTCTGACTCATTTAGTCAACACAGTTTACATTATTATTGGAGGTTAGATCTCATGATCCAAACTGTGAGAATTGCCATGCGGCTCTAACAGCAGACATGCATCATATTTATATGACATTAATGGTCATTGGTCTTTAGAATCGCATCAAGTTAAGACTCTGTTTCCTGCAGGGGCTAAAGTTCATCTGTGAAGTATGATAAAGAGGAGCAGCAACTCAACGTCAATCTTAAATACATTCAAACGAATGAAAAAAATGAAGGCTTGATTCATTAACGTTAAAGACATTTGACAATATGCACTTATTAAAAACACCCTGGTGCATGAGAACTAGTCAGGTTTGTAGAGTAAAGCCTTTTATATCCTTTAAGACTTTTGACTAAGAAAACATCCTCCGATTCTTTCAGCAGCTGACTCAAGAACAACCTGATCTATAAATCCATCCGTCTATCATCTTTTCCTGCTTCTTCCTTGGGCAGCATGGTGACACCGTTGGTAGAGCTGTCGAGAAGATCGCTAGATCCAATCCTGACTGAGTGAAAACTTTTCTGGGTGTTTCCAGTTTTCTCCCACAGACCAAAAGCATGCATGTTAGGCTGATTGCTAACTAAATTATCCCTGTGGTTGTTGTATTTGTCTCTGTGTGTCCCTGTGATGGACTTGTGACCTCTCCCAGTGTCCTCCCGCCGCTCGCACAATGACTGCTGGATATGAGCATCAGTGATCTCCACGACCCAGAAAGGAAGAAACAGATCAAGATAATGGACGAATGGATGATTCTTCCTTTTCTGGTCATGAGGTGCCCACATCCAGCTCTCACTGTGAGAGAGGCAGGGGACAACTTGGACAGGTCTCCAGCCCATCACAGGGACACTTAAAACGAGACAACCATTGCTCTCTCACTCACACCTCAGGGACAATTTCAGCCTGATGTGCATGTTTTTGATCTGTGGAAGGAAACCAGAAAAAATCCATGCATGGAGAGAACATCCAAACTCCACCCAGAAAGGTCCTTGGCCAGGATTCAATCCAGCAACCTTCTCTCTGAGAGGTGGCAACGCCACCAACTGCTGCTCAAATAAATAAAATATGAAAAAAAGAAGAAGAATAAAAGCAGTTTGCTCCACAGCAGCTACTGATGAGGCTTGATCAAACTGCTCCATATCCAACAAAGTTAAGTCAGGTCCTCTGGACCGTTTTGTTTTGTTTGTTTCTTCTTTCATCCAAAGGACTTCATCAGTCTTCTGAGTTTGTTGTGGCTTGTCAGACTGATGAAGTCTTTTGGATGAAAGATGGATTGTTCCAACAAAAGGAAACCGTCCAGAGGACCTGACTTAACTTTGTTGGATGTTTTATCTGGACTATTGAGCATGAACTTTGATGTCTAACCCATCGTTGTGTGCACTGACTGTGTGCAGAGCAGGTAAGAGTTCAGGGAGGAGGAGCTTGTTGCTTCAGGGGGGAAATACATCACACTCAAACATCCTGCTGCAGCAACACTTTCTATTCTCATCTACTGTAAAATAAGTAAGTGCACATGAGATGTGCTGAATGCATTTTTGTGCAACAGTTTGTGATCGGAAGGTCGCTAGTTTGACTCCCTGGACCGACCAACATCAAAATGTGGGCAGGAAAGGTGAAGCAATCACACCTGCCTCCATCCTCATTTGCCCCACGCTGAACCCTTAACGCCTGCCATCTGCTCCCCCGGGCATCCTAAATAGCAGCTCTCTGCTCCACATAGAGGGCAGGGCATCTGCCATAAAAACAATTGTTAAGTCTTGGTGCTAGTTGGTTCACTGTGGTGACCCCTGAAGAATGGAGCAGCCCTTAAAAGAAAAAAAAATGTGTAGCTCATTTAATTTTTGCTCAGAACGCAGCTCTAACCTTCCATCTGTTGTCACGCGGTTCAGGATGTGACTCTGCCTTTCTTCACCTTTTTTTTTTTTTTTTGGTTTCCTGAAACAAAGATGTCAAATACTTTCACAGAAACAGACACATGTTGAGTTTTAATGTCAGCATTAATGTTTAGTGTTCTCTTGAGCTTCACACATGTATCATAAATGTATTAAAATATTTGGAAAATAGTGTATTATGTAAGCTTTGTGTTACTGTGCACATCAAGCCATTCTTCTTTATTCCGATTATGTTATCTGTCACTGAGTGAGTGCTTTGTGTGGCGGGGTGTTGATTTTTTCAGCCACAGGCAAAAACGATGTTCTGCAATAAACATTTTTCAAAAATGTATTTAAGCGTTTGTGAACAAAAGATAAAATGATTTACATAATGCATTTTGCATCTTGCTGTGTTTTTACACAGGAAGAACCTGCCTCACTGCTGGCTACTCGCCCACAGTAGTCTTTCTCCGAGGCTATTTGCACAATAAACACAAGCTAAAGGTCATTGTGCACGACACCATTCAGCTTACGATGTAAAGAAACAATCTACTGAAATAATTTAACCTCACCTTAAACAGTTTTATCTGTGGCCATGATCTAGTTTCTGTGGCGTACCTCAAACAGATGAACCAGAACAGATTATTTTGTTGTGAGTTATTACTGAGTGTCAGCATCAAACCAAAGCCTGAAATCAGTGTCAAACGCTCATTTCCAGCTTCAGTCCATCTATGAATCAGAATAGAAGTCAGAAACACATTTAGGCTTGAATGCACACCAAACCCTGAACATTAAAATATTTGTGTTCTGTTAGTTATTTCCACGTGGAGGTGTAGAGAAGCATGGCCTGTTTCAGCTGCAAGTAAAATGTTCTAATTCTTTTTTACAACACTTCATGATAAAATCAGTCAATTAGATGTTTTTTTTTTCAAGGGAACACATATGTCTGATAACTGTGGGAACTAATTAACTCACCCATCCCACTATCTCTTTGCACTCCTACCCTCTGGTTCGGTGCCAGAACCTCTAGAATGCACAACATATTTCTCCAGGCCATCAGGGCAACTCCTCCCTTAACAAGCTCACCAAGCTGAACTGAACTATACAGTGCTGAAATTGAGCAACATCACAGCAGATCTATAAATAACCACAACTTTTGTAACATTCACTACACAGCTGAGTTGTGTAGTGAATGTCGTTCAGTGCAGAGAGGTATGTTCAGACCTCTATCTTGGAGAAACTAAATAATCACTGCAAAGATGCATGCACAACACTGAAGAGCTGCCTAGGCCAATAGTCAGTGGTCCACATACACCTCAAGGATAAGGAACACTCTTTCGAGGACCAAATGTTCATATTTTAGACAGAAAAGACGGTTTCAGAGGGGGAAGGAAGCCATTTATATCAAACGAGGAAAAAACAACTTTTAACAGAGGAGGAAGTTTCAGATATTAACTCTTAAAAATGTACAATGCAGCATTAGGCCTGATTCCCAGTCAGCCTCCAATTCCCACCTTCATGCACGTGACCGAATCATCTCTCTCATGAGGCAAAGAGCCTAATGACCCTCCACTGTGTGGGCGAGTAGTTCCAGTTTAACCTGCAGGTGACTCCAGTGCCTCTTTTCCATTAGTACCATTAGTAAGTAGACAACCAGGAGAGCAGAGACATAAAGTACACTCCAGACATTTATGAATTGATAAAGCCTCCCGGATGGGAAGCAAAACGCCTTCAGCTTCAGAATAGAAGTCCAGTTTTTATTTTATTTTATTTTTTTATTTAAGTATCTGCTACTTACTTTGTACTTGGTACTTACTAGATGTGCATTTGGTAGCTATGGGAACCAAGCTGTACTAGGAAGTTAATTTGTTACTTTTTTACTTGCAGAGTACACAGACACTTACTGAGTTTTGTTTTACTATTGACTGTTTTGAATTTTGAATACTTTTTAAATGGCTTTAAACAATAGAAATGATAATAATAAACCATCTCCCAGAGTTTGAAGTCCTGTTGCTAAAAGTGTAATATAAAAATACATTTTTTTAACTTGAAAAAGTGTGTTTATTCTGCAATTGTATATTACTTTTTAGGAGGTTTAAGATGCATCAAATTGACTGTATTGTAAAAACACGCAAAAAAGCCCTTAAGTTGTCCTGAGTGTGTAAAATTACAATACAGGGTACATGACACACAGGAAAGAAAATGGTAAATGGTAAATGGAGCTTACTTATATAGCGCTTTCCAGCCCCCTACGAGGGGCCCCAAAGCGCTTTACAGTACCAGCCATCCACCCATTCACACACACATTCATACACCGAGATCAAACCCATCAGACGTACGTACAGTCTTGGTTCTGTTTCCACATAGATTCAGCTCTTGGATGCCGTCTATCACCAAAGATACATCTGCTGGGGCCTCCTCTGTAGCAGAGTCCTGAATGACGAGCACCTTCACTGTCTCATCTATGAAATGTATTGTAATCTAGGTACATAATTTAATTGCAACAAGAAAGCTTCTATAAATATTTCAAACTAGTATTGTCAACCTTTTTCTTTATAGCCATATCAATATCGGATCACTCTGTCGGCTGACCTTAGCACAGTCTGTTTGTAGACAGACACATCAAGGATTACTGAGACACGCTCATCAGTCCAGTCTAGAAACACTGAACAAGTTTTGATGTGAATGTCACAAATTTGATGCTTTAATTAAGGAACAGTTTCAGGAAAATAGCACAGGTTACAGGTTTGTGTGTCCCCATGTTATATCATTTTTGCACCATTTGTGAAGGTATTAAATTATGAATACCTGACCGTTTTCATATTTAATTGTGAAAAATCCATCTATCTGTCCATTTTCTGTAACTGCATTTTTTTCCTTTCTGGGTCACTGGTTTTATCTCAAGCAGTAACTGTGCGAGAGGTTGGGGACACCTGGACAAGTATCCAAACCATCACAGGGACACAGAGACAAACAACTAATTACTTTAAGTCTAATGTGCATGTTTTTGGTCTGTGAGAGTAAAACAGAGTACTCAGAGAAAATGTGTGCACTGGGAGAACATGTAACTCACCCCACAGCCACCTTTACATTGAACTTTACAGAACATTACAGAACCTTAACGATTCTAATTGTGGAATTTCCTCAAATTTATTTTGAAGTAATGCCTTGCTGCATACTTATTATGGTTTTATTTATTTATTTATAGTTTGTTTGTTTGTTTCCTTTGTTTATGAGACTTGTTTTTCGTGGAAGCCAGTGAAGCTCAGCTGGTGTTGTGGCACACACAGCTAATGGAAACAAAGACAGGATCCAAAGGATTGACTAAAAATAAAAATCAGTCAAGCATGATTTAAAAATAAGCAGTCACGTTTGCTTTTCCATTGCCCAATAATATATTCTTCGCTTCAACATGAAATGAAAGTCTGATTAGCATTGGAAGTACAACCTAGTCATGTCTTAACTTCAGTGTTTTTATTGACAGTAATGAAGCATTGGACAGAGTTCTAAAAACATTGGTTTAAATTGTTATCTCTGTCCCAGACTGGAAATAAAACACAAAGTTAAAAAAAATGAGTTAATAAGATTGTAATTTTAAATTTAAAAAAGTTAATTAGATAATAATAATAAAAGAACAATACCTCTTCTTGAACGGTTGTTACGAGGTGGTTGAATCTCTCGGTCATCATCATCATCATCATCAGGGCTTTAATCGGCTCCAAGGCTTGTTGAAAATATCAGTTTTAGCTTTTGCATAAAGTGCTGAACTTTTTGGCTGAAGTGTTGACGTGATGGATGTTGTAGCGGGGCTCAAGAACTTTTAAACCAGCGCATCAACAACAGAAACGTAGATCCAGAGTTTTAAAAACTCCTACAGTTTGTGTTATTGTTCTGCACCAATCTGAAATACCTGATAAAGGTTGTTTAAATGCTGCTGCTGTTAGCGGTGTTTGTAACAAGCTGCTTTTCTTGCTTGTAGAAGATGTTCACGTTCGGATGATGTCATTTCAAGTGCGTTAACAAGTTAGACGTGTTGCCTGCTCCAGATCCAATCTCTGTGAAACAACGACCACACACAGCTTTGGATTTGCGCTAGTCTTTTAACAAGAAAGCCATGATGTTCCCAAACAGGAGACCGCAATGACATGCTAGGCTGCTAATGCTACATGTGCTGTGAGATAATAGCGCCGTGCTGAAACATGCTTAGGAGTTTTACTTCCGCGGCACATAATCTCTCGTTAAAAATATTTAATGAGTGAAAAAAATAACCAAAATGGTACACACGTGGACCGAACCGAACGTGCCGTACCGAAACGGTTCGGTCCACCCACATGTATGTACCATTACACCCCTATTTAAAACTTTAATTTCAAATATTTTCTAGCCACTTTTGTAAACGCTATTTTTTCATATTTTGCTGACACATTTATTTGTGTATTTTGCTATGCTCAATGGCATCAGCAGCAGCTAGCTGTAGCACTTTTGGTGCAATCTGGGCACACTTCCAGCAGATACATGATAAATCTGAGAGAGTCAGAGTCAGTTTATTATTGCCATTGTCAATGAATAAACTTCACAAACTAGGAACTTGCTTCGGCATAAAGGCGCAATATAATAAAAAAAATATATAAAAATAAAAGAAAAACATATGTACACACCAACCAATAAACACAATACAGCACAATATTCACAATAAATGTGCAGTGACAAATGG